>CM070776.1:103979079-104500260 GCA_036346955.1 Dipus sagitta
TGATATTTCTTCCTTTTTGCCTTCTATTTTTTGGTGCTGGGGATGGAACTCATGACTCTATGTGGCAAGCAAATGTCATCATTTGCTCTCTCTCTCTCTCTCTCTCTCTCTCTCTCTCTCTCTCTTTCTCTGTGTGTGTGTGGGGGGGGCACTGGGCATGGAACTGAGGGCCCTGAATACTATAAGCAAGTGTTGTACAACTGAGCTCTACTTCTAATCTGAATTTGATTTCCTTGAATACTATTTATATAACAATATATCAAACATCATGTGAGGTTTACCTTAAATGAAAAATTTTGAAATTAAATAGGAAGATATGGTAATAAAAATAAATTATATGAACTATGTGAAAATACTTATCAGATTAATAGTAGTTATATAGTGTACTAAAATGAACTAGGTTTTTATTTTTTTCACTTTTGTTTTTCAAATTTCATGCAGCAACCATGTATATTATTGATAAGCAGGGGTAATAGTGATCTTTATTTTATTTTATTTTATTTTTACCACTTTTTTCTTTATTAGTTATGTACATACTCAGTGTGTAAACAGTATATGTTGGCACCATCCTCACCCTCCTCCCTGTCCTACCCCCTCCAAAGGGTCCTTCCTCATTGGGGATGCCAGTTATCCCCATGAGGATTGTGGGTCATGCCTTGTGGGGGTAGCCATCAGTTAGAGGGAAGAGGCAATGTCTCTGTGTATAATGTCCAGACTTGTGGCCCTGACAATCTTTCTGCCCCCTCTTACACAAATTTCCTTGAGCCTGTTGGGTTTGTTTTAGTCCTACTTCAGTGGTGAGGTCTTGGGAGCCTCTGTGTCTCTGGGTCTCTGGTTTGTAGGAGTTGAAAGTTCTCTTTCTATCTCCTTCACTCTTGTGCTGATACAAGGTTCACCAAGAAAGCAGCACTCTTGCTCATTTCCCCAATTACTCAATATTGATCTTTTAAAATATTGGAAACTTCTTTGCTACAAAGAATGAAAGGACCTCAAAATTATGCTTATCTATAATATTGAATCTCTAAAAATGCATATGATATATTAGCAAATACTGTAATAAGAAAGTGTATCAACTACTGGCTGCTTCAGGGTACTTCTTGATGAGTCTTTGGATTCCCATATTGTAATGGATAACAAGCAGAGAACAGGTGTATTCTCAGCATTTGACTTTTTCCCACAATAGTGTTGGGACACCTTTAAACTCACAAACAACTATGTTTGCTGGTTAAACACAGCCAAACTCTACCATTACAACCTAGCCAGAATCTTCAACAAATACATTCCACTTACTTTACAGACTAGTTTTACAGGATAATCTACCCAGAATATCCTTAGGAAAAAAAATTGAATAATAGCATATGCTCATTTTGAACCAGTGTCTGAAACTATGTTTCTATGGCAACTATAACAGCCTAAATGTTAGAATTTGAAACACTATATAGTTACCTTTTCTCATGTTAAGAGTACACTTTTTTAGGGAAACTTCTTACCTTATAGTATGACTTTGAAAGAGTGTGTCTTTTTCAAGATACTTTTAACATAATCCTACAGTTAGAAAAATAAAAGGGAACTATGTCTTCTGGCATCGCTTTTCTGTATCTGCTTCTCCCCTTCAGAAAGATTTCTCATTGTGTTCCTGTCTATTCTTTCAAATTATAAATGCAACAAATAGAAGAAGTATATTGGTGATGTATAATCAAGGCTGTCCAAAGACAAAATACACAGTATGTGAGATACTTTACATCAATATTATATTTACCATTACTTCATTCAAGTCTCCAAGTAATCCTTTAAAATACATAGAACAATTATGATGTGCATTCTCCAGGTGAACAATTAAATTATGGGACGTGTCTTGCCAAAACTCATAGCTGTGTTATTTGCAGAAGTGGTCCTAGAATTCACATATTTATATTTAAACTCTATAATGTGTATTTGACAGCTTTTAAATACTATATTCATTACAGTTGTCAGGTAAGGTGATGATTTTGAGATCCTATTTCACATTCTCATATGTCGTTCATAGTGGACACTAAAAGCAAAATTAGGTTTATGTAAACTTTAAAAAATATAGGAAACTCTTTTAATTCCAGGTAAATATCCTAGATATTATGCCATTTGCTGCTTCCCCCCTCACTGTACCTACAAAATCAGAAAACAAGAGGTTATATGAATATCACGCTAACATTTTATGTAACACTTATAACAATAATAACCAAGCTGAATATTTATGAGAAAACTTGCATATTCAGTAACAATGGTTCAGCATTATTTAATGTAGAAAGATTAAAGTATAGTAAACATGTGATATAGGTACACTCACATTCCTTGTTATTAAAAAATAGATAAGAAAATAAACAACATAATCTCATATGGTTACTTGGAACAGTATGATAATATAAGTCATGATTAAATACTTCTTTTTAAAGTTTAATATTTGTTAGTGTACATCCTTCTAAAATGCATGCATGAATCTTGTTCTGGTTTTTAGTGAATCATCTAACCTATCATTTCTATCAATGGGAGAATTCCAAGGAATATCAAATAGGTTAGTAACTTACAACCATAGTGATGATAGTGACTTAAGACTAGAAAAAACCCAGGTGTGGTGATGTCAAAACTGTAAATCTCAGCTATTAGGGAGAGGAAAGGAAGAAAGGAAGACAGGAAGGGAGGGAGGGAGAGAGAGAGAAGGAGAGGAAGAGAAGGACAGGGAGTAAGGGAGGCAGCAATATAGACTTCTGGAAAGATGCATTCAATTTTTTTCATGTGTTGTGTGGAATCTCATGCTTATTAAAGATTAATAATACTTAATTAATACTTAATATTACTCCCTTAATACTTTCAGTTTAGGTATCTCTCTGGGCTTTGTGGTAGTATACTGAAAGGATTCATTATGTATGTGGTGACATGAAGTAGTTTCTGTAGCTTCCCAAGATGCCAAGGATAGAAATAACTCAGACTTTGACATTGTGTTCATTTTGTTGAACAAAAATCCAAATAGTGTTGGTTGTAGAAAACCTTATAATGATTGAGAAATGTTTTTTAAGAAGTTTTGAAAGGGTATGTTTGATAAGTATATCTAACATCAAGTGGGTAATTATCAACACTAGAAATTACATATTTACAATCTTATGTTTTCTGTGGATTCCTAGCACATACAGAAAAAAAAAGTAACTTAAAATGACTAATCTAGCAAAATGCTGAGGTATTACGTTTCCCTTTATAACATACAGAATATTCTTCAGTCTTGTGATACAATTACCTTTGATTATACGTGACTATTATTCCAACCTGAAAAAGGACATGTGCTCCGTTTCAGGTTTCTGAGACTAAAAAGAAGCCCACTTTTGAGGAGAAAACCAAAAGTCATTTTCACTACAAAATGTTCTCCACCCCTTAGGATATTAAAGAATCCATATGTAAGAACGAATTTGGAAAGAATTTGTTGTGCTCAAAAGAAGTAACAACTTCTGAAGTACAATATAAAAGACTTTTGTCATATGCATAATTTATTCATTATTGAAATAATTACTCATGAACGTTTTAAATCCAAATATGGAAAATCATGTATAAATAAATAAATGGCACAGGCTGGAAAGATGGCTTAGTGGTTAAAGTGTTTGCCTGCAAAGCCAAAGGACCCAGTTTTGATTTCCCAGGGCCCACGTAAGCCAGATGCACAAGGTGGAGCATGCATATGGAGTTTGTTCTCAGTGGCTGAAGGCCCTAGTTGAACCATTCTCTCTTTCTCTCTCTCACTCTCTCTCTCCCCCCCCCTCTCTCAAATAAGTAAAATAAATAAACATAAATATAAACAAAGGGCACAAATAACTGGTTAGTATGTTCCTTTGATACTATAGTGTGTGTGTGTGTGTGTGTGTGTGTGTTTACTTTTGGATCAGAATATGTTCAGCACAAGCATTTAAAAAATCCTTAGAATACCATCAAAAATTGCTCCAGAATTATTTTATTTTAAGCTAAAAAGCTAAAAACTATTCGCATAACAGGTGGCCTGAGGGGGAAGAGTGTGAAATTCAAAGGACAGAAGGAAAGGGAGATTTGTTTCCTTGAATCCTCCTCCAATTTGGTGATTGCACTTCTAAATTGTATTCAAATCTGGAGCAATTGCATTTCCTTTCCTCTTCATTGGAATGAAGGCATGAGGCATGATGTGACCTGCTTGCCATGCCCAGGGAACTTAATGATTGAGCAGGGCATGTGCACATGCATGCACTGTTGTGTACATGCAGGGCCAGTGTTATTGACAAGGAAATGAGAAGTAGGCTGTAGGGATTTGGTGAAGCACCAAGGAGTTTTCCTTGTGTCCTGTTGTCACTGTCAGCATTGATCTCTTGAGCTCATGGATAAGATGATTGGACCTCACTGTTGAGAAGACTTGGAGCAATCAAACATGTAAGGAAGGAGAAATACATGGAGAATGTTGGAACAATCCAGATGAGAGAGCACAATGATCTATATAGTAAACAGGAGATAAACCAAGATATTTTGATGATCTATTTTTGAAATTTAAAATTGCTAGGAAGGAACTCTACCCTGAGCTCAGCTCAGCTTGACTTCTCTGCTTGGCCCGCTGACCTCACTTAGTTAGGGGGTCACAAGGATATAGGTGAGTCTGGCTTCCCTCTCAACCAGTAACTGGGTGAGGGGGAAAGAGCATAAAACTCTTTCTTGGTTTGGATGCCTGTTCTGTTTATCTCTGCTTTATTGTTTGTGGTAACTTCTCTCTTTGATTGCATGCATGATTTTCTTCTGCTTTCTGAATCTACCATGTACTGGTTCTTCCCAAGTTTCCGTACACAAGCTCCTAGATTCTACTTTCCACACACCAGCAGCTTTATTCTAATTTCTCTTAAAAAACCCCAGTTTCTTATAAGTCCACATGCTTGCAGCTCTATGCCAGCTTTCCCTCAAAAGACCTCAATTTCTCTTAATCAAACCTTATAAACTGTGTAGTGTTGCCATATGAGAACATGTTTCCTAAGCCCCATAATTTGTAATTTCCTCCCAAAAACTTAATAATTCATAATTTAAAAAATATTGCTGGAGAAACAACCAGCAAATAATATTTCAATAAAATAGTTACTTCTGTATTGTTGGAGGACAGACATCAGTTAACAATAAGAAAATATTCATCCTGACTGGTATTTTAGCTATAGTACAATGAAACAGTATGCTGGACAAACTTTAAAATGCTATTCTCAGCAACCAGTTTCTTTTTCTTTCTTCCCTTCTTTTTTCTTTCTTTCTTTCTTTCTTTCTTTCTTTCTTTCTTTCTTTCTTTCTTTCTTTCTTATTAGTAGTTTGTACTCAGTGTATACAGTCAAGTTGGTACCATTGTTAGCCTCCTCCCTGCCCTCCACCCTCTGCAGGGACCCTCCTCATTGGGGAATATGGGGTTAGCCATCAGTTATGGGTAGGAGGCAATGTCTCTGCGTATCATCACCCAACATGTGGCTCTAACAATCTTTCTACCCCATCTCCCGCAAATTTCTCTGAGCCATGTTGGGTTCATTTTAGGTCTGCTTCAGTGATGAGGTCTTGGGAGCCTCTGTGTCTCTGGATATTTGGTTTGGAAGAAGTTGAGTGTTCCCTGTGTCTATCTCCTTTACCCTTGTGCTGATACCAGGTTCAGCAAGAAAGTAGCACTCTTGCTTATTTCCCCAATTACTCTTAGTTTCAGCTGGGGCCCTTTTGAGGTGTGATGGGCTGCTTGATCTGTGTCTATCTGAAAAAAGAGAAGAAAATTCTCCAACAGAGAGTACAGTTAGCACCTGATAAATGGGATAACCATTGTTTTTTTAGAGAGAATTTAATAGGTGTAGGCCCTCTTATAGCCCACGATTGGTGGGATCTTGGTAATGGAGAACAGGCTCATGTTTGGATATAGTTCTGACTTTTTTCCCAGCTCCAGCTATGGGTCCCATTCCACTGAGCAGATCCGTTAGCCAAATCAAGAGCAGTTGGTTTCCCACCATGGCTGTGTGCCACTATTGCACTTGTGTGAGCATCACATCAGGTTGTTTGCTGCTGAGTAGCTTAGACCATGAGTTGATTGGGCAGATATTGGTCATTTTCCCCCAGTCGCTCATGTATCACCTTCTGGCACTAAATGAGCTGTGTCTGCAGACTGACTCTCTTCCAGATTCCAGCCATGTTGCTCCATGTCACATGCCAACAGCATATGGTGTCTTCAGCAGTAGGGTCTTACCACTAACCTTTGGTGGGTCATCAAGTAGTCTGACAGAAATCTGTCTTCTTTTGGGAAAACTTGTAGGTCTCTCTGATCAAGAGCTCATTGTGGATGATAGCCACATGCTGGTACTGAGAGTTACAGGTCAGTGCCTGCTAAGAAAATGAGGAAAAAGATAACTAATATACAAGAGAGAGAGAGAGAGAGAGAGGGAAAAAATAGAAACAGGAGAAGATTAAGGTAAGTCTTCATCATACACTCTTCAGGGCATTGTGATTCAGGTGTTCACTCTAAGGGCCTGATGATGGTTCAACCATTTAGTCTATCTTTTAGGATGTAGAATTTTATGGTACCATTACCATTTTGGTCCAGTTTTGTGTCCCCCACTCCCACCCTTTCACTACCCTCCCTCCCCACCCACCCTATTGTGTGGTCCTCTAGATGCTTGTTAGGTATGTCAGCAAACCAGTTTCTTAATGACCAAGCCTTATATTTTGAAATACAAAAGGTCTTATATATTTTCAGAACTGATGATCTCAGAAGATAATCTCTCATTAATAATAAATCACATTGACCTTTAAGTGCATAAATAATTATTAGTGAAAGATAAAGAGACAATTAAAAGCATGCTAAACTTCTTGCAATTGTTTTCTGCCATATTTAATAAAACATCTATTCATTGGCTAGATAGATAGCTCAGAGGGTAAGGCATTTGCATGTAATGCTACATAGCCTTGGTTTGATTGCTCACCATCCATGGGAAACCAGACAGAAAGTGATACTTGCACCTGAGAGCAAGAGACCCAGGAGCATATGCACTCATGCATACACACACACACACTCTCTTCAAAAAATGCATTCAAGGGGCTGAAGAGATTGATTGGCAGCTAAGGCACTTGCCTACTAAGCCTAAGGACTGAGGTTCAGTTCTCCAGGACCCACGGAAGGCAGATGCACAAGGTGGCACATGTGTCTGGAGTTCATTTGCAGTGGCAAGAGGTCCTGGTGTGCCCATTCTATCTCTCTCTCCTTCTTTCTTCCTCTCTTCCTCTCTCTCTGTCTCAAATATAAATAAATAAATACATAATGCATTCAAGGTTAGGAAAAAAATGAATATAGTGCTGGATCCATGCCTAAGGTCACTACTTTTCCCTTCCATGATCCTCTAATGCCGTAGATGTAGGAACAAGTGTTTGAAAGCCCTTTCATTTTTATTTTTGTTTTTCTGGAGAAAATTTAATAAATATGGTCATTTATTTCTATGCAGCAACTCTGGCATTTTGCAATATAAATTACTTTAGAATCAGAATGGACACTCGTCTCTTTTTCCTAAGTTTGAATTGGTTTTGGACCCCAACATACATCATAGGCGCATCCTATGAATAGAGCATGACCAAAATGATTTTTCTCTGGCCTGCTATGTTACTTGTTAAAAGCTAATTAGGAGCATTCCTTTCTCAATTGCTTCCTCCCTGAGGATATAACAATGTGAGTCCAGCTTCCTGGCCCTGTCATCTTTTCCCTTCCATGAAGTGGGTCCCATCAGAATGGTAAACCAAAAATAAACCCTTTTTTTTCTTAAAAAATAATTAATTATGCAGCATGTTACAGAAATGCAGAAATGCGTTCTGGAGAGTGTATTTTTACTTACACACATACATGTGCACTCATGCACATTTATAAATGTTTATGCAATCCAGACCTAAATGACAGGGATCTAAATGACCTCCCTCCAAGCTATAGACCTTGCTATCACATTATCATTAACATGCTCTCATCTCAAACTAAAGTAAAATTCACAATGCTAATGTTGATTTTGTAGTGAGGTAGATATGAAAGAACGAAACCCATCCTCTAGTGCTAGAGACAAATGGGAAATTAGCAGATAGACTGTTCTGGAGAATGAACAGAACCTCATTTAGGGAATAGGAAAAATGACACATATTCCTTTTACCCACCTATTCATACCCTGCTGATAGCTATGTTGTGAGGCTCAAATGAGATCATGAAATGAAAGTGCTGTGAAAAAGAACCACAGATTTTAGGAGCATTAGACAATTTCATCTAGGTAACAATATTTTTTTCCAAAAGTCATAGAAATTGTCACATCCCCTTCCTATTAGGGTGTCACTTACCCTCACATCACTGCAAAACTGTTTTCTTCATGATATTTCATTTTCATTATGTAACTACATAGAATAGCAATGAACTAGGTTAATAAAATATTCTCCATGGCTAAATAATCTGACAATTAAAAAGTCTTGTGTTTGAGCAGGGCCTTGTGGTGCATGCCTGTAATCCCAGCACTTGAGAGGCTGAGGCAAGCAGATCAAGAGTACTAGGGAAGCTCTAGGATATACAACAAAACTCTATCTCAAAAACAAATAAATAAATATAGGTAGAATAGGCTTACCTAACACCATGTTTTCTTAGGTTTCCATGGGGTGCTTCGTAAGCCAACAAGAATTTTTAATAAATCCTAAATCTAAGAGTGGGTAAAGCACAGGATAGACAATTATGGAGGAGTAAATAGAACTATATGAAGATGAAGAGACTTGCACAAATTCATAATTAATGTGCATATCTTCCCATATAACTAAGAGATTTTCACATTATGCGTCATTTAGCAGCTTTAAGCATCTGATGTCATCTTTAAATCAGTAATACTTAATTTCTGTAACAAAGTTTTCTAGATTATTAATGTGTAGCCAACACTAAAATTTTAATTTTAGATAAATTGATACCAGCATGTTGTATGCTACCTACTTCACTTAATTTCATAATTACATGTTTGGTTGCAATTTTTGATGAAATTTAGAACCATGGAAATAATATAATTAGATGATGAAAATAACAGAAAGGAGATTGCTTCCTCTTCAAATAGAACATAGTTAATTATTGGGTCTAAAGTGTCCTGTAATGCTCAAGAATATTTCTAACTATCTTGCCAAGAATTGAAGCTTAAAAATAAAAACACCAAATGAAAATTATCCATGTTATGGTTTAGAGGTTAAATTCTGTCAAGATTGAGGCCAGATCTCAGTGGTAGAGTGGAGGCCCCTGGGTTGTAGTCTTACCCCCTACTAAAAAAATTATGAATATTAAAATCATTTAATTTAAATGAGTAATATATGCCCCAGGAAAGAGGAATTTTTTTGCCTCTACCTCATTTGATTTTTTTTCTTGGATAGTACTGAAAATTAGATTGACATAAAACTGAACAGGAGAAAAATATATTTACTATAAATATTTACAGAGTCTTCCTATCCTAAAATTACATGTTTTTCACCAAGTGAAAGGATGCTTTGGTGGCTAGAGATGTAGGTTAGTCCTGGATAGAGCACTCTGGATTCCATCTTCCACATTATGAGTTGGTACGTTTTGTTATATGCGTGCCTTGGTCTTTGACAGCATTACTAATTATTGTGATTAATGCCTATTGTGTTCTTATGGGTTGCCATGTATTTTCATCTGCTGTTTCATATGTTTCACACAATTATTTGCAGCATATGCTTCTTCGACTTTAACAATGAGAAAATTGATGCTCCCATAAAATTGTTTGTCTTAAAACAGCTGATGGGGGCTTAGCACTGACTGTAGAAAACAATTGCTTAAGGTGTTCACTCCTAGGTGAAAAGAGAAAGGAAGTCTAAATATTTCTCTTTCTATGGTTGCATGTCCTGGTTTGACTTTCACCTCTCAGGATAAAGTCTTGTAATCAATCCTTTTTGCAGGGCTAGCCTATTCTTAAAAGGGAGGAGCCTTAATGTTTTTTGTGCTTTTATAACCTAGTAGAATATATTAAAGCTCTTTATTTAAAAAATATATGCTCTTTACCTGTCGACTTTTTATTAGCTAAATTCCTCCTTACAGAAATGTAAGGCTTCACATAGTCACTTTTATGGTCACCAAGTGATGTTGTAATAGAAGAAACAAAATCAATTCAGTGAAATTAGATAAGGTATATCTGGACTTCTTATTTTTATATGTATAGGTATTTTCCCATTTTGAGTAGCTAAATGATGTTAAATCTAATAAAGTCTGCTACCCATTAAATTTCAATAATTTAGCATGTATAGGTGCTATTAATATGCAATTACTTACCTTGAATTTAATTAAATGATTTAAAAATTAAGAAATTCATTTAACAAGCTAATACTTTTATTTGTTAGTAAATTAAACAAGAGTGAATACATGGAAACAGAAAGAAGTAAAAACTAAAAGCACTACTTAAAGAAAGGTAATTTAATATTTTTAAATATTATGATTGAAATTTCATTAGCATACATTGAAATGTGACATTTTCTACCAGCGATTACTTTTTAGATAATACTTTAAGGTGATTAGTACTATGTTAAGTAGAAATTAAACTACTTAGAAAACTGTACTATTTGGTATCAATAATTTGTGCTTGGTAACATTTACACTGAAATTTCTCAATGAAATTTGCACATGCAAATGTGCTTTCAATGTTTAATGTGCTACTGTTATTACAATTTCAAAAAGATTGTCAGACACACTTAGGAAAATGAGATTGTTGACTGGAGAGATAGCTTAGCAGTTCAGGTGCTTGCCTGGAAAGTCTGAAGACCCACATTTGATATTTGATTCCTCAGTACCCATGCAAGCCAGATGCACACAGTGGTGTATGCCTCTGGAATTCTTTTGCAGTGGCTAGAGGCCCTGGTGTGCCTATTCTCTCTCTTTCTCTCTCTCTCTCTCTCTCTCAAATAAATGAATAAAACAGTTAAAAAAAAGATAAAATGAGATTGTCTTGGAAATTAGATGTGTTTTTTTTCTCTCTAAAAAAGAATGTTTGGGTCAGGGTTATAACTCAATGACAGAATAGTCACCTAGCATGTACAAGACCAGGAAAGGGAGAAGAAGGGGGATGGGAAATAAAAGTAATAATTTTATGAATTTTCTGCTGCTTAAGTTTTAAAGAAAGGACATTTATTATTTTCCATGATTTAAAAAAAATTCAAGGTAGGGTCTTGCTCTACCCCAGGCTGACGTGAAGTTCAACTTGGAGTCTTAGGCTGGCCTCAAACCCACAGGGATCCTCTTACTTCTGCCTCCTGAATGCTGGGGTTAGAGGAAAGTAAAAGAAATTTACAGTTCATTTAATCATAAGACCTTTCTCTTCCTTACTCCATTTTCTGTCACACTCACCCTTTTATAATCTTCTCTTCATGACTCTGAAAACTATAAATAATAGACTTAATTCTGAATTTTTCCTTAAGCTTCTTTTCCTTTAAAAATGGGACAGTCTCATGCGTATTAAATATTGGGGAAATCCAGTTGGCCTAAAAGCTCCTCTTGCTTCAACTATGCCACTATATCTTTAAAATATAAAAAAAGCAAATATTCATATAGAAGTGACCCTAAATACCATATGTGGACTTTTCTGTTCTGTGTTTTCTTTATCCCTAGCAAATGTAAGCCAAAGTTTCATATTGGAATGCGGGAGGGAAAAACAAGGATTCTCTGTTCATCAGACTTGTGTAATGGCAAAGCGAAATTATCATTTATCATCCCAGATAATGGCAACTTAGCAAAATAATACAGTGTGGTCAAACTGATGTATGAGGACCATCCTTTATATATTTAACAGATAATATCCTTTTATTCCCTCTTCCTTGTTCCAATTTCCCCTGGGCTCTGTTCTGTGGGTTTTGGGATTTACTGTGAGGTCATGAAGGCTTTAGTCAGTCTCCATGAGATAGTGGGGGTACCTGCATCAGGGTATTTCCCCCATCCCTTTTTATACTTGAACATTTGTTCTGGAATTATTTTTTAAAACAACAATATTCCAAATTGGTAAGACCCACTTCTTTCCCTGAAAAAGCAACTCTTGGAAGCAGTGAAAACATGTTTAGTTAATATAAATTCTATACATTTTTGATGACATAAGCAAGCAGCTTTATATTAAGAACTCTTTAAGATTGATGTCAGCAAATACCATAAGCTTTATAGTTATAACTATTTACTAATTGTTTTTATATTTTTGCATCAGTCTAGAACTTAGAATTTCAGTGTTGGATCCAAGTATGTTTTGTGTTATGAATGATCCTGATGTTTTATGCAATGATGTGCTGCTCAAGACTGAAGAATTAACAATACCACATTATTCACTGAGCTTGGGTAAAAATTTTGCTCTAAGAACTTCTGGCTGAGAGTTAAATGGAGTTGGACCAGAATCCAAAGACAACTATACTCTTTTCCTGTCCTGAAATTACATGTTTTTCTACCAAGTGAAAGAATGCTTTGGAGGGCTGCAGGTGTAATTCAGACCTAGATAGAGCACTGTGGATTGCATTCTCCTCATTTTGGAGTGGTATGCTTTGTAATGTACTTTATCTTCTTCTTAGAAGGTAGGTATGCTGTGATATCTTTAGAACATCCTTTATTTAATAGTTACTTTGATTCTCTTGGTTATTTCTTGAAAGGGAGAGATATTTTTAAAAGGAAAGTGGACAAATAATTCCTATTTTCATGAGACTATTTAAAAGCACACTAAGAATAAGTCTAAAAGCTTTTTTGGCATATAAAGTATTGCACCATTTTCATCAAAATACCAAATTCATGAAAGTGGGAATGGTAGTGGGAGGATTGTATTTCTCTTCACTATAATGATTCAAAAATATGCCTTATAGGAAACGGACTAGATACCTTTAAAGATAACTGATATAAATGAATTGTCTATTTTAAAAGTTTGATTCAATATAGATATTTCTTAACATAAATTTCTACTGCATTTTTCTTCTTAAAAACAAGATGGGTCAAGACTTTTATATAGATACATGAATAGATAAAAAGATTAAATGATGAAAATCTTTCTGTTAATAATGTGATGTAGTTTGATGTACTGAAAATATGAATAATAATGACATTTCATTGACTTTCACATATGATAGGTAATTTTTCTAAATGTCTAAAATATTGTTTCATTAATTTATACCATAATTACCATTTATTTTTGTCATTAATAAATATTATAATGTCTTACTACACCTGTTAACAACAGCTGTAAGATTGATGAGATCTAAGCTTTTGGTTAGAGCAGCTAAAGGTCTTGGATTAATTAAAACTTCTCATCCCACAAGAAGTATAGCTAATTGTCTTGACTTCACAGCTTATAAATCTGGCGTTAATAACCTTGCTTCAGATTTTTGGTTGTATAGGGATGCTTTCAATAAGCCAGTCCCTCTACAGTTATGACATTTTGTTTGACTGATTATATGAATTCTGAATCAACCAATGATGTGTCCACTTACTACTGGAACTCTGGTTTGTATTATTACCACGTTAGTTTATCCTGAAACACACGTCAGGAGTTTAATCATTTGTCTAGCACAAATAAACCTGAAATTACCATAACCAGTCATGGTAGATATTTTTAATCACTGGTTTGACTAGGTTTCAAATATCTGGCTAATACCATACATTTGTGTAACACAGGCTAAAACCATTGATTATCATGATTCAGAGAATATTAGAACTACAAAGAAACTACTCTAATTGTTTTCTATAACACAGGCAAAATCCTGATGATCAAACTAAATATTTTTACTTAACCCCTTCTGTTAAAAATGGGTTAGGCGAGTCATTGAAATTTAATAATATCATGCATCTCAAAAAATGGTAATTGTTACTGAGCAAATCCTTTCAAAACAACCGTGTAAAACTTATGGTCATTTTGCTGACTTTTATGACACTTTTTTCCTGTCAATACTCAAAACTTAACCTTTTATAATTGTTATTATTTATTTGTAAAGAAAGAGAGAGAATGAGAATGGAGGCAACACAGCCTCATGCCACTGCAAATGAACTGCAGATGCATGCTCCATTTTGTGTATTTGGCTTTATGTGGATATTGAAGAATCAAACATGGGGCTACCAGGCTTTGCAAATAAGTGCCTGCAACTGCTGAGCTGCCTCTCCAGCCCTCAACTCTTATACTTAATAATTGATTGTCCTCAAACATGATTAAAAAGAACCATTTATTTCAATAAAAATCTTTGTTATATAAAATCAGTAACCAGATTGGGCTATAAGAGTCCTTCAGCTGAAGAAACAATTTTTAGCTTCCCTACTTTATAGCATGTTCCAGAAATAATTCCCTATGGGTTATAAGCTCCCAAAGTGTTTCTTTCATGAGCAACTACAAAGAGAAATAAAGAATATACACTATCCTATGCTATTGAGAACATACACATTTTGAAACTATTTTCCCTTAGTCAAGAGTACTTTCTACTCTTTCTTTCAAAAGGAATTTCCACAGGTAACATTTGATGATTTATTATTAGACTTATCTGCCTCACCACAGTAGGCAGCATGTGTGGCTCATTATTATTAGGCTGTTCTTTAGTTCAGGATGATGTTTCAAGATTAGAATATTTTCGGGAATTATTTATGACAGGGTCACAAGTCTGTTGGATTAAGCAAGATTGTTATTTTTAATTAAAATGATGTTTTGTGAGTTGTTTTTGAAACATGAGCTATTTAAATTATTAACAGTCCAAAATATTTTAATCATCTTGCAAAGTAAACAAAGATAGAATGGAAGGAAAAATTTACCCATATTACTTCCAAACCATATAATTATATATTTCATTGAAACAATTTTATTATAGTTATTTAATGAGATTACAGAATCAGATTTATGTCATCAAAATGTAAGTATAAAATAAATAAATTGTATAGTTTTATGATTATATTGTATATTCCCTTATCTTAAATAAGAAGTAAAGCTTTTCTAATATAATGTTTCATATAATGACAAAATAATAAAAATTATGAAGTTAAATTTGCTTTAATCTTGACAGAAGGTAGGGGAATTTTTAAATAATTTTATTGGGCTGGAGAGATTGCTTAGTGGTTAAGGCATTTGCCTGAAAAGCTAAAGGATCACGATTCAACTCTCCAGGACCCTTGTGCTCCCCACAGATACATGTGCAAATAAATAAAAAAGAAAACCATTTTGTCATTCATTATTAAATAATGAAAGCTTTCCAAAAAAGGGAAATTCAATAATAAACTGATGAGCAATCAGACTGTAGCAGTTCTTTATTTGTTTTTTATTGCCTGCCGTAAAAGTTTAGATGAGAATTTCATCCTTAGGTCAAATTATTACACAGAAAGATATAATACTGTAAAGTCAAAAGAAATAAAGAGAAGTCTAAATTTTCTACACTGCTTACACATATCTTTTTTATAAATCTTTATTAAATTTCTTATTTTATTTATTTATTTGCAAGGAGAAAGAGAGAGGAGATAGACAGGGAATGGGCCCACTACGGCCTCTAGCCACTGCAAGCTAACCCCAGATGCATGTGCCTCCTTGTGCATCTGGCATATGTAGGTACTGGGAATTGAACCTAGGTCCTTCGGCTTTGTAGGCAAGAACCTTAAGCACTAAGCAATCTCTCAAGCCCTGCTTACACATATCTTAAGTGACTTTTTCTAATCAACTATTGGTCATACTTCAAAATTTATCCTCTTATAAGGGAGATTTTCTATTTTAGTTCTCATTACTTCTTGGATCTCATTAACACTTGATGTATATCTCCATTATACTATGTATTTCACTTAGTGGCCCATTTGTTTATTTTTTCTTCCAGACATTTCATTCAAACATGATTACTTGACCTCATATCCCTACAGTAAACATTTACTATACAGTAAACATTCACTAAAAATGTCAAAGTTGAATGTGGTTGTGCACTGCTGTAATTCTGGCAGTTGGGAGTTGAAGGCCAGAGGTTTCAGATTTACAGGGTAACCTTGGCTACATAGCAGGCCATCCTAGGATACATGGTAAAATACATTCTCAAACCAGCAATTAAACAAAGCTATAAAACAGACATATAGGGCTGACATAGCAGCCCTTTCAAGGTGTTGTTGAGACAAAATAGTATCTTTATAACCCCTCTTTCCATTATCATTAGGGTGATGGTAAGATATAGTAAGATATAGCATCTCTAAAGAAAGTGCATTTGAATGAAAGGTTATAACCCCTGTTAATCTTTTTAATCAGATCTTTTTTTGAAGATATGGATATTTTATTCATGGGTCTGAAAGTAGGAAAAAAAACAGATCATTGTTTTTGATCATGATAACAATTCACAAGAGAAGAACACAAGGTACAGAAAAGGATAGGGATCGAAACGTTTGAGAATCAGGGCAAAAGTAAGCAGATAGTATGTTTGAAGCAGATCTTCTTTGCCTTACAATGCTTGGCTGACTCTCTAACCCACAAGGAAGGTCTTAAATGCTGACTTTATAAATAGCTTTGAACATGTATAAGCTATGCTTTCAAAATCTTCCACCCAGCATAAAGAGAAAGAGAGAACAGAGACAGAGAGAAAAAGAGACAGAGATGAAGACAGAGACAGAAAGAGACATACACAGAGACTTGCAAGAATTTTGGTGGTGGAAAATGTCTTGTACTATGACCCACCAATGGTAGGTTACCACATAGATTTATCCTCTAAGGTGTGTGTATGATTCAGAAAAATGTACTTAATTTGAATAGAAAATGAAGTTTCAGACTAATACAGTGTCATTTTGGTTCTATTTTTAACTAATGTAGCTTCTAGACTAACATGAATTCAATTACTTGAAATACAGAGATATAAATATATTTTCTTTATCTAACTTGGAAAATGAATCAGATAGTTTTGTTTTGCTGTAAAAAAACTGTGGGGATTTTCTTTTTGTTGTTGTTGTCTTTCCTGGATGATCTCAAACTTGTGGTATTCATCTTGCCTCAGCCTCTCAAGTACTGAGATTGCAAGCATGCACTGCCACACTCAGCCAGTGCTGTCAGGCTGGCCTTGAACTTTCAAGTATCCATGACTGTTGCCATACACTATCAAGGCAGCTGAAATAAACTTTTTGATTCACAAATAAGACTCAATAAATGATAGTAATACAATTTGGCTCGCCAGGGCCTTAAATTAAAGTGAACATTAGGAAGATGTGTCTGTCAGTGGTATTCCAGTCTTCCATTCTGTACAAATGCAACATCAAAATTTCCTTCAAATGGAAGGGAACATAACTTTTTTTTTTTTTTTTTTTTTTTTTGGTTTCTCAAGGTTGGGTCTCACTTTAGTCCCGGCTGACCTGGAATTCACTATGTAGTCTCACGGTGGCCTCGAACTCATGGCGATCCTCCTACCTCTGCCTCTCGAGTGCTGGGATTAAAGGTGTGAGCCACTATACCAGGCAGATTTTTTTAATATATAAAATGGCTCAATATATATAACCCAAACAATGTAAAGGTAGGTCATAAATTCATATTTGCTGTAATTTTAATATAACACTAATCTTTATATTAGACAGTAAGATAGAGTAGAACTACAATATGGTAGGCTAAATTTGGTTTGTGCTACAGTAATTTTTCAAGTGATATTAAATTTACATTGAGTTATTGCTGGAAATGTTGCCTGTCATTTGTGAAATAACTCATTCTTCACTTTTAAAAAATGTCAGTATGTATAAAAGATATCAACTTGACAACTCTGGAGACATGTTTCATTTTTTTTTTAATTGTTCAAATAATAGGAACAGCAATGTTGCAATTTTCTGTGTAGTCTCCAGCTTAAGCATCTGTTGTGTCTATCACTATTTTGAAAAATCTGTTTCATGGATGAGGAATTTTCTTGGTCAGTACATCCTAGCAACACCCCCAGGAAACTGTCTTTTCCTTCCAGAACTAAAGATCATCATGACATTTCTTAACCCCTGAGAGATACAGATGTGGGTATTTGGTAGAACTTCCAATTTGCAGTATTTTGGGCAAGAAATAAGTGTTTTCACATGGAAGATCCTAGCACAGTGCCTAGTTTGCCTTCTTTGTTTCTTTTCCCCTTCAGAATAGTATGCAAAAGGACTAAAAGTAGCACTAGATGATTTTATCTGTCCATTTCCCATCTGCTTCAATACCCATTAAGACATTTTTATTTCTTCGGTATCATGTACTTCTCTCACTTACATTAACATCTAACAAAAACTATTTATATAAAACATAAATATAATACAATGAGAAAAGTTTATTGAGAGTATGTCATAGAAAATAAGTCAGAAATAAGAACAAATCAACCATAAAGGGTTTCTTTTACTCCATACTAAACAAATTGGTAACTAAATAGCAAGCCATTGAGGGTGGGGGAATAATCAAATGCATGATGCTTCATTATTTGATGATTAACTTGAGATGAATGTTATAATACAGATTATAATTCACATTAAAACCGTAACCATATTTTGTATTTGATTCATCATATAACAAATCATTAATAGCTTAATACTGAGGATAAATATTGAAAATTGTTTAATAAGTTTATTGTATAAAGAATACGGAGAAACAAGCAAGGGCGCTGTTTTCCTGATGAACTGGATACCAGCACAAGGGGGAAGGAGATCAGCACAGAGAAAAATCAACTCCTACCAAAACAGAGAGCCAGAGCCTCAGAGCCCCCCAACACCTCATCACTGAAGCAGACCCAACATGGCTCAGGGAAATTTTGTGGAAGAGGGGGTGGAAAGAATGTCAGAGCCACATGTTGGGTCATGATATGCAGAGACATTTATCTTACCCATAACTGTGGGCTAACTCCACAATGCATGACCCATCTACCTCAACAAGGAGGGGCCAAGGGGAGGGGGTAGGTCATGGATGAGCCTAATAATGGTACCAAACTGACTGTAAAAAATAATAATAATAATTATGCTTTAAAAAAAAGAATACAATAGTAATCCTAGGCTTATACCTCACTTAATACACCACACTGTGTCCTGTTATAGATACGAGTTAATTCATTAAAGAAGTATCACTTTATACAAGTTGTCTTTATATTGCTGTGACACAATACCTGACAGAAACATGTTAAGAAGTTAAAAGTTTAGTTTGGTTCACGATTTCAGTTTATTTCAGCAGTGAAAGCATAGTAGAATCCATGGCATTGGAAGTGGGTTGTTATTGCTTTTCACGTGGCATAAATCAAGAAGCAGAGAAAGCAGCCTGCAATGAGAACCTGGTGTAGCCTTCAAAGGCCTGCCCCTAGTGCCCTTCTTTCATTAGCCAGCCTTCTACAGGTCCCACAGTCTCCCAAAATACTGGGACAAATTGGTGTGAGCATTTAAACATAAACCTATGGGGGACAATTTCGTTTCAAGCTATAATGCTCTTTAATGAGTTATCAATATTATTATATTATCACAATACTTTTGATAATGATTATAATTTAATTTTTGATATCACCCCTCATAACCCTATGTAACTAACATTATTAATTCAATTTTATAATTTGTTAAGTATTTTGAATTAAGTCATGAAGTGGGAAATATAAGAATTTTTATTTAGTTTTTAATTTTTAAAAGAAATTTGGTAAGCATTTCTGGTTGCCTTGGAAATTCTCAAATAATAATTATATGAATATCAATGGTAAACAAATCTTTGTGAGCTAGTAATGGGGATACACATGCCAGGTTTTGATTTAAAGAAGCAGTGAAAGAGAAATCACACCAACAAATGGCTGATGCTAAATGTAGAAAGGATGAAATAATACTAGTTATGTAACCTGTAGACCCAGAAATCAAGCTTATTTTGTTCATCTGTAGAATAATATGAAATGTAATTTAGAAAATATTTCTCTAGTAAAACCAAAGCTTGTCTGTTTCCCATTTAATACTCTGCTTTTTATGTTTGTTGTTAGCTTTGTGTCTTTGACAAGCAAATTTTAAACAATTAATTTAAGATCCCTTTTATTAGTTTTTCTCTTACATGCCTCCTTAATTTGGTATATGTCCTTAACAAAATCTCAGCTATTCAACAGTTTCTTCATATAGCTGATACTTACTGAACTCCTCCCATATGCCAGGTGTTCTCCATGGGAATATGTTAAACACCTGCATTGATAGAAACTTGGTATTTTTGCACATTTAAAATAAGTTATTTTCGAGCTGGATATGTGCTTTAATCTTAGCATTTGGGAGGCAGAGTTAGGAGGATTGCTGTGAGTTCGAGACCAACCTAGGACTAGAGAGTGAGTGCCAGGTTATCCTGGGCTAGAGTTATTCCCAACTTAGAAAAAAACTAAAATAAATTATTTTCAAATATGTTGGTACAAATTAAGAGGCTATCTTATAGAAGGTGTTTCCCATAAATAGCTAATGCTTATTTAAAAAAATACCATCCATATATGCTATTAGTAGAATATTTGCTAGTTTGGAATTTTTGAACCTTTAGGAGAGGAGAAGTGTGACAGGTCAATGTTGGGGCTTTAATTTCTTGCTAATAGAAGATAAATCTTTACCCAGAGAGAAATAGCTTATTTTGTTATTATCTTCATTTTCACAGAAAAACATTCGTCTCAGGAGAATTAACCTTGTTTCATGTCAGAGGTATTTTTATACTTTGTCAGTAGTTAGTTTGAGTATTAAACTGTCCCATAGAAAAGCAATTCACTAATTTCTAAAATGTGATAAATTACATGTGCTTTCTTTTAAAAGAAGATTTTAGTAGTCACTGGGTATCATTATTTAAAAGAAAATTTTAGAAATATCTATTTCCTCACTGAGGGT
Organism: Dipus sagitta; assembly: GCA_036346955.1. Classification (NCBI taxonomy): domain Eukaryota; kingdom Metazoa; phylum Chordata; class Mammalia; order Rodentia; family Dipodidae; genus Dipus; species Dipus sagitta. Next base: position 103,999,883 of record CM070776.1, read on the forward strand.
ATAGCTCAATGGTAGAGTGCTAATACAGCATATGTGAGGTCCTAGGTTCAATCCCCACCATCCAAAAAAGTTTTTAAAAGTGTAGCATTTAACTTCTCATTGTTGGGACAAAACACCCAACCCAAAGTAATTTATGAAAGGGATGGATTTATTACAGCTTACAGTTTTGATGGGAAACTGACAGAGAAAGCAAAATACAGCACATAACTGAGCACCACATCTTATAACATCAGCTGGAAGGAAGCAGCAAGAGTGAACTAGCTATGAACACCCAGTGGGGCTATATTTGCAAATCCCAAGACCTGCATCCAGCAACTCACCTCCTCCAGAAAGATTCCACCTCCAAAAGACCCTACAATTTTCCCATGTTGCCACCAGAGGGGACCAAATATTCAAAACACATGTGCCTGTGGGAGACACTGCATTCAAACCACCATGAAAATAAATATCAACATATACTTATTCATTTCATGATAGGACTTCAAGTGACCTAATGACTGATATAAAGCTATTATTTCTGTAGTGAGCAACATGTAAAATGCTAATTATTATAAACATTAGCAAAGGGAAAAATCCTGATTAACTTTTTCTCTCAAAAAATAAGTAGCTTTATTTTTTATAATCATGGAACTTGTTAATAAAAAAATAAGTAGCTTTATCCTATTTCATATTTGTGCATAGATTTAAGTATTCAGTGTAATACACACACACACACACTATATATATATATATATATATATATATATATATATATATATATATATATAATTTACTATAGAGGCACATGGTTTGGGTAAAACAAATGGAGCTAGTATCGCGATATTCCCCATTCCCCATTAAATTCCTTCTGTACTTTTCCACCTTTTACTGTAAGGGTGTTTAGCATGTACTATAAACATTTTCTTAGATGTGTGGTGGATACAAAGTGCAGGCTCCACTTTTGAGATATTTCCTATTCACAGCTTAAATAACTTCTTAAGTGCTAAATGATATAGGACATGTAAGAATAGGTATTATGACTACAGAAGATAATTAATCATGCTGCCTAAAAGATAATTTTAAAAGTGAATTAGCATACTAGTCATTATTACCTCATACTCATATCAATAGGCACAGGATGATTTTTTCAAAACCAGTACTCAAAAAATTCATGAAACAAATATTTCTTAAGTGCTAGGAATGTACTTTAGAGGAAAAAATGAATATAAGGGTTATTATGAAAAGATCAGTATGAATAGGACCATCTGAAAGGAGTCTAGAGGAAGGGGAAATTATTTCTTGTTCTCAAGGAGAACAGTACTACAAAGCATTATATAGTTATGTTGCTGCAGATTAATAATTCAACATTCCCTCAACTAACATTTAAATAGTAAAGATAAAAAATTTCTTTGCTATTATTAATTTATTAATATTATTATGATTATTAATATATACACGCATATGAAAAGCTTATTTCAGGAACATTAATGTTTTCTATATAAGGCAAAGGGATACAGCAAGGAACAGATTAAAGAAAGTAATCAAGATGAACAGAGGAAGAGATATTTCTCTTTCTTAATCCTGTCAATTTGATAGGATTTAGAATCACTATGGAAACAAATCTCTGATCATATCTGTGAGGCATTTTCTAGATTAGGTTAGTAGAGGTGGAAAGACCCACACTCACTGTGGACTGCACCATCCTGTGGGCTGGGTTCATGGACTGTATAAAAATAAGAGAGCTAGCTGAGCATTTTGTATTTATCTTTATACTTTTCCCAAGTTAATGTCATTGTTAAATACCAGTGTGGGTTCTGTGAGGGTGAAAGAGATAGAAGAAACTTCAATGAACTCATCAAAATATTTAGTTACAATTGTGTATACTAATACAGTTAAATGCTTTCATCACTATCTTTTGTAAATTAGCCATTTTCCTTACTATAAGATGCAAAGGTGCATTCATGAAATTGGCAGTAAAAGAAAAGGCATTCTAATTTAAAAAAAAAAAGAAAAAAGAAAAGGAAAAAACTAGGAGAAAACGAGCCTTAAAGAGGACACATTGTTCTTATTGCAATGACTTATGTCTAAATTTTACACATTTTTTTCTAGCTATGAAAAAGTAGGCAAATGGTAATAGGACTAAGCAAAACTCTTGTTAAAAATATGCTAACTTAGGGGCTGGAGAGATGGCTTAGCGGTTAAGCGCTTCCTGTGAAGCCTGAGGACCCCGGTTCGAGGCTCGATTCCCCAGGACCCACGTTAGCCAGATGCACAAGGGGGCACACGCATCTGAAGTTCGTTTGCAGTGGCTGGAAGCCCTGGCGTGCCCATTCTCTCTCTGTCTATATCTGCCCCTCTCTCTCTCTCTCTCTGTCTATATCTGCCCCTCTCTCTCTCTCTCTCTGTCCATCACTTTCAAATAAATAAATAAAAATAAAAAAATAATTTAAATATGCTAACTTAATGTCAAGTTATTATTGCAATCACAGCGAAACTTTGGACATCTTTTTCCTGAAAGTTTTAACAAGAGATATATGGGGGGGGGGGTGGAGAGTTGACTTAGCAGTTAAGGCTCTTGTCTGCAAAGTTGGAGGACACAGGTTCCTTTTCCCAGTACCCATGTAAGCCAGATGTACAAGGTAGCACAGTTTCTGGGGTTCATTTGCAGTGGCTAGAGGTCCTGGTGCACCCATTCTCTCTCTATCTCTCTGTCTCTCAAATAATAAATAAAATATTTTTTAAAATAAATATATTTTGTTCTTTCTACCTCAGATTTTGGAGTTCCCTCTTTATCTTTGCTGTGATAAGATTGTTTACCTAACAAAAATTAAAATTATTAATGAAAATCTTATTTTCCTACCTTTTAAAAACATGCAAAGAGAATATACTTTATTCTATAATTTTAGCTTCTTATTAGTGATTAATGTAAATCATATTAGCCATATGATTTGCATATGGTAAATACAGGTTTTTCAAAGGAATTTCTTGTGGGTTTTTTTTCACTTATAAGCACCCAAAATAAATCCCATCTGCTTATGCTTTATAAAATTCTAGATTGCATATATTCCAAGCCCTGCTCATTTTATTCCACAATTAAATATTTATTGCACAGTTTTAGCACTGAGCCATCTAACAAAAATATACAGACAGATCAGAGGGACATATTGTTCCCCCCCCCATTGCCATTTTGTATGCTTAATACATCATCTATTATGTTGTTTCATAAACTTCATCTAATACAGTCATTTTAAATTTAAATTTAGTTTTCATTCCCTTTTTACTCCTTTTAGGCCATCTTCCAAATGAATCACTTTAGAAATAACAGGAAACTCAAGGTGATTTATGTGAAATACTAGATTAGGGGGTCATTTAGTCCACAAGGTGATTAATTTTTAGATGTAATAATTTCCTACTCTTTGAAAGATCTCATTTGCTCAACAAATGTAGTTTTCTTTCTCTGTCAGTTCTGATCAAACTGAACATATCTCTCTTACAGTGTTTACCAATGGTCTAAAATTTTCTATCATGAAAGAAAATCACAGTTGTTTGGATTGTATTTTCTATTTTGGAGGAGATTTATTTTCATTAAATGAATTTTTGCAGCTAAAGTATTTGGCACGGAATAAACAAAAATTCCTTTCAATTATCTTAATAAGTCTTTAGTATATAATATATAGTTTTGGAATTTCACATTGTCTCAATATTTAACAAGTCTTAACATTTGCAAAATTACCCTTTTTTAAGTGATTCTGATTGATCCTATGAGGAAATCACAACAGTTATTAATAAAATATTTCATGTTCAAACACAGGATCTAGATTAGATCCAGAATGTATTTAAAGAATGCCCTTTTAATAAAACACTATTGACCTCTAACATATTTCTCAAAGAATACCAGTCTCAGTTGAGCTAGGAAAATGTGTTTGCCTTGCAGAAAAATCCAATTGCTTTTATCATATCTGCCTGAATATCAGCATTCACCACTGGAAGATTTTTCTCCATGAAATCATATAAATATGTGACATTATCAATGTCAAATATTTCTTATTTAAAATTTTATATAAACTTTTATGATTCTAATATTAAGTAATAATCTCACTTAGCACTTTTTTTGCTTGAGCAATTTCCTGAGAACTGGTACATTAGAAATGATAACATCTGTGACTTATGCATATTGTTACATATTTTCTGATATCCTGGGGTATTTGGATTACTAAAAATTTAATAGTAAGTTGTTCATGGAATTTTCTTTGTTGAAGGCTAAAGGTTTGTAGGAACAATTGGAAGGAACAATACATAAAAATAACGTAACTGTACTGCTTTAAGAAGTAATTTGTTATCTCTGAATGGTGAGTGCTTAGATTATTTGCCAGTTTGTAATGAGTGACATTTATGGAGTTGAGAAAAAAAAAACGTGCATTATTTTGGCCTTTTTTATTATGAAGTCTACTCTGCACAGATATTTCCTTACTGTGAATGTTTTAAGAGCCATCTCTGTTGTGTGGACTCTGCCAGGTGCTTTCATCCATTATTTCACTTCTTTACTTTTTCAGTTTCATTCTACCTTCCTAAACCATGATGAATGCCATATTTGGAACTCAGTGTATCTTCTAAGCACCTGAACATTAATTTCCTACCCTAAGATTATTTGCCCTGAGTTTATTCATCAGCCTCACTTCTGAGCTTAATTTGTAGAGAAAATGCTTCAGGTCACTGAAAGGATATTGATATTTGTTCTTAATTTTACTTCCTATATTTCATACCCATCTTTATAGTGTCTATATTTTATTTATTTGGTGATCGGAACACATCTGCAAAGGTGTATGTTCTAACACAGTGAACAGTATGTGAGTATGAGTGTGCTTGCCCATATGGATATTTTGTGAATAGTTTTCCTTCAAATTATATAAATTCTTTCCTGCACTATTAATAAATAGCTATTGTAACGTTGAAATGGTTTCATGAGTTAATTTTTATATCGCTTAATACTTTTTTTGCTTTCTTTTGAGGCAAGCCCACCAGACTGGCCTTTTTTGTTAATGTGAGAGAGCAAGAGAAAGAATTGATGTGCCAGGGCCTCCAGCCACTGCAATCAAACTCCAGATGTGTGTGCCCCCTTGTGCGCATGTGTGGCCTTGTACACCTGAGTCACTTTGTATATCTGGCTTATGTGGGATCTGGAGTGTCAAACATAAGTCCTTAGGCTTTACAGACAAGCAGCTTAACTGCTAAACCATCTCTCTAACCCCCATCTTCTAAACTTTTGATAAGAGATTTATCTTATATACTAGGCAAATTAAGGATGGGCCCATGACTTGTAGTAAAATAAGATTACTTGGGGGAATTTGAGAAGGTAAAACAGTAACTTTTTTGCTTATGTATATGTGTGGTGTGTGTTCATGTTCATTTATGTGTCCCTCAGGTGGGTATATGCATTTACCTGAGTGAAACTTCATACGGAGGCCAAAGGTTGACATCAAGGTCTTCCTCAATTGCTCTCCACCATATTTTTTAAGACAGAGTTTCACACTGAACCTAGTTAGAGACTAGCTTGCCAGTGAGACCCTGGGATTCTCCTGTCCTGCCTGCCCAGTGCTGCGATTACAGGCTTGTGCCAACATGTAAGCATTTTCATGGGCACTTGGGTTCCAAATTCAGGTCCTCATACATGTATCATCAAGTGTTTAACTGACTGATTGATCTCAAGAACCCCATGTTATCACTTTAAACCAACACTTGAGTGCTAATATGGTATTCTCCAGTATCCTTTTAAACTTCCTCTGGGAACATTATAATGTCAGTGAACCAGCCTTTGAAAAGTACTCCTGGAAAACAAAAACCGATAATATTAGACACAGTTATGTGTGTGTGTGTGATTCTGGAATATTATTTCATATATATGTATATATATATGTGTGTGTGTACATATATGCATATATATATATATATATATATATATATGCAATGTTAGACAAAGCTTATAAAATTTCTGTAATCTACCTCAACTTTTCATGTGGTACAATGTCACTGTTCTTTACTGATTACATTTTTCTGAATTTGCTAAATAGAAACACAGCTAAAATATTTTTATGCATGCCTCAAACTACTTAAACTGTCACATAGTATATTCATTTCATCAAGATTATTTGTTAATATGACCATCCGAAATTCAATTTAAGAGCAATAGAGCTACCTAAACTCATTCATCATTCACATTTGGACTTGACGTTCGTAAATCTGTATGATAAATGAAAAAAAAGTAAAGAACACAACATCTTCATAACTGGCTACTCACAAGAAAACTTGGGGAACAAGGTTGTATCTCAAGCTTTAATCATGAGTTTTAGTTTAGAAAAATGAAATTTGATTCCATTAACCTACATCTCCCCAGCCTTATAGCAACCTACCACCCTTCTCAACCTTCAGCCACTGTAACTACTACTCTACTGTTTGTGTTTCTGATGGACTTTTTTTCATTCATCATATAAGCAAGATCATGAACCATTTCTCTTTCTATGTCTGGCATATTTCCTTTATGTAGTGGGCACCATGTCCAGTTGTAGAAGTCATCTTCACATTCCTGTGATGAACATCTCAAACAGGCAGAGTTTTAGGGGAGGAGAGGATTAAGATGCTCATTTCCATAGATCCAAGCAAAGAGAAAACCCATCGCAGCCAGCAAACACCACCCTCCAAAAAACAACAAGTACAAAAATCCACCAGAACATAGCTTGCTCTGCACACCTTTAAGCTGGAATTAGATCCACCCCAAAACACACCTTTAGGCTGGATACCAGGATATGCCCCCAGTGACACCTCCTACAGCCAGGTAGCTGGAGACCCGAATCACAAGCTTAATACTTGAATTAACACTTGAGCCTATGGGGGACATATATTAACACTACCACATCAGTCATATTATTGCAAACAACAAGATTATTAAATCCTATATAAACTCAATATAGAGATTAAAAACTCTTCATCATTTATCTGAGACTTTAGTACCTCTTGCTGAGAGCTTTCTATAATTTTCTAACACAATAAGACAATGAATACTTGCTCCATCTGGGTCTACCTATTAAGTTGGCTTTTCTCAAGTATATTCAATAGTGCTTATACTTTTTTGAAATAATAAGCAGAATATATATATATATATATATATATATATATTTGTCTTCACAGAAAATGTTTTAGTCTCCTTTACCTTATATAACCATTTTATGATTTACTATAGCACAGTGTTCTCTGTATTATCTATAACTTACTCCTGCTGGATCTGGCATTGGAAGATTGAAAGACTAGAAAAAACACGCATATTTTGGTTTTAATATTTAGGTACTTTATCAGTTTACCACTGAAACTTTAAAGTAAATGAGTAAAAGATATTAGTACATTGTTTCTCTTGAAACTTGTTCTATCTAGAAGTATATTTTCTATTCTTCTAAAAATAAGCATTTGCGGTTTGCAGTGTATCTGAAGTACAAATTAGTTGATTGGCATATGCAATACTATATGGATGTAATCTCCAGCACCACACAATAAACATAAGTGAAAATAATAGTTTACTTACTATAATACCATGCCCTAAAGGAAATGTATCATACAAGTTGAATTTATACCTTATTAAAACTTATGGATATTTGGTATGTTTTAACAATAACAGATTATTTGATGAAGAAATTTAAAGTAAACAGGCTGGGGAGATCAGAGGGTAAGAGCACTTGCTATGCAAGCATGAGGACCTGAGTTTGATTTCAGTGTATTGTTGGGGGTGGAATTAGGGGTTTTATAGCACAGGTCTAGAGTTTGGCTCACTTTCTTGCTGCTATATTCCACTCTCTGTGGCAGAAGTGATGTTCTTCCTCTGCTCATTCCATGCTTTCTCCTGCCATACTACATCTTACCCTTGAGAGTGCAAGCCAAAATTAAATAAATAAAACAACTTTCCTCTCATATAAAATAGCTGCACATTCCTTCCCAAGTTCTTTGTAATAAATACTAAGAATTCATTTCAAATATTTATTATATATTCCTAAGCACCATGATCATTATTCACTAAAATATTTTGAAGAGCTATGGATTTTTAATGTCAAAATTATAAAAGTTTGTGCTGCAGAGGTGGCTTAGCCGTTAAGGTACTTGCCTGCAAAGCCAAAGGACCTCAGTTCAATTCCCCAGAACACCCATGTAATCCAGATTCACAAGGTGAATGCATGCATCTGGAGTTCGTTTACAGTGGCTAGAAGGCCTGGTGTGCCCGTTCTCTCCCTCTCTCTCTCTCTCTCTCTCTCTCTCAAAAAAAAAAAAAAAATTAAAAATAAAATATTTTTTAAAAAAACTATAAAAATTCATTTTCTCCTATTCCATTGTGAACATTAGCTGGGAGCCACAAATTCTCTGCAAATAGCAGCTACAAGGAGCAAATAATTTCTATGAAGTTTTGTGAGCTTTTTGCTTCGTTAATTGAACAATGTGTTCACTTTGACTCCTCAAACTCAGTAGGAAAGTTAATATGGGATCATTTATCTTTCACATCACAAACATGAAGTACTGTATCAATGCACCACCAGAAATGATGAGTTGCAGTGAAGCTTAATGTCATGCTCCCCATTTAATTATATCTTAAGATTTAATTTAGCAAATGTTCCTCTATTCATTAGCAGCAGAAATCATATATTCACAGGAGGAAATAAATGAATGTCACCAATGAAACAGCTTTATTCAAGTAGCATGTTTTCAATGCTAAGTCATATTCTTCAAAGTCTTAAAATTAGCGTACCATTTTTATCACTGGACAGTAATATATACTTGAATGCATACCAGGATGGATGGAGGGAGGGAGGGAAGGAGAAAGAAAAGGAAGGAAAAAGGAAGGAAGGAGGGAGGCAAGGAAGGAGACAAAGAAAGGAATCAAAGTTATTTTTTCATTGCAGGGACAAAATATCCTACCAGAAGCATCTTAGGGAAGTAAAGAGCTTATTTTGGTTTACAGTTTCAAGGGGAAGTTTCATCATGGTGGAGAAAGCATGGAGGAACAGAGAGCTGACATTATATCTTCACATTAACAATGAGGAAATAGTACCAGCAGTGCTTGACTGTAACACCTCAAGGTCTATCCCCATTGACACTTCCTTCACCAAGTCTCCACCTCCAATGGTTTCTTCTACAAGCTTCCCAAACAGTGGCAACAATGGGGTATTAGTATTCAAACACATGAGTTTAGGGGGGACATTTTATGTCCACATCACAAGTTATACATTCTTTAAATATTGCAATAAACTTTGATCTTTTCATCAGTCTTCGCAACATAATGATTTCTAGGCTATACTTGTACCACACTTTGATTTCTTCCTTCCATCCTTACATTGAAATACGATCTATATTTGTTTATTCAATAACACCTACTAAAATGATGTTCCAAATGTACTGAAACAGCAAAAATATTTCTAGGAAACAAATGGAGGCTTATATATATTGTTCAAAATCATGAAATACCTAAACTATCTGAATTTGAAAAATAAAATTTAAAAACTCACAAGATAAAGATTTTCTTCAGCCAAAAATGTCCACAAAGATGTACAGTAATAGAAGTTAAAAGAGCAAAACTAAATGAAAGTTCACCTACAAATCACAGGTTTTTAGCTTTTTCATTTATCAAGTTGAAAGTGGTTTTATTTTATTGTTTTGGACTCTACTAGAAAGACTTACAATGCAAGATAAAGGAATTGGATAATCTCTGACTATACTAGATAGTGTGAATATTTCTTGCTCACCTGCTTTCTTACAAAAATTCTCTGTGATTCCTTATTTCAAATAACTCCTAAAGTGAATAAAAAAAATGCCCATAGTTGTTTATTACTGGATTTCTACGATGTTCCACTAGAGTGAAAAAATTTCTTAACTGAGTAATCCTTTCAGCTTTTCAAGTCATTTGGAGCATAGGACATGTTGAAAGTTTTAGGGCATTCTCTGGGGAAGCCACCTTCTCTTTGCTTTCCCTCACATTGAAGATTTTAATTGCCTCGGTGTTTCAGTAGTAATTCCAGCCTATTGAGAAATTTCCTGTTCTTCATCTGACAGCTCTGAATTTTAATTTCTCAGAAGCTTTCCATAAGTAGGTTATATTCATTATCCAGAATCTCACAGGAGTGTCAATTACTGTATTATCAGATAACCTTCACATCTATTTGCTTCAGATCTGTCGGTGTTTCATCTCTTTCTATATATAAAGCAGCAGAGCTTTCCAATATATCCACTTTTCTGCCAACAATCTAACCATATACTGATTCAATCACTTCATTTATTAGTCTGTATCAATCTACATAAAGTAATTTCTCTTTTGGCATAAGTTGAATTCAATTTCTTATTCATACTTATTCAAATCCAATCCAGTATTTTCATTAATACATGTTGTGGTAATGTGTGACTTTTAATTCTTTCTCACATATCTTGATCCTTCACAACATATATGGAGAAAATTTTGAGTCTCAATCTGACATTTCCATTTAGCAGAATACTTAAAAAATTAATTAAGCAAATTAAAATGTCAATTATTTCCTCAGAAGGAAGAAATATCTTTTTTTTTTTTTTTTTTTTTGGTTTTTCGAGGTAGGGTCTCTAGCCCCAGGCTGACCTGGAATTCAGTATGGAGTCTCAGGGTGGCCTCGAACTCACGGCAATCCTCCTACCTCTGCCTCCCGAGTGCTGGGATTAAAGGCGTGTGCCACCACGCCCGGCTGGAAGAAATATCTTTACAAAACCATTAGAGCAAGGCTTCACCTGTTCTATCCTGCAGTTTTGTTCTTCATCTCTCTTCTCAGTAATGTTCCTGAGGCTCTACTCAATGCTTATGCTATCATCCTTGCACCTCCTTTATTAAAATTTTCTTAATACATTTATTTATTTATTTATTTGAGAGAGAGAAAGACAGAGAGAAAGAGGCAGTCCGAGAGAGTGAGTATAGGGACACCAGGGTTTCTTGCCACTGCAAATGAACTTATAGATGCATGCACCACTTTGTGCATCTGGCTTTACATGTTTATTGGCAAATCAAACCCAGGCAGTCCAGCTTTGCAAGCTAGAACCTTTAACCAATGAGCTATCCCTCCAGAACTTGTACCTCCTTTATTTTACATCTCCTATGTTAGCTGTATGGATACAGTAGGTGTTTTCCACTTGTTGTATGAGAAATTAAGGAAAGCCTACTGGCTTAAAACTCAAGCTATGTGCATTGGTCTTTCCCTCTCTCTTTACCTCTCTCTCATCTCTATCTCTCACTTAAATGCAGTGTCCACTAATATAAATGACCAGTTATATTTATAGTAGTCATTATGGTCATCACTAGATGGCAGCACTAAAGTGTGTATTGCCTGAAAGGAAACGTGGCTAGTACAGGGAATCTGATCTATTAAGTATTGGAATTTTTTCTCAAATGTTTTATGTTTGTATGACTGTTCAGCAATAAAAGAAATACTAATGTGGAATAGTTTGAGATGTTCTGTGTCTGCTAGTTTTCTATTAGAAATATTTACTGTTTCTTTAAACTATTATTTGTTACTATTTTCCTATTGAACTATCACACTTTAGAGGGCTTTAGATCTGCTAGACTTAGTACTAAAATATCTTTTTATAATCCCAACAACCTCTTGATTGATGAAAATTTGTAAAACAGTGAATCTTCCAAATGGTAATTAATGGCTAGTTTCCTAAAGAAACCATATGAGGGCTGAAGAGATGGGTTAGCAGTTAATGTCCTTGCCTGGGAAGCTTAATGACCAAGGTTCAGTGTCCCAGAACCCACATTACCCAGAAGCACATGGTGACACATGCTTGGCTGGAGATCCTGGTGCACCCATGCGCTCTCTCTCTCTCTTTCTCTCTCACTTTCTGCCTCTTTCTCTCTTTCTCTCTCTCTCTCTCTCTCGCTTTCTTAAATAAATAAATAAAGCATTAAACAAAAGAAAAGAAACCATACGAAATCAAGCATGATGGTGCACATCTGCAAGTCCAGCACTCAGGTGGTGAAGGCAGGATAAGAAATTAAAGATCATCCTCAGCAACATATAACACACAAATAAAAGCAATAACATAACAATGGATCTCAAATAAACTTTCTAGTAGCATACTTTCTTTCCCATGTTAGCACTAATCACAATTAGACAAATGGAACTACTTCGTTTGCTCATATAATGCAATGTTACCTACACTGGGCTTTACTCTTCAAACAAAAAAAAAAAAAAAAGAAAATATTAGTTTTGTCTATTATTGTGTCTCTAGTACCTAGCATCATGCCTGACACACAATGAAGACTTATTTGAGGGCTGGGTGTGGTGGCTCATGCCTTTAATGCCACTACTTGGAAGGCAGAGGTAGGAGGATCGCTGTGAGTGAGAGACCAGCCTGAGACTACAGAGTGAGTTCCAGGTCAGCCTGGGCTAGAGCAAGACCCTACCTCGAAAAACCATTTAAAAAAATAAAAAAAGGACTTACTTGAAGTTAGCAAAGAAAATGAGTATAGATTTAAAGAAAAATTCCATAGTAGAATATTTCTTTAGTCAGATATCTTCAAAACATTTAGGGACATGTGAATTTTCTCTTCAGCAAAACTAAGATAAAAGTGAATTTCCTCTGCCTTTCAGGTTTTTGTCAACTCACTTCAAAGCTACCACATGTAGGTTTACTTTGAAAGTCCATCTCTACAACATCTAAATTAAAATGTTGATATTTGGAAAAATCCTCATACACCTTTAATTTTTATAGAGGAAGCTAGAAAATATCAAACTGCCAGCCAATATGTTCATTCTTGCAACCGTATTTTCTATGATCCATCCGATTTTCTATGACTGCCAGTTCTTTCATTAACATCAAAGGTTGCTGCCACGGATACTGGTACATTGCATTTCTGATGATTCAATTACGAATTTCTTGGCAAGAAGAGCCCTGAAGGAATATCAAATAGCAGCATAACAAATGTATGTCTTCATTTCACTCTAGCAGTTTATTCTGGCAAGTGAGTCTGTACTCATTCTGATTCTTTTTCTTTTTTAATAACATAACTAATACAATAAACATTGGATTATTCATTGTAATGGAATATGAATTATGCCTAAGTGTAAACAGGGCCTACCTGCTACTCAAAATTATTATGAATAGGTAGTAAGACATGTAATTCTAACTGCCTTTGCCAATAAAAATAACATTTTGTCATGTTCTAAAGTTTGATGGATATAATACACTTTCCCTGATTTACTGGCCTTTTGTTGTTGTTGTTGTTGTTGTTGCTGTTGTTTTATTTGAGTAACAATTGCCTTATTGAACTAGAAGCTCAACGGGTGTTTTGTTAATGAGTTTTGAATCAACAGATGTTAAATGGACTGGACTTGTTCATTTCTTCTACACTTGTTTGTACTTATTTGTGAATTTAAAACTAAAAATGATACAGATATATAACACTTTTGTTCTCTTCTCATGACTTAAACACCAAAAATCTATACAAATGGGTTTGCATAGATACACTATCTACATTCAGCTTTATCTTCTTTATAATAAGATGGTTTGTAATACCACTGAACTGAAATCTATTACCTCTGGCATGCTAGTCAAAATAAAAGTAGCAACTAAACACTCATATATAACCGACACATAATAATATAAAATAAACCATTGGATGACAATAACTAAAATTTAATACATTACTTACATTTAAGTATTTAATGATTTAAGTTTTTCCATGTAGACTATTACAGTTTATTTAAAATAGCTAAATGAAAGATTTCAATTACATAGAGAAAGCAAACTATGTGCCTATAAGCCAGCAACCTGAATTTCAACTCAGAAAAAATAACTTAGAACTATTTATTCTTATAACTTTAACTCAGTGGAATTCCAGAACTATTTTGAATACATACTATTGTCACTGGGAGGTATACAGCCCCTTTGCAGTTTCATTGATAAGAGAATTAAAAAATATAGATTTAGAAGGGAACTCAAAGACAATTTACTGGAATAAGAGAAAAACAACAGAACAGGCAAACTGGTGAGGTCTTGGCAACCGAGATATCTCCTAATCTTCAATGAAGATGAAGTTAAAATATGGATAAAATCAATTTTATTGTGAATCGTTTCATTACGAATATTTCCCAGGCTGAAGAGATTGCTCAGTGGTTAAGTCACTTGCCTGAGAAGTGTAATGACCCCTGTTCTGTTCCCCAGTACCAATGTAGAGCCAGTTTCACAAAGCGACACGTGCATCTGGAGTTCCTTTGCAGCTGCTATAGGTCCTGGTGTATCCCTTCTCTCTCTTTCTCTGCCTGGTATGGTGGTGCATGTCTTTAATTCCAGTGAAAGGTAAACTCATCTTTCCATCAAATACAGCATAGTTATGCTTTTCTGAAGAATGGCTAAAGTCAGCTGATTCCATTACTAAATGTGTCTTATCTTAAGATTTAAAAATATATGGTTTGTTTCCTGACACAATATTTTTAGTATTATATGACAAAGAACTTTCTATGGGTACTTAAGTATATTACATAAAAGTAGAAATAATTTTTAAAGATTTTTTCAGACAGATTATTTTAAGTAAACCTGGCTAATCTCAAACTTACAGCAGTCCTCCTATCTCAACCCCCCTTGAATACTGGGATCATAGGTGTATTCCACAAAACTCAGTGTTTCGGCAAACAAAGTATATATAATAAAAGGTCTGAGGGTTGGAAAGATTGCTTAGTGGTTAATGTACTTGTCTGTGAAGCCTAAGGACCCAGGTTCTATTCCCTAGTACCCAACATAAGCCATATGCACATGGTGGCACATGTGTCTGGAGTTCATTTGCAGTGGCTAGAAGCCTTATTGTGCCCAATCTCTCTGTCTCTCTTTCTCTATATACCTCTCTCTCTCTTTCTCAAATAAATAAACAAAACTATTTTTTTTAAAAAGGGGGGGACTGAAGAGGCAGCTCAGTTGGTAAAGCGCTTACTGTGAAAGCATCAGGACTTAAATTCCACCTCCAGAATGTACTTTAAAAACTAAATAAATAAAATGGAAACATAAAGTATAATAAGATGTTTCTGCTTCCCAAAAGTAGTATACTTCATCATTGTAGTCAATGGCAAAACAAGGCTATATTTTGAATCACTTGGATTAATCCTAGACAACATTAAAACTATCTTCCACTGTGCCTTGGCTGACATGTCAGCTTCTTTCTGCTGGGTAATATTTGAGGTTCTCCAATGCTAATAAATTTTCATATTTTCTTATGCTATATTATTCTGAGAAAAGTTTCTGAGTGTGCTGATTTTTCACTCATCCTTGTCTATTGTTAGCTTCCAATCTATAGTTAACCGGACTAAACCTATAAAGAACCGGGGTTTAAAATCTTGTTTATAATAACTATTCCTTTCCCTGAATCCCACAATTGAAACAAATGATATTATTTGTTGCAGTCAGCTATGTGTTCCTGTCAGAAAACACCCAACCATGAGCAACTTGTGGGAGGAAAGGGTTTATTTTGGCAGGGAAAACAATGGCATGAGTAGAAAGTGGACATCAGTTCCTGGCCAACATCAGGTGGAAAACAGCAGCAGGAGAGTGTGCCAAACACTGTCAAGGAGAAGCTGGATATAACACCCATAAGCCCACTCCCAAGAATATATCACTTCTAGGAGACTTAAATTTCCAAATAACCTTTAGATAGGGACCTAGCATTGAGTAGACATATAAGTTGATGGGGGACACCTGAATCAAACTACCCCATATTGTTTAACCAAAGAAACAAAATCTTCCTAGTGGAATTTTATTCTGTCTAAAATTATGTAAATTATGCTAAATTTACAAATTAAAATAATGATCTAAGAATATTGGTTAGTGGAATATGAACATTCTACTGGTTTGAATAAATAAATTTGTCTTTTCTATAGATCAAATTTACCTTCTTTAAATTTTTGCTGTTGACATGGAATTGGCGATTGAATTTAAAAATCACTTTGTTCCACTGATTTTTTTGTGAGTAAATCAAATGATCAATAAAGAACTGAAAGATTTAACGTTTTTTGCATAAATAACTTATGTTTGGTAATAGTGCTCACAGCTTATTCCTGCCACTTTGTCCCTGGAACTTCATACTTAACATAACCATGTGAGGATTCTAGTAACTAGGAATTAATATAGATTTAAAATCAAGTTCCTTTTCTTTTCTTCTGATCACTCCTTCCTTCTTTTTCTTCTTCCTCTTCTGCATGTTTTTCTGATTGCCTCTTAGTGAGACTTCTTTCCTTGATAATTTGAAGAGCCAATTGTTCAGGAAGGCATTCGGAAGTAGCTTTCTACTGCACTTAATGTTGTAGCCTATGACATTTTCATTTTCTTTCACCTAAAGGAAGGTCATGAGACAATGGTAGTAACAAATTATGCATAAACTAGTCATCGGTTACTTTTAGAGGGCCTTAGCTATGTGTAACGCACAGAATGAAAGAACTGGGAAGGGAACACAAAATTGTCTTCTAATCCCAGCACTGACAAAAAAAAAAAATCAGCATAAGGTCATTGAACAAGTTATTTATCTATTCTGGATCTATTTCCTCAATTATCGAAACAGGAAATTGGATGATTTTCCAATGCCCAGTTTCTACATCTTCTGTGAGAGTATGCTTGCTTGGCATAGAGGTTGACAGATACAATGGTCAATTTGGAGAGTTTTATAGTATTAATTACAGGAAGCAGACAATCAGTATAACGGGTAGTAAGCTGTATGGAGGGAAAAAGTGTAAACAATAATATGTACCATTTCTAAAATGAAATCCTGTTCTACTACTTACTAGGTGTAAGTACATCTCAACATGAATTTTAATCTGGTATTACACTGTTGTTATAGCAAAGATTAATGGGAAAATATATAGAGTAATAAATTACTAAATAGAAACAACTATCATGAATTTTCTTTTTAATATTCTTTTTCACATTGAGCAATGTCTACAGTGATTACGCATTTGCGAAGAATCTTCATGCTTCATGCTTTTTAATCTTAGGATGACAGATGTTGTCTTAGATAATAGCACTTCATAGGGTATGCCACAATGACAGCCTCAGTAGCATGAACTTTACAAACACCTATACTAAGTTTCTTGCCAGGATGCCAGGTACCAATTCAAAAGATTTATGGGAGACTGCTGAATAAATTTCTGTAAATATTGGCATGAACTATGTGCTTTATTCATGAGTATAACTTCCTGTTGTTTAACAAGTTAATTGCAATGACCATTTAGAATACTTCCTGGTGTTTTCTGAGTTGTATATGTTTTGTGTAATCTGCAATTGTGTAATTTTTTTCCCAAACTTATATAGGTGTATTAGTCAGGGTTTTCTAGAGGAACAGAATCAATAGAATGAATTGCATTAAAAGGGAATTTGTTGGATTATGTTACGGCAGTCCAAAAATAGCAATCTGTGGGCCTGAGAGTCAAGGAACCCCTTAGCTGCTCAGTCCACAAGGCTGCATGCCTCAGCAGTCCCAATCTGGGACTGAAGGCCTGGAGGCTTCCTGGAGAGCCACTGGTCTTCTGTCCACTCTGGTCTTCAATCCACCTTGGTTTTCAGTTCACACTGGAAAGCAGCACAGGCATCAAGGTGGAAGGAAAGGATACTTTCCTTCCCAGAGCTTCCTTAGATAAAGTTGTGCCCCGCTCCAGGAGGGGCTGCCCACTCTGGTGGAAGGGCTCACTCTCGGGGGGGGGGGGGGGGGAGGGGGGGGTGCTTCCACCTTCAATTAATCCTTCCTAGAATGAACCTCAGAGACCCACTTATGAGGAATGTCTGTGGATTCCTAAACAGATCAAATTGACACAAAACTTAACTATCACAATAGGTATACATGCAGATTCAGATATAGATGATATGGACATAAATGTAATATAACATGTCTAGTTATAAAGGCGCTACATTTCCAAGTCTTCCTTCTTTGGCTTTCATTTATTTAGTTGCTTTTCTATAGCAATAGTTTTCATTTGAACCATAATATTTTAGTGATTTAGAATAAGAACTTTGGGGCTGGAGGCATGGCTTAGCCGGTAAGGTGTTTGCCTACAAAGCCAAAGGACCCAGGTGCAATTCCCCGGGACCCACATTGGCCTAATGCACAAGGGGGCGCACGCGTCTGGAATTTGTTTGCAGTGGCTGGAGGCCCTGGCACACCCATTCTCTCTCTCTCTCTCTCTCTCTCTCCCTCCCTCTTTCTCTGTTAAATAAAAAAATAAATAAAATATTTAAAATAAAAATTTAAAACTCAAGGAAACTTCCTTATAATAGCAAGTAATGCAGTAACAACTGTGTTTTATTATCTAAATACCAGTAAATGGTAGAAAAAATTATTTCAATGGAGAACAGCAGTGAATATAAAATCGAATACATGTCACCTAGGGAATTGTGGTGATTACTTAACTTTCATTCCTTTACCAGGAACAGATGAGTAAAATTAAAAAAAAAACATTTAAAACTTTAATAATTTATATTAGTTAGTTTCCTCATTGCTGTGACAAAATACCTGGCAAAAGCAATTTAAAGTCCATCATGGCAAGGAAGGCATGGCAGCAGGAGCACACTGTGTCTGCAGTTGGGAAGAGGGTGGATAGGATATAGGAGCAGGGAAAGGACCAAAAGGTTTTACAGTCATCTAAAACAGAGCCACCAGTTAGGGAAAAACTATTTAAACACAAACAACACTATGAATTCTCATCTAGAAAAAAAAGTTGAGAATTAATGGAAAAGACCAGGTTACAACTTCTACATGAGCAAGAACCTTTGCTTCATTCTGGGTATATCCCAGTGTTTATACCATTGCCACATACACAGGAGGCTTTTAAAAAATATGTTGGGTAAATAAACCATGCTGTTGTAAACACATAGGCTCTTTGCTGGTAAACTCTTTGCATGTTTCTCAAATGAGTTAGTATACTTTTCCAGTCCCTCATATATTCTTTTCAAATGTTAACCTTGTCACATACTAGGAAAAATAGTTTAATTTCTTTGAACCTCAGTTTCTTTTTCTGTCACATGAGTTTATTACAATGAAGTGAAAATAATTATAAAAGTATGTGGAATATAGTAGGTAATAAATACATTATTTGTTAAATTATTTCCAGTCTTTTCATATTCCAATTGCATGCATTTTCTTTAAAAAATCGCAGTTCAATGATCATACATACTGGGTTTTGTTTTGTAAAGTATGGCATTGCATTTGTTAAACCTAGTCCTATAACTTAAATTTAGAAATGGTTGATAATGTAAGGAAATTTGGCTCCTTGCAACAGTTTTAAAATATACCACGAGGAAGAGAAACACTGCCTATGATTTACTACTTGAAGAAGAGCAAATGTTCATGTGGATGCATGTGTTTTTGTTAAATATATGCATTAGTCACCACCAGTTTACAAAAGTAAAGCAATATTTAAGTGTCATTTCTGTGATCTCATAAAATACAGCCTTCCTGAACCAAGAGTAAAGAATAAAATATTTTTGATAACTTATTCCCCTGCATAATTTAGATGGTCTACAGAGTCACATGTGAGGAAAAGGTGTCACAGTGGCAATTTGTACTGAATACATTTACTTTATAAATTTTCATATTTAATAGAAGCTTCAAATGAGCCATTAAGGCAAATAATCTAAGCTGCTTTTCAGTATATTTAATTACTGATACTGAAAAATTATGCCCAGTCATGCATGATGGAACCAGTTGTCCTTCAAGATATTTATGACCTGTGCCAAATTAGAGCTATGTCCTTTACTAAATGAATCAACATTATTACAGTTCTCTGGAGAGCTTAGATGAGAGAGCTTAAGCAATCATGAACTATTGTTAAGTGGAGAAGATGATACTGACAAAAAGATTCTAATAAATTGTTATTGGAAATGTCATTCTTCCAAGGACAACTGATCTCAAAATGCATTAACCATCTACTGGGTGGAAATTCATTAAAGAAGGGTGATTCCTGTATAATTTCATAATATTCAAATAAACCAACTTGTTACTAGGGAAAATGTATCATTCTCATTGTATGAAATTTATTATTTCTGTTTGTTTCAGCTGGAGTGGTGGCCTGTTAATATGCAAAAACCAAAATCTGTATTAGGCATAAAGTAATGAAGATTTCTGTTTTTCAGGAAAAATATGTTTTTATGCTATAACCTAAAAACACATCTCATTTGTAGCTGAAATTTCTTTTAAAAAATGTATTTATTTATTATTTTTTTATTTATGAGAATGAGCAAGAGAGAAAGAGGTAGAGAGAGAGAGAACCCCAGGGCCTCCAGCCACTGCAAAGGAACTCCAGACACCTGATGTATCTGGCTTACATGGGTCCTGGGGAGTCAAACCAAGGTCCTTTGGCTTTGCAGGTAAATGCCTTAACCACTAAGCTATCTCTCAAGCCCTTTTTCTAAATTTTTTTAATTTTCTTATTTATTTGAGAGAGAGAGAAAAACAGGCAGACACAGAGAGAGAGAGAGACAGAGAAGGTCTTTTGAAAACCTTTAAAACACACATAATAATAATTAAAATAATAAATTATTCTCCATGATACCATCTCACAGATAAGTAATTAAGGTTTTGTAATACTTACTTGATCTATTCCTTTCTCATCCCTATTCCTTTTATTAAATTATTTCACATTACATCACAATGATTTCTAGACTTATGAGTATAATATTACAAAAGCACAGTGTAATGATCATACCTAGCAATCTTAAGAATAGTTACTTAGTGTTATCTAAGACCTCAAGCCATATTGAGAGTTCCCCAGTTGTCTCAAAAATGCTTTTTTATTTACTTATTTTTCCATTTTAAAATTAACCTCGGACAAAACTGAAGAATGTGCTGATTTCTTAGCAAAATTGCTTATATTTAGTCTATTTAATACAATGATTCTGTGTGATAAGGAACAACGTCTCTACTGCACTGGAGTGGGTGGAAAAATCGTTACTGACTATAGATAGAATAATCTTTTACTGAGATTTAAAAACAGGCATAGCTGTTCTAAAGCATCTGCTATGTCCAAATGGGAATTATTTCCCAAATTTTTGTTGATCTGCATCTCATTAATTTTTCATATTAAGCAAGTTAGATTTTCTACTTTAAAACATGCATGAAAATATTCAATCACTCAGTGGGCTTTGGACCATGATATGATTTCAATTTATGAAATCATGGGGGCTTTGGAGCATGGTAATAATTTTAAAAACTGTATTTGCAGTACCCTTGTTTACATTTCCCACCTTCAATACACATGCACAGTAATGTACACACATGTGCACCCAAACTTTGAAATCATGTGAAAAATGATTTGAGGATCTGTGTAGCTATGAACTTCTTCATAGATTTTATTTGTAAACTGAGTTGTACAGTAGGTACTCTGGTAGCAGAGCTAGAAGAATTCTCTATGAAACTAATTAGAAAATTTTACAGTGAATATATATATATATATATATATATATATATATATATATATATATATATA
Source organism: Dipus sagitta (assembly GCA_036346955.1). Lineage (NCBI taxonomy): Eukaryota > Metazoa > Chordata > Mammalia > Rodentia > Dipodidae > Dipus > Dipus sagitta. The sequence goes on from CM070776.1 coordinate 104,021,365, forward strand.
TAAAATGTATCATATGTAGTCTACCTTCAACCACACAGAGGGGAGTTATAAAATACATGTATCTGTTTCTTTAAATGTTGAGAACATTCTGGTGTAAGGTTTATGAAACCAGTGTAACAAATGAGTATTTTCAGAACTGGCAAACTGCAGCACTATTTTTCCTAAAAATCAATAAAATAGTAGAATGGTCAATAAAGAAGAAAAAAGATTCTATCCAAGCATTATGACATAGAATTGGAAGTCAGAATTTAAATAGTCCCAAACTAGCCATGCTTCTTATACTATATACTGCTCTGTGAATATTATAGGCAGAATATTTTTGTAAAATAAGAAAACTCACAAATGCATTATTTTGTCTTAAAATTGTGTGTATTTGTAGGCTATCTCTTTAAGAGTGAAATGTACATTTAGGATTTAATTTAAGGAAGTAGAAAGAAGAAATGGTAAAGAATACATGCATATTAATTTGCAAGACATACAACTGCATTATGTAAATACTCAAAAATCAATTTCACAGTCCTTGTAAATCAAGAGTCATATTCAAGTGGATGTTCAGTTTTTCATTCAGTTTTCAGTGACAAGTAGACTAAAACTGTAACCAAGCAATTATTTAGAAGTATCTTGTTTGTAAAATAGCACACAATAATGTCAAATGTTTATGAAAACAACCATGAATCCTAGTCATTTAGAGCAAGAAGGGGTAGAGGTCTTACGTTTTAACTTCTTAATGTCTTCAATGAAAATACTCAGAGTAAAAGACATTTGATGATTTATTTAGGCCGTACAGTAATTCAACAATAGTCAGAACTAAAACTATGCTACCAACCACCCTCCATCTAACATCTAATAACATGTTTGTCACCTGAGTGCCGAATGATATTATTATGAATTATGCATTGTTCAAATTTTAAATTATGTAAATTAATTTGAGTTTGACTCAGTTTTCTATATTTGAGACATATTTCCATTCTGCATTATTAATCTGTTAGTTAAGGTACTTTGATTTTGGTGGGTTATATAATTTTTATAGTTGTAAATTATAAAACAGTACCAGAAATTGCTTTTTGCCCCCTGTGGAACAGCAAAGCCAGACACAGATTAATCCTGCAACTGCAAAGTAGCTTTTGTGTTTTTTCTCCCTTTATTATTTAGGAGTTTCTGAAGCTGTGAAATGAAGAACTGTTGGACAGACGAGGAGTTAAAGGTTCATTCGGCTGTCCAGATGTATCCAAGTACCCAGTTATTTGGCAATAAATACATCTAGGCAACTGATTGAACTTTTCGCTTTTCTTGACTCAACTGCAACATCAACTCTACAATGACAAAGGCCTGCTAGATATTCCAAAGCTTTTGATTTCTTAATCTAATGTGCTAGGGAATGAGAGTTACTTCTGGGTGAATGGACATCAGTATAAAAGTAAGAGGAGAATTCATTTGAGAATGTAACTGTATGTACTTAATGTCTTGGCAAAAGATAACGGAGTAACATTTTATAGTTTGCACAAGTAAAAACAAACACAAAATTTTCAATTATTCTCACCATTAACAGTTGACATGTGCCTACATTACCAGTAGAAAACAATTGTATGCTTTTTTCATTAAGAATAGCTAGTGCATTCTAATACTATATTCACATACTACATAATATTATTCACACATAATAATTTTAAATATGCATACATAAGCCAGGCATGGTGGTACACACATTTAAATCCAGCACTCAGGAGGCAGAGATAGGAGTATCCCTTAGAGTTCAAGGCCAGCCTGAGATTAGCCTGGTTTCCAGTTCAGCCTGGGCTAGAGTGAGTCCTTATTACACACAGAGACTTTGCCTCTTCCCCATAACTGATGGCAACCTCAACAATGCACCATCTCCAGTCCCTATGGGAATAACTGGCATCCCCAATGAGGAGGATCCCTTTGGAGTGGGGGACAGGGGTGAGGATAAGTATGATACCAACATGTGCTGTTTACACATTGAGTATGTCCATAACTAAAAAAATTCATACAGATACATATATATATATATATATATATATATATATAATAAAAAATTAACAATATAAAAGACACATATGCATACATACATATGCATATTTATATACACACATACAGAGAAAGAGATATAGAGAGAAAACCTCAAGCTGTGGTTACATATATCTATAAATCCATCTGATATATTTCCCCCACTCATTTTTTATCCCATTATGCAATTCCATTTTAATCACAGCAACGATCGCTATTGGCTACTCGTCTGTTTACATGTTTATTACCCATTTTTTCCTTCAAATGCAAGGCCCATGATGACAGGGGCCATATCTGCCTTGTGTACAACCACATGCTCAGCATATGGCATAGTGCCTAGCACATAGTAGGAGATCAATAAATATTTGAACACATGAAAGTTAAGTTATGCCATTTTCAGGCTTGGAAATCAGTTCAAATTGGTCTCTAACACATAAATTTAGCATATGGGTTCCACATTAGCTCTACTTAAAAAAAACTGTTTAGTTTTCTATATGAGTACTTCTGCTGAGATAATTCAGGATTGTGTCTGTTACTACATATGGAGAAAGCAGCTTCAAGTTGCTGGGCATACTGCCCACTAAGACAGAATCTCTCAATGTTGGTTAGTACAAGTATGAAGTCATTTTCCATAGCTAATTTAAGTCTATTAATTTGAAGACTGTTTCTGAAGTGCTATTTTATATAAGTGGAATAGTTCACTTGTGTAAGACTTACCATATTACATGCTGTACATTTTGTGATGTAACTATCTCCTTAATTCACACTCAGTTTTAACAATAATTACTCTCACATGGGGCTGGGAATGAAGCTCTGTGGTAGAGCACTTGTTTAGCATTGTGAGGACCTGTATCCCTGGCAATACAGAACGAAAAAACAAACCTCTCAGAAAATATGTCAAGCAGAAGCATTTAGAAAACACAAATGAGAAGAAAGTGTCTCATTTGCATTCCAAGTACAGGAGGAACAGTTATATTTGTTTCAACCTTCATTTGCATTATCTGAAGAGGAGGGGGAGAATGCAAGTATTGGCACAAGAACTACCTACAAACTGAATAGTCATGATAATATTAAAAATTCTAATTGAAACAAGCCTGAATCCCATCTCATTAGTGCTACCCCCTCATTTTCAAAAGAGATATTAAGGGGGCTAGAGAGATGGCTTAGTGATTAATGGGCTTGCCTGTGAACCCTAATGATCCAGGTTCGATTTGCCAGAACCCACATGGCACATGCATCTGGAGTTCATTTGCAATGGCTAGAGGCCCTGGCTCGCTCGCTCGCTCTCTCTCTCTCTCATAAATAAATAATTAAAATATTAAAAATATTTTTAAAAGATTTGTAAAATCACTCAATATATTTCAAATACATATTTAGAGCTGTTAAATTTCCCCATGTCACACCATGGGGAAATGTCTGGTTTTAGGTTTGAAGCAGTGCATTCTGGGGCTAGAGTGAGACTGTACCTTGAAAAAAATGCAATATCCTAGATACCATAAGTCTGTGGTATAGATCTTGTACTTAAAGTAATAAATTTATCATTTCAATTAAAGTCTATTAGCCTGAGGCTTTTAAAAATATTTTATTTTATTTTTTATTTGACAGAGAAAGAGGGAGAGAGAGAGAATGGACATGCCAGGGCCTCCAGGTACTGCAGATGAACTCCAGATGAAAGCGCCCCCTTGTGCATCTTAGCCTGAGACTTTTTTGTCTGATAAAATATTTTCAAAAATTATCTCACCAGAAAGTTGTAATAAACAACATTAATTGCCAAACTTCTCCAAGTGATTTAATACATACTTGTCTGAAGAAAAGATCCCTTATCATCTTTCAGGCTTAGAAGTTCTACGAATTTAAACTTGTAGAATAAAAACTCCCAATAGAGGGTTTGACTTTGTGTAACTTCATGGAACACATTTCTAAATGAATGTACTATGTTGTACAATCTTACATCTATTGCTGGAAGAGTAATCTTTTGGTTTTGGACAGGGTTTCATGTAGCATAGGATGCCCTAAAACTCACTATGTAGCTAAGGATGGACTTAGACACCTGATCCTCCTATCTCTACCCTCAGATGCTGAGTTTAGTCATGTGCCACCATATCTGTATCATATGAGTAATCTTCAATTCAATTGACTGAAATGTCTGAATTATTTTTCCATCAAAATACTCTAATTATGTGGTTTAACTATATTTGGCAAAGGTATATTTTTAGTATGATAGGTATAAGAAAAATTTCTATAGGACATTTGAAGTTGAAAAGAATATTTCTATAATATTCCTAAGTCCTAAGGATAATTTTTCAATTACAAGAGTCTTCCCAAAATTGTCATACATGTGTACAGGATAATTAACTTTCAGGAGTGATATGAACATTTGTGACTAATTCATATTTGATCTAGACATCTGTTGAAAACTCAGTGGATATAATAACCTGAGGGAACTGTTTTAAATTATGAGACCCTGTATCTGAATAGTGAAAACAGACAAAAGACAAACATTTATATGTAGAATTGCATATTTAATTCTTAAATCCATTATAATAAAAAATACAGGAATCATCTGTAGACTGCATATTCTATAATTTTATAAGCAATGTCAGATTTAGCATTTTTATTCTGACAGAAAACAATATACTATCTCATCATGATGACCTCATAGATTTTCACAACAACTAATGCAAACTATGCCTTTTCGTGAGTTAATCCTTACCCTTCAAATTTTGCTAAAGCATCAGTTGAGGGGCTGGAGAGATAACTCCGTGGGCGAACTATGAGTCCTTGGCATCCACATAAAAACCAGGAATGGAAACACGCATCTATAATCCCAGTGCTGGGGAGATCAATACAAGAGGGCTTGTTGGCTTGCAAGTCCAGCTGAAATTGTGAGCTCCAGATTCAGTGAGAGGCTCTTTCTCAAAAATAAGAAGGAAAGAAATTGATAAAGACACCCAACTTTGACCTCTGGCCTCCATGTGCATGCACACACATGTACTCATGCACCTCATACACAATTCACCCACACAATAATATACAAGCACACACACACAAAAAAATAAAACGAAATAAATATGTGTTTTCAAAATCAGTAGAAATGGTTGCATTTTCTTTTGAGACTCATCAGTATTATGTTTGAACAGTTTGGGGAAAGGAAGATTAAATAAACTGTTTGAGGAAATAAAATGTGATTGATGCATGACTGGTATCTTTAGTGCCAAGATGTGCAAATCAGTAAAAATAAATTGGAAATGATTAACTTTAGAAGATATGAGAAAATGGACAGGATTTTCCATAAAGTTGTAAAGTTATATTCTCTCAAACACAATATGTAAATTATCTTGACACCTTTGACTTCAGTAAGTCTCATTTCTTTCGCTTCAATGAGCCAATTACTTTGTTCTCCATACTTGGCTCATGACTGAAATGGAAAGTACATATATATGGCTCCTCTGCTTACAAATTTGCTTTAATATAAGACCCTTAAAATACCATGAAAATGCTGACTTTTCTTCCCTGCAGAGTTTTTTTAATATAGTTTATTTATTTATTTGAGAAAGAAAGAGACAGACAGAGAGAGAGAGAATGGGAGCGCCAGGGCCTCCACCCACTGCAAACAAAGGCTAGACACATGCGCCACCTTGTGCATCTGGCTAACGTGGGTCCTGGGGAATTGAACCAGGGTCCTCGGGCTTTGCAGGCAAATGCCTTAACTTCTAAGCCATCCCCCACCCCCCTGCAGTGCTTTTAGTTTTCGCAACATTATTTTAATTTCAAAGATGACTAATAATTATGGCTTTTATGTATTTCTGTGAGTGATGCTGATTTTGATCATTTGAAAATATATTTCTGAATATTCATTGGAGATCCTACTTTAGTTCAACTGTTCAAGTGTTCCAAGCATTTTTAGTATATATGTTAATGGCATAATTAATATGTTGACATATTTATAAACATCATTTAAACATAATAGTCAGTGAAGTTTCACATTATCCAGGGTTATTCTGCAATATATCATGCAATATTATACTGCTGAAAATTGTGTCAAAATTAAATTTATCCCTCATTTTGTCTTAGCAAAAGTAGATTGCTATCATCAATGTTTGAAGGAGAAAAAAAGAGATTTATGTAATTCATATTTATTGATATAATGATCTTTTATTTCTGTGATGTGACCTCTATTTTTTATTTCATACTTGAGACAACTAATTTGTTTTAAATTAGTCTTTTCCTGACCACATGCATATGTGGATACATATTCAAATATAATTTTTTATGAGATTTATATACATTCTTATTAAATGTTAAGCAATTCGTTCAGTTATCTCCCAAGTGATTTTTAAAAATTTTATAATAAACAAAAATTTCCTGAGTTTAAATACTTTAATTCATAGGCATTCAGTTTGTGTTCACACAACCATATTTTGAAAGATTTGTGGATTCTGAGAGGTGTAAACATCAGAAACTTTTATTTCAGTATTTTTGTCTACTTGTCATACCAATTGACCTTATTCAAGACTTGCAAAATTTTGCATCATCTCTCCTTTTAGTAGAGTTACTCACAGAGCATTTTTTGTTTCAAATTATCATGATACTGCACTAGACAATTGGAAACATATATAATGAAGCATAATTTATGTCCCATACCTTATAAAACTTATTCCTACTCTATTATAGTATCAACCTTTTATAGCAACTTCAAAGGCCTATTTTGTTAAGTTTCTTAATGTTTAAGGATGTGAATATTGGACTAAGGGTTTATGTCCATGGTGGAGTTCTTACCTAGTGTGGGTACAGACCTGGGTTTTATCCTTGTCATTGGAAAAAAAGGGAAAAAAAAGGTCATTTTAACAGACATGATTTTGACCTTAATTTATTTTAGTTAATAAATTTGAGATCTTTATATATAATTATTTTTCTTCTAAATTTGTAAAATTCAAATTTAGAAAAAAAATACTTTCTGTTGAATATATATTATCTATATTTCTTAGGAAAACATGTATGCAAAAGTATGACTTAGTTAATTTTCAAGAAAATCTAATATTTTGAGTGACAATAATTGGATTTCAACAAGGCTGAGAATGTGGATAATCTTGAGAATATTCATAGCCAAATGTATGCTTCTGTTATTATCTTCTTGGCACACCATTATATAATTCTGACTTTTACTGATTTTTGGATCTCTGAAAAGATAAATATTGAAAAACATCTTGACTTTTAACTTTCAGCATTGGAAAAAAAGAAGGATTTTGATATGTTTTCAGTGCTAAGATGATCAAGGACAGAGAATATTAATGTTTATTGGTCTCTTTTACTGTTTTTCCATTACTGTTTTCAAGCTTTCCAGAAATGAGTATCTATGTGTTGTTTGGCTAGATTTTATGGGATAGAAATGGCCTCACAATCTCGTGGATAGCACACTTTTCACAAAATATTTTGAGTTTTAAGTTACTAGGAGGCCATATTTTATGTATTTCCTATGGTAAGGAATTGATCTTGGTAGGACTGAAAGGCGAAGGCTGAGGAATAAAGAAGACAGACAATATTAAATGGACAGCTTGAATGGCTACCAAAAAAATCTATTAAATGCTATGGAAAAGGAGATGCAGTTTGTTCTAGTGAAAATGTAATTCGAAATATCTGAAAGGAGCTACAATCACCAAAGAAAGATTCCGGAGACAGATTTTCATTTTCATATTCCTTGAAAATATTTACAAACTAGACAAAACAGATCTTTCAATGTTATGCCATGTTGTAAGCTATTCCTCTTTCTCAGTTTCTCTGTGTCTCTCTGTCCTCAAACACACACACACACACACACACACACACACACACACACACACACACAAATTCTTCATTGACAGAACATCATTTACAAACTTAATCGCTTAACATTCCTGACTCTTGAAACAGCTTTATTGTCTCCAAAAGAAATAAGAGGTGTTTGGTGTGGGAACAAAACTTAGTGAAACTCCTAAATCGAAATATAGAAAAGGCAAAACAGAGAACAGATTGGTTTCACCAGTCTGTTTCTAAAGAATCTCTAAGCAGAAACGTGAAATGATCTCTGTGTTAGTCACTAGATTTCACACAGAGTATTTCTTCAGTGTCAATGTAAAGATTGATAGTGACAGGATCCACTTAGTAAAGATGCACTTACACAAGGAGATTAACAGGTTCTTACCAGATTTGTCCAATATACATACTAAGCAACACTTTAACAAACTGAATACAGTGAGCACTAAGTGATATACTAATTCACTATGTGAATATGTTGTTGAGTTTTGTGATACATCAAACAATTCTTTTAAACAAGACATCCTCTCTGCAATTCTTAGTTGAATTGTTACAAAGTCATGTTTCTTTCTCATTTTTCTTAGAAGATATATTTTCGCCTCTTACGCCACAAAAAGAAACTGATATTTATTTCAAATATCTAACACAATTGACCTGTTGTTACCATTATTACCTCACATGCTCAAACTGTGATATATCATCAGTTAGCTACTAACTAATTAATACGTACAGTAATAGTTGTATTTCATAAAGTAAACTTGACACATGCACTTATTTTGGTATAAGCCTGCTGTTGCTGCCCTCTGGAGAATATTGTTGGTTAATGCAAAAGTATAACTAGAGTGTTCTATGTAAATGTAGATCACTTAATTTTGCAAAAAAAGATAGAAATGTACAAAATATGTTCACTTTATAAAAATTCTTATAATGCATTTAAGTTTTCTATGTTTCCATAAAATGAAACTTTTTTGTTTCAAACAGGTCAGTTATTTTTTTACAGTACATACTTTCTCCTGAGAGTTTCAAATTAAGAAGCATAGATTCTTAATCCCTTTCTCAAAACATTGATTTGAAGTTATGTATATCTCAATAGGGTAATACCTAGTAAATCCTCATCTAAATAAACCTTATATAAGAAATTTTACAAAAACTGACATTTGGGATCTATGAATGAATGAAAAGCTTGCCTGTTTTCCCCATTCTTTCCTTCCTTCTTCTGCAATATAACATCCTTACCTGTTTTTTCTGAATGAAGTATTACCTTTCTCATCAGTGCATTTAAACTTAACTGGTTGCTATTGAAAGCAACTTATAAGGCTAAATAATGTTTTTCTCTTTTCTTTTTTTTTCTCCCCAGGTTATGAATCCAATCTGCTATTAATTTCCCTATTCTCAATTTTAACCTTTGGTTGCTTAAGCCTGAAGCAATCATGGTGAACCTGAGGAATGTGGTGCAATCGTTCCTGTAAGTATTTCACTGCTTATTTTAATTAAAATAATAAACAACAACTTATAGTTACTTGTTCAGTGGTATTAAAAAGAGAGGGAGAGAGAGGAGAACAACACATTAGAGAAGGGAGAGAGGAAGGAAGTGAGAGATAATCTTTTTGTAAGTTTCTGATTAGTAAACATTGCAGAAAAATCAAAAAGATCAAAAGTTAAGGATAGAAGTGGAGAAATGTAACTGGACAGAAGTAAAAATGTTGTCCTGTTGTACACTTGCAATTTCTCCAATATGATCCATCTCAGCATGATGATAGTGTCAAATATGACCAATTCCAAGAGCACACAACAGGGAGAGAAGAGGGTGAAACAACAGTAAGTTACAGAGGAGGAAAAAGAAGAGTCACTTATAGAAAATGAAAGTATAAATGTTCCTACTCCAACTCAGACTTTCAGTGGCTCATTCCAACACGGTTGGCTACTTTAAAGGGCAACAAATTATCCTCATGCAAAATTAAGGTATTAAGGCATTAAGGTATAATTAAGGTATACAATTGTACCATTCTACCAAAAGAAACAAGAGACCATTCATCTCTTCTATCAATGTCCATTGTGATATGTTATGCTAAAGCTTAATAAAATATATTTTGACTTTAATATTATTATATTATTAATGTAATGCTGAGGTTTTGAGTGAATGCCTTGTGTATGATAGGCAAGAACTCTGCCACTGTGTTATATCCCCAGGCCTGTATTCAGACATTTAAATTAGCATGTTATTGACTAACAATGTAAATTTTATTTTCATTATAAGTTTATTAATGTTCAGTAAATTATTTTGGTTTAGAAAGTATAATATGTATGTCTATGTAGTTTTATGGATATTATTTTATCATGAGAACCATAATAAACTAGTTTGACTGCTTTAAATATCTATGATAATGTTAACTAGCAATGAATCAAAAACTCACACACATACCTACCATTACAAAAATAAAAATTAGTACAAAGAAGAAAAGAATGAGATGATGAGATAAAAGCATTTACACGAAGAATGCATAGACTCTGAATGTCTATGTCAGGTAGTCCAACTCTCTAAATCCAGAATCATACATACATAATTAGTTATCACTGTGTAGCATAGAAAATTACAGTATGACAACAAAGGCCATTGTTTCCCTATAAATATTTCATAGTCACTACATATAGGAAAGACATCCTGATGTTACCATTTAATATTATTAAAAAGTAATATACTATTAATAGTAATATTAACCTTAAATAGTAATATACTATATTGACCCATGGAATATATACAAATACCTATTCACAGATAATATTTTTTAAGCTGGAAATTTTGAACGTGCTTGTTTTTCTTATCTATTATGTTAAGGATAACAATGATTTAGATTCATTGGGCACCTTAGGAGCTCACAACATGGGAGAATACTTGTGAATGTAACTTGAATCAACCTCATGTAGCTATTGGGGACATAACTACACACATCTCTCTTACATTGAACTTCCACTGGTAGAGTCTACCAAAGGATCAATATAAAAATGTACATTTTAGATGGCTTAAGAGATTTCATTATTAATTCATGAAAAGTAACACACTCCGCCAATCTTCATCCATACCTTAGAAGATCCTAGAAAATGTAGGACACTAATGAAATAAGTAGATCAAAGGAAACTACATAAGGCAATGCAGGAAACTACCAATAAGAATGTCACTTTACAAACATAAGAAATTAGAAATAGTGTTGCAAATAAATAAGTTGTTATTGTTCTCACAACCTACTATATCTTTTCAAACATTGTCTTGAAGTTGTTACAATTACAACTTATTTCTTCTTAACTCTTGAAAAAAGAAAGCAACTTACATTCATTTCATTTTTAGCAAAGATGATATCACAAAGAAATCAATATTTTAAAAATATAGAGAACAGACCATTAAAGTAAGCCAAATGATACTGAGGTTTTGGATTTCAGAAAAAGTTTCAAACATAGTCTTTAACATCAGTATTATTATGGGCTATATTGGTTTGAACAAGTCTCTTGACCTCTTTTAACTTCAGTTTCTTCCAATCTACATAATGTGCATGAATCAATACTAAATTCTATCTTGTTTTATGAAATCAAATGAGATTACACATAGATATTTCAGTAAACTAAGAGAGTAATTCATAGCAATCACTCAATGGAAGTATTCTGTGGTTAGAAATAAATCCTGGAGTTTAAGTAGGATGAGAATGAGGATGATGATCATACTAGTTAAAAGAGATGCTACTGTTTTATGCGACATATTGCATATAAGTAATATAATATGTACCTGATCACTGTTTTTCTTTTCTGTTTCAGTGTGCACCTCATTGGCCTATTGGTTTGGCAATTTGATATTTCCATTAGCCCAGTAGCTGCAGTAGTAACTGACATTTTCAATGCCTCCGATGGTGGACGCTTGTTTAATTTCCCAGACGGGGTACAAAATTGGCCAGCACTTTCAATCGTCGTAATAATAATCATGACAATAGGTGGCAATATCCTTGTGATCATGGCAGTAAGCATGGAAAAGAAACTGCACAATGCCACCAATTACTTCTTAATGTCCCTAGCCATTGCTGACATGCTGGTGGGACTACTTGTCATGCCCCTGTCTCTGCTTGCAATCCTTTATGGTAAGTAACATTCATTTGTTTCTTTCAATCTCAGATTTTAGCACATTTGTGTCAAGTCTCATAGCAAACACTCATTATCCATTTGTTTAAAATCTCATAGTTAATACTCATAAAGTTAATTATTTTACTGATACCATTTGGAAAAGAGTGAAAACAGTAAATTGTGAATCAAGATGAATTTTGGGGTATGTTTAGATTTATTACATGTATCAATAACAGAGTTTTCATAAAGAAATGTATTTTGCAATATGTTGAAATCATGGATAAGTTCTTAATTTCTGAGTGTCATTTTTGAATAAGGAATGAATATATAGAATGGAACAGTGACAAATATGTTCCCACATCTGTTTTGATTAGTACACATAGGTACCATTTCTAATAAAAAAGGAAAAACAGTTTCATCTTACTTAATAAATTAATTGTAAATGTTTTTAAGTCACTGGTGATTGAACTCAGGGTCTCACATATACTAAAATAACATCCTACTACTGATGAACCCTCAGACATAAGACATCTTTTATAATGTTAAAAGAGTAAATATTTGGCACACAAGGACATTTATTCTTTGTGGAGTCTGGGGTTATTAATAAGAAGACAGAGTACAAAATTTAATTTCTTTTTAAAATATTTTATTTTTATTTATTTATTTATTTGAGAGAGAAACAGAGAGAGGGAGAGAGAAAGAGAGAGAGAGAGAATGGGTGTGCCAGGGCCTAGAGCCACTGCAACACTGCAAACAAACTCCAGACACAACTACCACTTAGTGTATCTGGCTTTACTTTCATACTGGGGACCTGAACCTGGCTCATTAGGCTCTGCAGGCAAGTGACTTAACTGCTGAGCCATCTCTCCAGCCCCATACAATTTAATTGCTAAGAATGTAATTTAAAGTTCACATCATCACCGTAACACGGAGTTATTGCTTAAATAAATGGATTTTAGAAAAGTTTAATTGTTTTCTTTTGATTTTCTACCATCTCATTGCTCCATTCATTTTGACCTAAATTAAAGTTTAAGTTTTGGTTTTGACTAGCAATCACAATAATTGACCAAGGTCACACACAACTCTATAAGGAATCATTTTGTATTTTTTATTTACTTTATTTATTTGTTAGTTATTTGGTTGGTTGGTTGAATAATTTGATGTGGGTAGCCTCACATGTTGCCATGGCTGACTTCAAAGTCCTAGGTTCATATGATCTTGCTGCCTTAGCCTACCAAATATGTGGAACCACATATGTGTACAACTACACTTGGCTTTCTACTAATATCTACACTAGAAAGTTGGGGGTCCCAGTTTGATGTTAATTGCTACTATGTTCATCACATGCATACTAACATGGTGCATATACAAATGAATACTACAAACACATGCAAAAGAGGAAATGGGTAAAAAATGAAGAGATGACTTTTGAAACCAAATACACAATGAAAGGGAAAATAAATTAGAGGTAATAAGGTATCACCTTACAAGGCAAACATGTCACCAGCACATAAGGACCTATCACCTTTCTCTGTACTACCTCACACTGTCATTCAAAATCCTTCCAGTAAAGTAACCACACTTTGATACACATACATAAGAACACTTGAGCTTGAAATCTAGGAAACCAGCCATGTTCAAAGAAATTCACAGATGCAGCCAGTCCTCATCTGTACTATGCTATCATTAAAATAAATCAGAATATAATCAAAATAAGACATTTCATAAAAATTCATCATGTTATTCAAAATAAGAGATTCAGAAAGTCATATTTCATATATTTATCTCATAAGTAGAATATAGATTTAAATGTATATACAAATATTAAAATATATATGACATGAAATTAGAAGGAGGACTAAGGAAGTTGTCCAGCAGGAGGTGGCAGGAGTTGAATATGATCAAAATATATTATAATAATGTCAGGCCTGGGGATGAAACTCAGTTGAGAGTGATTGCCTAATATGCACAAGGCCCTTGATTCAATTCACAGAACTATATAAACTAGACATGTTGGTGCAAGCCTTTAATCACAGCATAGCACTTGAGAGGCAGCAGCAGGAAGACCAGAAGTTTAAGGTCATTCTTGGTTAAATAGACAGTTCAAGGCCAGCGTAAGATACATGAGACTCTCAAAAGAATATCATGATGAAGCACATCACTTTTTAATTAATGTACACTGATAGAAATGAACAATAGATTAAAACTATAATAAAGCATTTCATATGAAATTAACCATTTTTAAACAAACATGTTAATGTTTTGAGAAAGTATTTTGATACAATAACCTCAAAACTAGGAATATAATTGATTTTACTGTTTTTAAAAGTTGTTGTTGGGGCTGAGGTGATGACCTAGTTGATAAAACACTTGCCATTCAAATATGAGGACCAGAGCTCAGATTCCCCAGCACCCACATTAATGCTGGGTGGGTGTGGTGACAGGCCTGTAATAACAGAATTCAGAGAGACAGGGGATCCCTGAAGCCGACTAGCTACACTAGCTGAATTAGTGAGCTATGGGCTCAAGTGAGAGACACTGTCTCAACAAATAAAGTAGAGAAAACTGGAGAAATATACCTAATGACAACACACACACACACACACACACACACACACAAATGCACCCTTGATTCTACTACTCACTGAGTACAACTCACATTCAAATAGAAGAATTTGAAGCTAGGATCCATATGAGAGAGAACATGTGACATTTGATTTTCTGAAAGTGCAAAAAGTTTATGAGCTTAATAAACTTACTTTAGCTGTTCTAATTATCTAGGTAATTATGAATGCATATTATTCTACCCTAAAATTTTTGTGTGGTGTTGGGGATGGAACTCAAGGCTTTGTACCTTCTAGGCCACTGTTCTACCATGAAATCATGCCCCCAGCCTCAAATTTTCAATTTTTATATGTTTTATGCCTTTTCTAGATTAAGAAAGTCTTTATTTCCATTTTTATAACTACATGAGATATTGATCTTTTCAATGAATATTACTGGAAACATTGGATACCCATATTTAAAAATCAAATCTCAGGTGGGTGTGGTGAAGCATGTCTTTAATCCCAACACTCAGGAGGCAGAGGTAGGAGGATTACCATGAGTTCGAGGCCACCCTGAGACTACATAGTGAAGTCCAGGTCAGCCTGAGCTAGCTTGATAACTTTCTTCAAAAACAAACAAAACAAAACAAAACAAAAAATCAAATCTCAAGCTAGGTGAGGTGGCTCATGCCATTAATCCCAGCACTTGGGTGGCTGAGATAGAATCACTGACAGTTCAAGGACAACCTGGGCTACACAGTGAGATTCAAGTGCACCTGGCTTAGAATGAGCCCCTGTCTCAAAATACAAAAAAGTAAAAGAAAATTTCAATCTGCATGGAATTTAGAGTTAAAAGTAAAATGTGAAGGGCTGGAGGGATTGCTTAGTGGTTAAGGCATTTGCCTGCAAAACCAAAGGACCTTGGTTCGATTCCCCAGGTCCCATGTTAGCCAGATGCACAAGGGGGCACATGTGTCTGGAGTTCGTCTGCAGTGGCTGGAGGCCCTGGCACACCCATTCTCCCTCTCTCTCTCTCTCTCTTCCCCTCCCTCTTTCTCTCTGTCAAATAAATAAATAAAAATATTTTTTAAAAAAAAGTAAAATAGGAAACTACTAAAGCTCTAGAAAAAAATAGCAGAATATCTTGATACTGAGTTAGGCCAAGAGTTCTTAGCTATTGTTACTGGGACGTAAAGTTTCAGTTCACATTGTCTGTTACTCTTTTGAAAAACTGATTTATAGTTTTGACTTAGATAGAGAAGCACCCCAAATCCCTCAAGACTGAAGAATAGAGAACAAAAGGGCCCTTAGGGTTAGAGTTTCCCTAGGGAATTCCATGCTAGACCTAAGAAATTGTCACCTACATTAGCCCCCACACCAAAGGAACTAAAGGGGAAAGATTACTTGCATATACTTATTTCCTGGCTTTTCTTTCATCCTTTCTATAAATTGCGACACTGCTGTAAGCGAGGCCAGGAAAGATAGGAAAATTCTCTCCAGTTTTAGCCAAAACAGTAAGTATGAAGCCATTATTCCATCTACTTCTATATGATGTAGTTTCCTCTTCAGGTGAGTGGACTTTTGCACTCAGAGTAAGCCATTATGTCCCATGGATCCAGCATAAAATCCAAGAGCCATAAAAAGAATGGATGGGATGAACTTCATCAAAATTAAAAAAAAAAAATCCATTCTTTGAATGACAGTCACAGAATGGTAGAGAATAGTGTACAATAACATATATAGTAGAGGATTTGTATCTTGACTAGATAAGTAATAATGGACTTTCAGAACTCAAAAATTATATATATATATATATATATATATACACATATATATAATTTAAAATAAGTTGATTTTTTAAACTATACTTATTTATTTATTTGCCAGAAAAAGAGGAAGAAAGAGAGAGAGAGAGAATGGGCATGCAATGGCCTCCAGCCACTGCAAACAAACTCCAGACGCATGAGCCCTCTTGTTCATCTGGCTAACGTGGGTCCTGGGGAATTGAACCTAGGTCCTTTGGCTTTGCAGGCAAATGCCTTAACTGCTAAGCCATCTCTCCAGCCCATAAGTTAATTTTTAAAATGATATGGACCAATAGTACTTCACCCCAAAATGTTATGTAGTCATCAAATACGTATAAAAAGCATATATTAGCCACATTTTCATAATAAACAGGAATCAATCTCAGATTATTTCTTGCCATTATATTTTTTATTGCATATGTTTTCATTTACAGAACATTTTACAGATTAAAGCCGCATTATAAATATGAATCCACCCAGTCTTGATACAGCTAACAGACCTAATTTCAAGCTTAACCTTGAAAACTTGAGTCTTAAAGCCATTCTTTGGTTTAGAAGGTAAATCACACTCATTTGCTTTGTGGCATCTTAGCTTGTTTACCTGCTAATTTTACACACTTACCTTTAAACGCAGCTGTTTCAAGAACTGGCATGCTCAATAACATCTTCAGTAGCAGGGAAAGGTTTCACTGGAGAGCAGCAATGCAGTTCAACTTGCAATGAACTCTTAAGAACAAATGGTACAGTTGGGCCTCTACTAAATCCTCTGCGAGAACACCGAATTTCTAACATTTACCTTCATCTCCCATCATGCTATTCTATCATTGTGCTTACTTGAAGTGCCAAGTTCAATCTGTTTTATTTTGCATCATTTTGAAAAACACTGGACTACAGACCCAGTATCTGTGTAGGTAAATGCACTATACATTGATAGGCCCTTCTATCCAGTGCTATTTACAGGCCCATTTTTACGCAAGTTGATGAACATGCGATTAACTTTTTAAATTTCTTAGTTATTTATTTGAGAGAGAGAAAGAGGGAGAGAGGAAGAAAGAGAACGAGTTCTGCAAATGAACTCTAGATGCATGTGCTACCTTGTGCATCTGGCTTATGTGGGTCCTAGGGAATTAAACCTGAGTCATTTGGCTTTTTAAGCAAACACTTTACCAGCTAAGCCATCTCTCCAACCTAACATGCAATTAATTTTATGTAGGTTTGCCATTAGAAGGTACCATGTTGAGTATTTTCTATGGGACTGGCACTATTACATATCTTAAATTATTTAAATCTCACAGACTATATGTTAGATTATGTGATCATTTCCACTATACATATGATAGAATGGAAGACTGAAGTTGTTAGGTAACTCAACAAAGGTAACCTGGTAGCTGCTTTATCTTATTTTTATTTCATTATTTTATTTTATTATGTTGCGATGGAGTCTGACATGTTGCTGAAAATGGCCTCAAATTCTTAAACTCAGTGATCCACTTTCCTCAGCCACCCCAGTAGTTGGGACTATTGGTATGAACCACTACCATGCCTGGTTTGAGAGAGGTAGGGATTTTAAAGCAAAGCTGCCTATATTCTTTTTTTTCCTTTGGATTTTTTTTTTTTTTTGAGGTAGGGTCTCACTCTAGTCCAGGCTGAACTGGAATTCACTCTGTAGTCTCAGGGTGGCCTCAAACTCACGGTGATCCTCCTACCTCTGCCTCCCAAGTGCTGGGATTAAAGGCGTGCACCACCACGCCAGGCCTGCCTATATTCTTTTTTTTTTAATTTTTTTTGTTATTTTTATTTATTTATTTGAGAGCAACAGACAGAGAGAGAAAGAGGCAGATAGAGAGAGGGAGAGAGAATGGGCGCGCTAGGGCCTCCAGCCACTGCAAAGGAACTCCAGATGCGTGCGCCCCCTTGTGCATCTGGCTAAAGTGGGTCCTGGGGAGTCGAGCCTCGAACCGGGGTCCTTAGGCTTCACAGGCAAGCGCTTAACCACTAAGCCATCTCTCCAGCCCCCTGCCTATATTCTTAAACACTATGATAGATAGTAGAGACATATAGTCCCCTTTGTTAAAGAGACAAACCCAAATTAACACCTACAAAGGAAAGTGGCAGACACACAATGAAAACATCAACTTGGGGCTGGAGAGATGGCTTAGCAGTTGGGTGAGTTTATCTGCAAAGCCTAAGGACCCAGGTTTGATTCCTGAAGACCTATGTAAGCTAGATACACAAGGTGGCACATGCATTTGCACTGCCTGGAGGCCCTGGTGTTCCCATTCTCATTTTCATTCTCTCTCTCTCTCTCTCTCTCCCACCTTCTCTCTCTTTCAAATAAATAAAAATAAAATATTTTAAATTATCAACATATCCAGTTTTAGGCACATAGAATGATTTATAAACATCAGTTTGGGAGACAATGCCAATGTCTTCACCCCATTCTAATCCATTTTGGTAAGACTTTTCAGAGATAGTGAGAATGGCTAAATTTTGAAGAAGAAATAAAGTTTCATTAGAGTTTGCCTATATTAGTATGTTAGAACCTTAATAGTTATTATCATTAAAAAATTCTCACAAAAATATAATTTTGCAGATAAGAAAACTAAGGAATCACAAATGCCACAATCACTTTTTTGTGCACCTACTGGTGTACCAACCACACTTACCATTACCGTGGGTTTTGAACAAAACAATAACAATAAATTTCTGCACACATCTAGTTCATACATTTCTCATCTTAGCTATGACTTGCTTAAGGTCACATTGGATTCAAACTTTTTTTGGTTAATTCTAGAACATGCCTGAATTTTTAATTATAATATCTTGAGACTATTTGTTTACTTTTTAAAAGTTAGGGTAAGCTTTGGGGTATAGCTTGCTCATAGAGGACTACCTCGAATGCACAAGACCCTGGGTTTGATTCTAGGTACTACCAAAAAATAATACAAATAGGAGAGTTTTGTGGGGAGAGGGACAAAAGACCATGGAGAAAAATTAGGAATGAGGCTGATCTCTAGAATATCAACAAGGTAAGCATGCTTATTTAACAATTGCTTCAAGAAATGAGCAGAAATGAAGGTAAGTCAGTACTTCAATTGTTTATTTGATACCTGAGGTCTAGGTGTCACTGATGTATCATCACAATAAACGTCACAATATCATTCTTGTTCTTGTAAGGGTATAGTAACTTCTTTGCAATTGTGGTCTTTAATGATAACTTCATGTTTCTCATATAAAAAATTGTTATTGCTATAATGGCTGTATTATTGTTATAATTGTCTTGTTTCCTTTGAAACTACTACCCACTCCAAACTTCTGAGATGATTTGCTATGGCAATGGGTTGCATTCTCACTAGGGCTGTTTTTTCATTGATAAAAGCATTCTTGCAAACAGGAAACCCTAAATTCAGAAATGTCACACTGAGTTCTTAGAATGGGTATATATTGATACTATCAAATTCCTAATCCAAATGAAAATATGCTATTATCAAAGCTCAATCACTTTTTAAATATATTTTATTTATATTTATTGTTATTTATTTGAAAGAGGGAGAGAAGGAGAAAGAGAGAGAAAAAGAGAGAATGGGCATGCCATGGCCTCCAGCTGCTGCAAATGAACTCTAGATGCATGTGCCACCTTGTGCATTTGGCTTACATAGGTCCTAGGGAATCAAACCTAGGTCCTTTGGCTTTGCAGACAAGCACCTTAACCACTAAGCTATCTCTTCATCCCTCAATCACTTTTTAATATAATGAAATTATGACCCACATTCTATGGATATTTAAACCATGAATAACTCAGAATTAAATAATTTAAATCATACAATATCCTATTTGGTATCTCAGACTATCATAATACATGTTTATTATGTATTTTATGAAGTAGAAAGTTGTATGGATACATTATATGTTAATACCATCATTTCCCTCCTTCCTTCCCCCATTCCACTGAGGGTCCTTCTGAGTGGGATTGCTGGTATTCCCCCTAGGTTTGCAGGTTATAATGACTGATGCTCTCACATGTTAACTTTAATGCATTATTATTGTTTCTTTCTGCTCAGTAATCAATTTCAGATACCCTTCCACAACACTAGTATGGTATCCTTTTGCATTATGGTCCAGTGTCCCAGAATATTAAGACTCATGATTCATAACTGACTGCTGCAATATATGTAAGGATATCGGAAACAGAGCATTTGGCAAATTATTTATGCCCTGTTTCACATATATACTGTCACAATTACCCAAGGGGTATTAACCTCATTTAAACAGCTAACATGTGTTGAGGATATTGGTCAGACAGTAAAGTTCTTTCTATACAAATATGAGGACCTGAGTTTGGACCCTGAACACTTATGTAAAATATTCAATGTGGTATCATGAACCTGTAGTGCTAATACTTAGCTGATTCAGTGAGGTCTGAATTTAACTTGAGAGATGTTGTCTCAAAAGTTAGATAGGGAATGATTGAGGAATATAACAGATGTTGACCTCTGACCTCTACATATATGCTCACACACATCCAAGCATATGTCCCCACCCACAGACACATAGAAATACATGCACATACATGCACACTGTAAACACATACTCAAAATCAATATAAATAAATGATTAATAGCTAATATTAACTCATTCTACACTCTATTCCTCACCCAACAGAATCCAGCCACAGGTATTTCCACTCTGTTACCCATCCAGTGCCTCTTCAGTTTGACATTCATTGGAAAACCACTAATCTCTACCAACAATCAACTTTAACAAACCAAGAAACAGCTGCCAAAATCATTATGTTCCCCAGTAACAATTAGATATTCTAGGCCCTTTAAAAAAAATAAAGAACTTCTACTATTATAGACTATTTCGTAATTATTAAGAAGTATGTGGTTCAAGGGAAATATTGAATAAATTCACTTTCTTCCTATTTACCTCAGAATGCAACCAAATAACTTGTGAAGAATGTGGGAGTGTCCAGAAGGTAGTAGACTGACTAGAGAGCTGAATACTTGAAGGATACAGCAATAGTGATGTTCCATAGGTTCTTTCATATGGATATCTCATATAGCCTGCACAGGATCACCTACAAGCATAGAAAAAGTCAAACAAGTCAGGTTGGGGAGAGGGCATGGTAGACAATGATTTTGCCTTTGGAGGTATGACCTGAGTTTGAATCCCCAGTCCCATATAGAAACCATGCAAGGTGATGTATGTCTGCAATCCCAGTGCCCGTGAGGTGGGAGACAGAGAATCCATGGAGCACACTGGATAGATAATATAGCAAAATCAGTGAACTCTAGGTTTAGTGAGGGACCCTTTCTCAAAGAGTAAGGTGGAAAATGACTGAGAATAGCTTCCACATGTGTACATGTGTGCACGCATGTGCACACATACACACATGTATGTGCTGACACACTTACAAACGGGCATATGCACATGCATGTTCAAAACATGCACAAAAAAAAAAAACAAATCAAAGCAGAATCTTATGGAGAAAATCCACACCTACTATTAGGATGAACTATTTACCCATAGCAGTGGAAACAATGGAACCTAGGGACAAAAGTCAATACTTTCCTTCCTAAGATTAAAAGTAAGACAGCCAAGCCGGACGTGGTGACGCATGCCTTTAATCCCAGCACTCCAAAGACAGAGGTAAGAGGATCACAGTGAGTTTGAGGCCACCCTGAGACTACACAGTGAATTCCAAGTCAGCCTAGACCAGAGTGAGACCCTACCTCGAAAAACCAATAAATACATAAATAAATAAATAAATAAATAAATAAAAATAAGACAGACAATATGAGTGCACAGTCAAGTACCTACAGATAGTAATTCACCACATATTTCAGTGAGTTAGAAGACAAGAATTTGAACGTTTTCACCACAAAGATGTAGTAAATCATTGAGGAAATACCTAGGTTTATCCCAGTTTGAAGTTACACAATGTACACATGTACTGAAGCATCATATGGCTCCCCATTAACAGGTACAATTTGATGTTTTTATATCTCAATTAAAATAAGTTTAAATAAGAAATATGACAGTTATGTTACATAAATTATATGAAAAGTAAGTTTAAAAATATTAACGAAACAACATGTCTTTTCACAAACACTGCATATATTACTGTAAATTTCTAGCCATTGCAATAAGGCCAAATAGAATAGGTTTATAAATTTGTTATGTGCAACCATTTTCAGAATATCTTAAAGAATCTATGAGGGAAAAGATGGTACTAACAAGTGTTGTTTCCATACTAAGTATGGCCATAACTAATAAAAAAAAAAAAGGTAACTATGAAGAAAAAATCCTACAATAAATGAGTGAGTCCAACAAAGTCACAGGACATAAGGTCAACACACAGAGGTCAGTCACATTTTTATACCAACCATGATTAGAGGCACAAAAATCATATGCACTATCATTTTAAAGAAAACAATGAAATCTAAATGTGATAACATATTTGCAGAACTTGTACACTTAGCATTGAAAATACACATCTAAGGGCAAGAACTTATAGTTAAATAAGTCAACATAGTAAACATGGCTGCTATTCCTGTATAGGTTTGCTAATGCTATCACAGCCAAGCGCCACAGACTAGATGGAATAAAACAAAATTATGGAAAGGAAACAATACACTATTCATTTTCTAAGCCTTTTGGTGGAAATTTCCATGAACTTGGCAAGTGCAAATCTTTTATTATTTCACAGCTATCAGGCAATCACCCTAAATCAGCATGGCTAGGCCACGCATTGTCTACATACAAGATCGTGCTCTGTCCAGAGACTCTAGGGGATTATGTTTTGATTGCATTTTCCTGTTTCTTCTAGCATCTAGCATTTCTTGGCTTGTGAGTACATCTTTCTTCTCTCTACCTGTGTGATCATCTTGCCTTCTTCTCAACTTTTTTTTTTTTTGCATTTGTGGATGTATGTGCCATGTGTATACATGTATAGATTGATGTTAGTATGTGTGTGAATACACATATAATGTGGTGCACTGACATGTGTTTGCATGCATATGAAGGAAGTATGCATCACATGTCATACTCATCTGCTCTCCACATTACTTGTTGAGACAAGTTTTCTCACAAAACTTGGAGCTCACTGATTTGGCTATAATCAGTAAGGCCTAGTAATCCTTCTGTCCTCACCTCACCAGCTCTGGAGTTATAGGCCCAGCCATGACACTTGGCATTTTACAGGATTTCTGGGGATATAGACTCAGATTCTCATGCTTTCATAGCAAACACTTTACCCTTTGAGCAACTTCCCTAACTGTGTTTTATTTTATTTTTTTCATTTGAGAGAGGGAGAGATAATGTGTATGTGAGGGCCTGTAGCCACTGCAAATAAATTACAGATGCATGTGCCACCATGTGCATCTGGTTTATGTGGGTACTAGGAATTGAACCTAGGTTCTTAGGCTTTGCAGCAAGTACCTTAGCCACTAAGCAATCTCTCCAGACTTTTTAAAAATATGTATCAAATGAAAATTTTATTTATTTTTATTTTTTAATAATTAGTTTTGTACTCAGTGAATAGTCAAGTTGGTACCATTGTTAGCTTCCTCCATGTCTTCCCTCCCCAAACCCCTCCTTGTTGAGGCATATGGGTCGGGTGCTGGTGGACTACCTGCAAGCGAGGGAATCAGTGATTCTCTTTTTTTCCCCCTCTGCGCCTTCTCACTGGCGATCTATTAGTTATTTCTCTACCCTAAAAGACCCAGTGAAACCTTAATGCCTTGTCTTTCCCTGGGAAGGTACAGTGCAGTTAGGCGGTCGCCATCTTGACTGGAAGTCGTCAAATGACCCTTTCTTTATTTAAAGTTTTATGGATGGAACTCAGAGCTTCATGCATAGTAAATGTTGCAGTGAGCCTCATGTTTCAGGGATGAACTTCCATACCAGGTACAGTTATGGGAAGAAGGGATTTATTGAAAATTACAGACCCAGGGAAAGTTCCATAATAGCAGAAGAAGCTGAGCACCCTTTCACAGGTCCACACAGAGAAATAGCCAAAATCGACCACCCCAAGAACACTTCAGGAACTCCTGGCAAAGCTGCAGCACTTTTCATATCTTTGGCTGGAAATTCCAGAAATGTCTCCACACCTTAGAGATGACACCTCCAGCCAGGCTGCTGGAGATCTGAATCTTTACTAAAACTAAATCTACTGGGGGGCATTCATTCAAACCATCACACTAGGCAAACATAATTAATACTGACCCATATCCCCAGCCCCTCCATCACATCTTTTGGATATCTCCATCCGCCTCCCTTTTATAAGGACACATGTAATTGTATTAAGAGCCCACCTACATAATCCAAAATGATCTCTCTGTCTCAAGTTCCTTAACTTAATCACACCTGCAAAGATCCCTTTAGAGAGCCATGCAGGGGAAACTTGAAAGTTTCTAGACATTTGGGTGTGGAGACTTTATGAAAAATCATTTTCAGTCAACCACAACTAGTTTATCTACAACATTTAAATAACTCTCAAATATCAACATAAGAGTGGAACCCTGCTTGATAAAAGACATGATAATATTTCACTGTAGATAATATACAGATGGTAACTAAATATATAAAAAGATGTTTGATGTTAATCATTATACATTAAGAAAAATTAAATTCAAACCACAAGTAATTACTAATGTGTATCAGAATGGTGAACATTATTGCTACCAAAGTTTATAATTTACCGCAAAGATTTGAAAGCTATGGCAATCTGTACAACAAACTTGACAACTACTCATCAGAAATTATATGAGATACAAAGCAAATTATTAATATATTAAGATATACTACTCTCATCCTAGTCAATAGACAAAAAGTCATAACAGCTAGAAGATAAGTACCACATATTACATGTAACATATCTTATTGATATTTTTGGTTATTGCTAATTTTGAAATTTGCACTGCAATTTGATTATGATTTGTTCTCAAATACTACAGAAGAGTTAAAAAACAAAACAAAAAATGAACACTGACCATGTCTTACGTACTTACATATCATATCATGTTGAAACTCTTATATTTCTACTTTATGCTCTAGGTTTTTATAAGAAATTTATTTAATGAATGTTATTTGTTAGTGTCAATATACTTTTCAATATTTTTTATCTTTGGGGAATAATATTCTCCAAGTGAATAGTCTAAATCTATTACCTATTTTGTTATATTTCCTAGGCTCAAAAATTTAATTGAAATAGCATTAGCTATATCCTGAAATGGTAATTTTGATATATTTATTTATTTGTTTAAGATGAGATATATTCCATATAGGTCAGCTATTTGCAAATTATTTATGGGAGCAAAGTACACAAACAAAGCTGTTTGGCAGGTTCACCAGTACCACAGGAGTGCTGTCTTCCTAAGTGTTTTCTCTTCCAGTGCAGTCTTTTGTCTCCTTCCTCTTCACACCAGACTCCTCCTTCAAGATAGTCTATTATTCTCTCATCATGAGAGTCATGTCTAATGACTGACTTATATCTGCTTTTCTAGATTTCATACTAGAATTACCTCAGAAAAATTCTCCTACTCAGACATCTTTACACTAGTTCTCTTCGTTTCAAGGAGAGATTATTGGAGAATGATGAACACTTGGAGACAGTGACAAAACTAAATTCTTCAAGAGATTCAGAAAAACTGAATTACTCATATATTTCTAGGGGATCTAAAATGATACAGCCACTTTAGGAAACAGTTCTTCAAAACCTAAACAGACAAGTACCCAATGTAGTCATTATGCTCCTAGAGAACAAAAGACATCTTTGTACAAAAACCTGTATACAGATCTGTATAGCAGTCTTTATACAGAGTATCCTCAAACTGCAAACAACATCCAATGAGTAAATAGTTCAAATAGCCATTTATTCTGTGGTTTATCTATAACATGGAATAGTACTGAGTAATGAAAAAGAATAAACTACAGTAATAATTCCCAGAAGATTATTCTGAGTAAATTACACAACTTCCAAAACATTCATACTAAATGTTTCCACTTATATAAATTCTTTAAATGGCAAGGTGGTACAAATAGAAAAAAAAAATGAATGGGTTCCAAGGCTCAGTGAAAGGTTCCAAGGCAGCAATAGGAATGTATGTATTAATGGTAATGTTCTGCACCTTGATTTTATCAATGTCATTAGCTCACTTACACTATCCGTTTGCAAATTGTTTCCTTTGGGAGAAACTTGTAGCTATCTCTATAAATAATTGCCACAACTTTAAAATTGGCATACTTCAGTGAAGATATGTATCACTGAGGTCATTAAAACTTAAAACTATAGTACATTGTCCTTGGTATCATTCCCTAATAGACCAACATAGGTTTCACTAAATAACAAAAGCATCATCTTATTTTCCATAAGATGCCATAACCTGTTATACTACAATTAGTTTCATGTTTTTAATCCCATCACATCTTGGACCTTTTTGTACGATTTCTTTTCTAGCTGTAATTTTAGCCACAGCTCCATAATTTTGAGAAACATAAACAAAGAAAAATGAAAGAACCTCAGAGCATGTGAAGTCATACCCTTGCCTTACTATTTGCTTTTGTACAACTATTTTATGTGGTTCCAGTGGTTAAGCCATTCTGCATTTCTGTGGCTTTTCTAGAAAGCTGTATACCAAGCTTTTCGGACCAGCTTTCTCTACTCCTTTTTCTCCAAGAAATGTATATATTTATTGTTTATTTGACTCACCCTTCATTTCAACATCTTCTATCTGGTTGATATACTGGTTTCTTTCTCATTGCCATGAAAAATGCTTGATCAGTGACAACTTAAGAATTTAAGGTTTAATCTGAAGGTACAGTTCACCATGGCAAGGAAAGTAAATTAGCAGGAGCTTAAAACAGCTGTTCACATTCAGTTCACAGTCAGGAATCAGAGAGTGACAAGTATTGCCTGAGTTTAATTTCTCCTTTTTACTTACTTCAGGACTCTAGCTTATGGGGTGCTACCTATAGCTGAGGTGGATCTTTCTACTTCAATTAACCTAATTTACAAAATCCCTCACAGACACGTCCAGAGATTTGTCTCCTAGGTTGCTGTAGGCCCTGTCAATTTGACAACAACAAATTGCCCATTACAGATCTATCCTTTTAAATTTGACACTCAGTCATAACACTTTTTTTTATTTTTTTTATTTTTATTTTTTTTATTAGTCAGTTCTGTATTCAGCAAATACAGTCAGTTTGGTACCATTATTAGGCTCATCCGTGACCTACCCCCTCCCCTTGGCCCCTCCTTGTTGAGGTATACGGGTCATGCATTGTGGAGTTAGCCCACAGTTATGGGTAAGCTAAATGTCTCTGCATATCATGACCCAACATGTGACTCTGACATTCTTTCCGCCCCCTCTTCCGCAAAATTTCCCTGAGCCATGTTGGGTTCATTTTTGGTCTGCTTCAGTGATGAGGTGTTGGGTGCCTCTGAGGCTCTGGCTCTCTGATTTGGTAGGAGTTGATTTTTCTCTGTGCTGATCTCCTTCCCCCTTGATCATAACACTTTTAATACATAACCTTCTGCCCCTTGTCCCCATTGACTCATGACATCTCATAATGAAAAATGCATTCAGTCCAACGTCAAAAGTCCTCATAGAGGCTTGCTTGCGAAGCCTAGAGCCTGGGTTCAATTCCACAGGACACATGTAAAGACAGATATACAGAGTGGCACATGTACCTGGAGTTTGTTTGCAGTGGCAGGAGGCCCAGGCATACCTATATTCTCTCTCTCTCTAACTCTCACTCTCACTCTCACTCTCTCTCTTTTCTCTCTTTCTATCAAATAAATAAATAAAACTATTTTTAAAAGTCCTCACAGTCTTTAACCATTCAAACATTGTTCAAGAGTCCAAAGTCCAAAGTCTCCTCTGAGACACAAGGTAATCTCTTAACTTTGACACTCTATACAACTGAAAAAATAAGTCACGTACTTCTAAAATGCAGTGGTACAGAGTAAATAGTCCTAATGCCAAAAGAAGGAATAAGGACAAAACAAGGAAAGGTCAGACCAAAGCAAGGCTTAAGCCCAGCAGGGCAAACTCCAAATCCTGCAACTCCATGTTTAGTACCTGAGCTTTGTTATGGGTTTATCCAGGCTCTAAAGGGATAAGGTAGCCCTGCTCTTCCATCTCTGCTGCCTTCTCATGTTTCTGGGACAAACATCTGACAAGCAGCTTATGGTAGGAAAGGGCTTATTTTAGGCTTAGAGAATCAAGGTAGCCTCATCAATGGCCAAAGAAGCTGGGTCACTTCCATAGATCATAGCACAAAGACAGTCAAACAGCCAGCAAACATGAACAGCTAGAGTGCAAACTTCTTTGAATACACCTTACCTTACGGCTAGACTTAAGATCTGCTCCCAGTGACACCCTTTCTAGCAGGCTACTAGAAACTGAAGTTGCAAGCTTAATCAAAAATACCTCAGGCTATAAGGGACATACATTCACTTACAAACCAAGACATTGCTCTGCCTTCTTTGATACATTGCTACAGCAAAGGAACTGCCAAACTGCAAAGGAACATCAGACTACCCCTCCACCCTGCTGGGAGTTTCAGAATCTCCTAGATCCACCTCCCATTTTCATAGGGACAGTTTGGATTACAACTGCATGTGTCACTTTGCATCTGACTTTATGAGGCTGCTAGGCAAGTGGACCCAGACCAGCCGGTTTTGTTAGCAATTATTTTACCTACTAAGCCATTGCCCCAGGCCCCTGTGAGAGTTTGTAAAGGATTGGTGGCTAACCAAATATGGGTTTATTTACCTGCAAAAGAAATTAAACAACTGTTTGTATTAATGGAAACTGGGAAGGACATGAGGACTGGAAGAAAGAACCAACATTGTTGGCAAGTAACTTATAAAGCTCTAAACTATAATCTCTACATTTCAATCTCCTCATTTAGAGTAAATATCATTGAGATCATACTGTTTTTTCCATTCCTGAGACAATTTTGGATGTATTAGCTGATTTACTCTTCATGAAATGAGGCACAATATTTATTTATATATTTTAAAGATCAAGAATCTAACATTTAGAGGAGTTACATGCCTAAAGCTTTAAAATTTGTTGGTGGGACAAGTGATTATATGCACAGGCATAAGAAATTTCAAGGTTCTTATTATGAGTCATTATTTCATTTTTATTTTTTTTAATTTTCAACTACAGATAAAGATTATTAAAACAGTGAGTTATCAAGTTCCAATGTACAAAAAATAGTGTTAAGAGGAGCCATCCTCAAAGTTTTGTAAAAGTATTATATTCAATATGCAGATTTTGCTATTGGGAATTGAACCTAGGTGAGGACCCTACCATTGAGCTATACTCCCAGCCCTGAAATACATTTTTTAAATTAAGTATATACTTTGTAAGTATACATAATGTGTAGGGATCATCCTTTCCCTCTTCCCTGTCCCTAGTCCACTGAGGGCCCTCCTCAGTGGGAATGTTGGTATTCCCCATGGGGTTGTGAGTTATGAGTTATGAAAGCATCAGTCAGTCATTGTATGGGGTGGGGGTTCGGCAATGCCTCTTGATAGGCCCTCCCAACCTGTGGTTCTTACAATTTTTCACCCCCTCTTCCTCTTCCACAAAATTTCCTGAGCCATGATGGGTCTGTTTTAAGTCTCCTTCAGTGTTGAGCTCTCAGGAGCTTCTGGATTTCTGCTTTGGTGTGTGTCGACTATACTCAGTGTCTGTCTCCCTTGCCTTGCACAGATTGTCTGCCTCACCATGGAAGCAGCACCCTTGCTCATCTCACCAATTCCTCTGTGTTTTCACCTGGGACCTGGCTGATGGGCCAGGGATGGTTAATTTCAGTTCTCACTACCTTCTGACAAAGAAAAACAGATTCTCCAACAGACAATGATGTCAGCATAGGTTAAATTGGATACACATTGTCTATTTAGAGAAATTTTGATGGATGAAGCCTTTTGCCAAAGATTAGTGGGAGCTTTTCATTGGAGAGCATAATCTTGGTTTCCACAGGATTCAGACCTGGTTTCCAGTTCCAGCTATTGGTTGCTTTCCACTGAGCAGATCTCTTAGCCAATAAGAGAGTCATTGGTTACCCACCAAGGCTGTGTGCCACTATTGCATAGGTGTGTACATCTTGTCAGGCTGGTTGCTTTCATATAGCAGTGTCTCCTGCTTGCTCACAACAATCATTGGTCACTTTCCCCCAGCATCTCATGTAGTGTTTCACAGCACTATACTGGCTAAGCAGCTGGGAACTGGCTTCCTTCCAATTTCCAGCCAGCTCTCATGGTATTCTCTGTCAGCAGCATGTGGTGTCTTCAGCAATAGGGTCTTACCTTTAACTTCAGGTGGGTAATCAAATGCTTTGATAGAAGCCTGTCTTGTTTTGGGGACCACACAGGTCTTTCTAATCAACAGCTCAATGTGTTATTTCATTTTATATCACTTAGAACATTCCTTTTAGGAAAAAACTATATTAAAACTTGGAACTGCTAAATTTATTACGTCCTATCCTACAAAATGTCTATGTTATATGCATAAATGTTGAATTTTACCTTCATTTCTTTTGAAGAATTTTTAAAATCCTAACCTCCTTTTGATTTTTATTATTTATTTATTGACAGAGAAAGAGAGAGAGAGAGAATCAGTGTGCCAGGGCTTCCAGCCACTGTGAATGAACTCCAGAGGCATGCACCCCCTTGTGCATCTGGCTAACATGGGTCCTGGGGAATCAAACCTAGGTCCTTTGGCTTTCCAGGCAAATTCCTTAACTGCTAAGCCATCCCTAACTTCGTTTTGATAGAGACTTAATGTCTTTTAGGAAAAGAGAGATATTCTCAAATCCAGAAGGATCCCAAAATATATTTGGGAAAGAGGAATTGGAACTCATTGAAAACACAGATACAAGACGGGTGTGGTGGCACACACCTTTAATGCCAGCACTCGGCAGGCAGAGGTAGAAAGATCACCATGAGTTCAAGGTCTCCCTGAGACTACATAGTGAATTTCAGGTCAGCCTGGGCTAGAGCAAGACCCTACCTGAAAAAAAAATAAACAAATAACAATAAATAAATATTAAAAACATGAAAACACATTTACCCTTATATCTTTTATCTTCATCTCTGGGGATTTATAGTGATTCCATCAAATGTCATCGTATACATATACATTAGAATTTGTCTAGTATAGAGTTTATCCCCTAAATGGAACATTGTTCTTATTTGTGTAAAGGTGGTACCACATTTCTGTATAAACAGCATATCAAACCCGTGGACATTGATGTGTATTTCTTATCTAAACAAGGTTATAGACTAGTTGCTTCTAGCTGCCTGTTAGTGAATTTCATTTTGGCCTATTCAACATTTTTTCAAAATTATTTTACTAACATTTTTATAAATATATATAATGTAATTTTTAAATTTATTTTATTTATTTATTTGAGAGTGACAGAGAGAGAGAAGGAGGCAGAGAGAGAGAGAGAATGGGTTCGCCAAGGGCTTCCAGCCACTGCAAACGAACTCCAGATGCGTGCGTCCCCTTGTGCATCGGGCTAACGTGGGTCCTGGGAAATCAAGCCTCGAACTGGGGTCCTTAGGCTTCACAGGCAAGCGCTTAACCTCTAAGCCATCTCTCCAGCCCTATAATGTATTTTAACAAGAATTTCCTTCCACTACCTTCTCTTTCTTTATAGTCAACATGTTTTAATCACTGTAATTTGAATCCCTTTTCATTTTCTATAAGTTCCAACTTTCCTCTGTTTTCTACAGTTTCCCATCTTTTTTACTTCTTCTTAGTTATCTCACTGATATTACCCACCTGGCTTCTGAAAGTGTTTAAGTTTGCAATATTTCTCACATCTGTGAGCACAGAAGGCACATTCATGATTTTCAGTACCTTAAATTCATTGTTTTATTTTTTTAATCTCCACTTGGTAAGAAAATTCTTCTTGTGCTATAGAAAAGTACATTCACATTCCCCTAATGAATTCTGGATGTCCCTAGGTGCTATCTCACATGATCATTAACAAATCAACTGTGTCATATACTGCTGGAATGCTTCTGGGCTTTCAGGAAGCATGTATGTATCTACCATCACACAATATCTTCTCATTAAGCAAATGCCATTGCTCCTTCATGATCTCTCTTTGGGGATTCATCTTCTCCCACTTAGCCTCCATCATCTGCCACTGTACGTCCATCATCATTTGCTGGGCATCTGCTGAGTACCGCTATGTCTGTTGGGCATGCACAGTCTCCCACCAGGCATGGTGGTCTCTGCTGATACTCTGCCATTTCACCACCAATGTCCTCCATGAGAATGCTGCTTACATGTCCAGTATGCTGTCCCTGGGTGCTACTGAACCTACAAACCTTCAAGATGCCACATGGTGCTGAATTTGCCTCAGTCTTCATTGTACTACCTATCTTTCTTGCAAAAACTAGGAACTGTGATATAAATAGTAATACTCCTCCATAAGTGACACACT
This sequence comes from Dipus sagitta, assembly GCA_036346955.1. Taxonomy (NCBI): domain Eukaryota; kingdom Metazoa; phylum Chordata; class Mammalia; order Rodentia; family Dipodidae; genus Dipus; species Dipus sagitta. The sequence goes on from CM070776.1 coordinate 104,054,117, forward strand.
TTGTTACCTAAACAACGCTCTATTTAATTTATCAAAAGTTCTATTTTATTTGTCATTTCTACTTTGCGTCCTCAGGTTGCATGTATAAGTTAGATCTACAGTCTACATACTGAAGGCTTAATTCAATTCTTTAGGCTTTCATATAAAACTTCTCCTGGAAAGGCTAAACAGGAAGGTTTTCAATATTATATACTTGTATGTACCTAATGTTGATTTTTTTTAATTAGTTTTGTACTCAGTGAATACAGTCAAGTTGGTACCATTGTTAGGCTCCTCCCTGTCCTCCCCCCCTCCACATGGACCCTCCTTGTTGGAGTGTATGGGTCATGCATTGTGGGGTTAGCCATCAGTTATGGATAGGAGGAAATGTCTCTGCATATCATGACCCAACATGTGGCTCTGACATTCTTTCCACCCCCTCTTCTGCAAATTTCCCTGAGCCACGTTGGGTTCATTTTAGGTCTGCTTCAGTGATGAGGTCTTGGGAGCCTCTGTGTCTCTGGATATCTGATTTGGTAGGAGTTGATTGTTCTCTGTGTCGATCTCCTTCACCCTTGTGCTAGTACCAGGTTCACTAAGAAAACAGCACTCTTGCTTGTTTCCCCAATTATTCTTAGTTTCAGCTGGGGCCCTTTTGAGGCATGATGGTGTGGTTTTCTCCTTAGGATCTGTATCCATCTGAAAAAGAGAAGCAGATTCTCTGATGGAGAGTAAAGTTAGCATCAGATAAATGGGTACCTAACATTTATCTCTGTGTCTGGCCCTTTAATTTTTAATGAATAAATAAAAGCATCCCCTCTCCTTACAAATCAATTCATGAGGTTAGATACCTTAGATTTTCCAGTACCACACATTTACACCTGTGAATCATTATTTTCAGTTTAGATGCCTTCTCTTGCTATCTCCTCCCATCTATATATAATATTTACTTATTTCACTGCAAAGTGTATGCCCTAGGGAAATTTATCACCGGATGCTAGAGTTTGGAGGTTGAATACTCCCCAAATATCCATGTGTTATATTGTTAGTCTCCAGGAAATCTCTATTAGGAAGTGCTCAGTACCTTTAGTTGGTCGGGCCTTTTGAGAGGTCCTTCACTCATGGGGTCTATGTCCATGAAGGGGGTGATGGAAATGTCACCCCTTCTTTCTCTTGCTTCTTGGTCATGGCGTGAGCATTTTGTTAAACCTTTCCTTATCATTGACATCAATAACCCCCAGGGGGTATAACAGTAAGCCTTTTTTTGCATAAGTTAATTATCTCAAGTATTTTGTTTGATATAGTGATAAAAAGCTGACTGATCTGGTATATCCAGTATTTCTGTTACCTTCTCATTGCTGGGAGGAAACACACTACCAAAAAAGCAGCTGATGGGAGGAAAGGGTTTATTTAAGTTTACAATCTCAGGGGGAAGATTCATCAGGGCATGATAAGGCAGAGGCTGGGCATCATATCTTGTCACAACAGTTGAGAAGCTGCAACAAGAGTGAGCTGTTCTAGCAATGCTGTATTGGGCTATAACAGCCCACATCCCACCCCAAGCAACATACATACTCCAGCAAGGCTCCACCTCCCAAATTGCCACCAATTCTGGATTGAATATGGGGTTTAATCACAAACACATGAGGCTATGATTGACAGGTTGCATTCATATTACCATATTCAGTAAGATTCAATGTCTAAGTGTAAAAAGAAAAATTAAGGTTGCATATATTGAAAATCCAGTCCAAAATTCCTGATTTTTATTCTTGTATCTACAGTCTGCTACCTCTAGTCACTCTTGCATTTTGTCTAATTTCTTCCTCCTTAGATATGAACGCGTTTAACATACTAATTAATAAATCATCAAATTCACAGAACAAGTGAATAATGTTAGTTTAGTTAAATTCCAGCATTTGCAAATGTCCAAATAGGCAGATAAGCAGCACTAGCAAAGCTAAGTAGCAACAGTTTACATAACTGAGGGCTTGTTCAGAGCCAGGTCCTGTTGTATGTTCTATCTTCATCCAACAGACAGAGGAATCCAAGCAGCAAAAGTGTAATTATGATTAGAATTCTCCTGTCAACTCAGGGAAGCATCAGCAATACTGCCTCTCTCTTCTCAAGAAGAGTTCAGTTTCTCTATGAACCCATTGCTAATCCTGAAGATTTTTCTTTTAGTTTGTTTCTTTTTTTTATTTTTTTGAGTCAGAACACAATCCCTGCTATAGGCAAATCCCATTTGAGTTTCGAAAAATCTCATCCCTTCATAGAAGCTTTCAATGATTCTTTGTCAGCTATTATCAGCTAAACCCAGAACTCTCCCAAAAGCTTGTATGCCTATCCCAAGATCCTTTACACTGTGATCAATAATGTAGGTAAAGAAAATGATAATTATAATAGTTAATTTTAATTGAATAGTTGTGGTATCCATTAATCTCATTCATTCCTCACAAATATGTATGCAGAATTAGACATACATTTTATAGCTAATAAGGGAGAGAAAGGCACAAAATTTCACCTCAATTTAGAGCCATGAATGGTCGATACCATTCTCACTTGCATCAGTGATATTACAGGCCCCTTTTCCTAGCTAGTGCACATTCATATTGTAACTGAATGCAGTAGGATCACCCTTTGTGACCACTGGGCTGATAAACATAACCAGGAAATAAAAGAGTAAAGAAATGTTTAATGCCTGCAGCAAACAAGAAATGCAAGGAGATAATCTCAAAGCAGTGAACAAGGAGCTTAAGAGGCTTTCACTGGGAAAACTTATTCTTATAGTGAAGACCAATCATCACATGTAAAGATAAGCATTCTCAGTCAGGGCCATACAACACAGGTTCAAACAAGTGGTAAAAAGGTGTGAATGTAAACATTTCCAGTTAATAGGAAAATCAGTCAGGTGTTTGAAACATCTGAAACTGGAACTACTATATGATCCAGCTCGACCACTCCTAAGTACATACCCAAGGGACTCTAAGCACGCCACAGAGATACTTGCACATCCATGTTTAGTACCTCACTATCCACAACAGCCAAGATATGGAATCAAACTAGAATCCCACCAACAGATCAGTGGATTAAAATACTATGGATATGTGTATGTGTGTATATGTGTGTGTATCTTTTGCTTATTGACAATTTCCATATTTATAAACAATATCCCATGGTAGTTCCCTCCTTCCCCCACTTTCTCCTTTGAAACTCTACTCTCTATCATATCCCTGCTCCCTCTAAATCAGTCTCTCTTTTATTTTGATGTCATGATCTTTTCCGCCTATTATGATGGTCTTGTCTTAAGTAGTGTCAGGCACTGAGGTCATGGATATCCAGGCCATTTTGCATCTGGAGAAGCATGTTGTAAAGAGTCCTACCCTTCCTTTGGCTTTTACATTCTTTCTGCTACCTCGTCCACAATGGACCCTGAGCCGTGGAAGGTGTGATTGAGATATTTCAGTGCTGAGCATTCCTCTGTCATGTCTTCTCAACGCCATGGTGCCTTATGATTTCTTCCCAAGCTCACTGCCATTTGAAAAGAGAATGTTCTCTAATCAAAAGTGAGAGTAGCATTAATACATGAGTATGAACATTAAGGAAGTGCTTACTGGGCAGTTTGGTGAACATAGTATATACATTTAACCAGACAGCAGCAGACGTTAAACCCCTAGGGCTCATGACTACCCTTATTGTAGGGTTTCAGTATCAGGGATGTATTCCTTCCTATGAAGCAGGCCTCAAGTCAAATCAGAGGGTGGTTGGTTTTCTCCAGACATGACACTATTGCACCTGTTGGCTCATTTGGCCTGGATGGCCAAATATAAGGCTTGCAGTGTCTACTGTTGACTATCTTCACTGGTGATTTCTCTCCCATTGAACTGCATGCAGTGTGGCTTTTTCCAGCTTTCTGTCAGCTGGTCTACATGGGGGAGGTTTTCAGCTCAGTTCTAGAAGGGTTTCTCAGTGATCTTGCAGCCCAAGTATATGAAGTCTTCAGCAATAGGGTCTTACCATCTATTCCTGGTGGGAAACTAAGGGCCTCAGCAATGGCCTGTAATGTTTTGGGGCCATTCGGGACTTCCCTGTCCAAAAACTCACTGGAAGGAGTTCCATCCCTGGAACTGAAAATTTTCTAGTAACAATCTATGGCTCCTGTGTGTTCCATTGTCCAAAAAAGTAGGCTTCCATGTGACTTATTTATATCCTCTTAGATTTTGATTAGCCCTCCCTCCACCTTTTCTTTACTCAATCTCTTCCCCTGACCTCACTTAGGCCTTTTCACCCCCATTATTCTACTCTTCTACTTACATATATGCAATACCTATTGTATTTTTTTTATAAGGAGAGAGAGGAAATAGACAGACAAAATGGGTACTCCAGGGCCTCCAGCCACTACAAACGAAGTCCAGCTGTATGTGCCACTTTGTGCATCTGGCTTTATGTAGGTACTAGGGAATCGAACCTGGGTTGTTAAGCTTGGCATGCAAACATATTAACCACTAAGCCATCTCTCCAGCCCATAATATATACACATATTTCATACAGTTATAGAGATTCAGGTTTTGGGGGTTTAGGAGAGGTCCCCCAAACTTGTGAACATGAATTTTGGTCATTAGCTTATTGTAATGAAATATTGATGAAATGGACTTAAGAAGACTAAATTAGGAATTACTGAGTTTACTTAGGAAGAAATCATAATAGGAGAGGTTTGTTTAGGAGAAGTTGGCATCTAGGAAACAGCTGGGGCAGTTCTACCCACATGTGGGAGATAGGACATAGAAGCCACTTCAAATAACAGACCAGAGAGGACTAAAACATAACGAAGGACTCAGAGAGCAAATATAAATCTTACATATAATCAAAGTGAGAGGGTACACCCAAAGCATGACACAGATAGAAGGCAAGAAGAAAAAATACACAATCCAAGATAAGTATCTCCACCTTACCAGCCAGGCTGGTCCCAGCAATGCTGATCCCAGACAGGCTGGGAAGGAGGCACAGGGTCATGGATGTTCAGGCCAGATCATGGGGCAAAAATAAGAGAGACATTAGGCCATGTGGGTAACCTCCATTATAGGGTTCATATACTCAATCAGGGTGAGCCTCATCATCAAACTCAGGTGTGTAAATGGAGCCCTGACTGGTTCAGACTCAAGGGGGCAGACTCAGGAGCAGCCAACATCTGATTTGTTCATGGACTCAGAGCTAAGGAGGAGCCAAGATCTGATTTGTATGTGGACTCAGAGGGCTGACCTACAGAGACCAAGCTGAAGAAGGGAACTTTCTGCAGTCAACCATCTTGGAGTTATAGAGCATATACAAGTTTTAGTTTTGCCAAGATGGCCATAATGGCGTCTGTTGGAGCTCTCTTTGGGCATCTGTCCCTAACTAATTGCTTGAAGGAAGCTAGCATTATTTTCAGGAAAATGAATGGAACAGAAACTCATTGTGTTAAAAAAATATTTACATGTTCATTTGCACCCAATGCAAAAACAAAATAAGTGGTAAAATGCATAGAAAGGAGTAGATTATAGTTTAGTGAACTGGAAAGCTTTATGATTCAAAGGGAGGAACTTTCCTATGAAAGGTATTTTTGCTTTATTGGATAAATGTAGAAATTTGTCTACATATAATGATATTATCTCGTTATGTTACTTTGAATGAGTAACCTGGAGTGTGAAATTATATTATGAGGATGGATTTATAATGCCTTTGTGAATGATTGGGAGATGGAAAAAGAATTCCTATTTCTTACAGTAGTGTTACATCTAATATATGCTTTTACTTACCTATAACCTTTGCAATCAGTTTATTAGTCCCAGAAAGAGACCCTAGATGAAAAAAATCCTATTCCCTAATTTTATATTACCTTTAATATCTCAGAAAACATTTTATCTTATGTTGTCATCAAGATAAACATGAAAGAAAATTCACTTAGAATGTACAGACTGAATACACATAATCCTCAGCTTAAATAGTATAAAATGAATGAGAATAGTTTACTTATTCTTTATTTTCAAGTGAAGTAATTAAATTTTGAAAGCAGTGTTTCATACCCAGAGGACTTTCACAGCTGCTATCTTAGTTATTTAGATTTATATGCATGTGCTATGGACATAGTCCTTCACCTATGTAGTGGCAGAAGTCCTCAGACTATCCTTAGAATTTTTTTTCATTCTTCTTCAGTCACATTTCTGTATTTCTTGAGCACTGAAGTATAATTCAAAGTGATTTTTTTCTGATGGAAGAATATGAAGTCTCTAATTTTCAATTCCTCAAAACTCTAAAATTATAATCTGTGAATACATGAACTTCACCAGTGGGTGGCACATGTAAACAATAATAATTAACTTCTTTCTTTTGTGGGTGGAAAATTAGAACAAGGAAATGAAGATGGCAAACTATTTTCACTATACACTGTAATGTACTTTAGTTTGTTATCTATAGGAAGGAACTTCATTATTTAAAAAGTTGTATGGGGGCTGGAGAGATGGCTTAGCGGTTAAGCACTTGCCTGTGAAGCCTAAGGGCCCTGGTTTCAGGCTCGATTCCCCTGGACCCACGTTAGCCAGATGCACAAGGGAGCGCACGCGTCTGGAATTCATTTGCAGTGGCTGGAAGTCCTGGCGCGCCCATTCTCTCTCTCTCTCTGCCTCCTTCTCTCTGTCGCTCTCAAATAAATAAATAGTAATAAAAATGAACAAAAAATATATATTAAAAAGGTTGTATAGGGACTGAATAGATGGGTTAGCAGTTAAGGTGCTTGCTTGTGAAACCTAAGAATGCACGTTCGAATCTCCAGGTCCCACAAAGCCAGATGCACAGTAATGCAAGCATGCAATGTCGCATATGCACCCAAGGGAGTTCATTCACAGCAACTGAAAAGCCCTAGGACATCCATTCTCTCTTTCTCTCTCTCTCTCTCTCTCTCTCTCTCTCTCTCTCTCTCTCCTCTCCCTCTCTCTCTCAAAATAAAAATAATAAAAAGTTATATAAAGAAAAACATTACCCATGTACCTACATGAGTTTTAATCGTTTCGTAGTTCTTACCTTCATTTCTAGTGAAGAAATATTTTTTTCAGCTAGATCTTTTTTTCTCAAATGATTCAGATAATTCCATATAATATTGTGATTTGAGGCAAATTGTTAGTTATCTGTGAAAACTTGGTTCTATTTTATAAATGTCTGGATTTTGTTGCATATTTATCATGCTAAGTATGTTAGCCTACATTATCTCACTTAAATATATTTCATAGGTACTTGTGAGAAATACAGATTGTAAGTGAAATCAGTTAAACTTTAGTTTTCACACTTTTTAGTATTATGTTCAACAAAGACTATCTGCAAGCAAAAAATATCATACATAACAAAATATAAAATATGTGTTTCCAATATGTACTAAAACAAATTTCAGAAACCACTTTCTCATCCTGACTATAATGTAATCATGTATATATATACATATACATATATACACACATATGCATACTTTGTATATGGGCCACTCTCCTATTTCTTTGTACATCCCATAACTTCCTACTGAAACAAGACATTTAAAACAATGTATTGTAGTGACTTTGGCCTCAAATCTCCTTTCCCATCTGTAGTTCTTGCTGCTGCTAGGGTTTGTTTTCCTCTTCTCTGCTTATTTCAATACTTTCCCTAGGTTAGTTGTCCAGTTTCTGTTCTTTACACTGGTATGCCATCTAGTATCTTTCCTATCTTTTTTAAAATTTTCTGGCCTGATTTCTTAAGAGTTGCTCTTGAATGAGGATAGTTTGAAGTTAACTATGAATATTTTATGAAATAATTTAAGCTACACTTACCTCAATCTTACAGTAATTTTGTGAGAAAAAAATCCTTCAACATTGAAAGCTTATGCCAGTCTTAGCCTTTACTTCTCACTTGAGCAGAGCAAGGATAACAAGGAATGCATTATGGTTTCATCTCTGAGTTTTGTTGTTCATGTGCAATGATTTGCTTGTGCATGCACAGCCTTTCAGATTTTCTGTAATATATTGGAGCATTTTAAAAGCCCTATGTTTGACTTATACCCCTTACCAACTTTAAAAAAATTTTTAGCAGGCATCCTCTTTGTTCCACATAAGTTCATAGCCTTAGGCAAGTGCCACATTACTAAAACCAGTTTGTTGCTACTGTTTTCAATAAGACCCCAGGGATAGGGCTTTTTCTGAGGAACTGAACTTAGAATAAGGTCAAGTGGCCCAAGGCCCTGGAAATAGAATACTTCAAAGAAACTGTTTTAGTTATTTTCTAAATACTGAAAGTATTCTAGAGATGGGGATTAACCTGACACTTCAAAACAGGTCATTCTCCAGTTTACCTGGTAACAGGTTTCCATGGTCAAAAAGCTCCACTGCTACAGTCTAGTAGACCCACATTAAAACTACAACCCCACTGTTTTCAACAACAGTAGGTTTATGTAGAATGAATTTCTGTTAAATTAGATTTGTGCCTTTGGTTATTTACTAGAATTCTAAAAGGATATTTTGTGTTTCTGCAAACATTTTTGTCTGTGAGAGAAAACATTCACATAGGTCATTATTCTGCTATTACAAAGACCCTGTCCTTGAAAATGCTTCTTTATACACCTTCAATTTGGACATTTTATATATAACACTATGAAATTGTCATACCAAATAAAAATTAAAATGGTTATTTAGTATCATCTAATACCTAATAGGTATTCTTTTAAAAATATTTTATGTGTTTATTTGTAAACAGAATGAAAGAGACTGAGAGGACATAAACAAGTTGCTTCATTTAAATTAGAATTCAAACAAGGTCCATACATTGTATTTGACTTATATGAAAGCATTTTTAGTATTTTTTATTTCTTATTATTAGAGAGCAAGAGAGAGGAGAGAATGGGCACACCAGGGTCTCCACTGCAAACAAACTGCAGATGCATACTCCATAATGTTCGTCTATCTTTCATGGGATCTGGGGAATTGAACCTGGGTCCTTAGGTTTCACAGGCAAGCGCCTTAACCACTAAGCCATATCTCCAGTCCTGAAACTGTTCTTTGAGGGGTTTGATTCTGTCCTGTAGGAGAGGGCACATTATGCATATGGTGCATAGTTAAAGAAGAACTTAAATTCTGGAGGAAAGAGTGGGTGTGTTTATAGTCTTCAGAGAAGTCACTATAAAATGTCATTAAAATGAAAGCTCCCCCCACAAAAAAAAAACATTTCTATCTATTTATTTGCAAGCAGAAACTGATAGAAGAGAGACAGGCAGAAAAAAACTGTGCACCAGGTCCTCTAGTCACTGCAAATGGACTCCAGATGCATGTGCCACTTTATGGATCTGGCTTTACATGGTCCTGGGGAATTGAACTCTCCAGTCCTTTATTAGCTGTTTTTCTTTTTTTAATGCAAACATGACAGATTGCCTTTTTTATGTGAGAGTGAGAGAGAGAAAAAGAGAATTGATGTATTAGGGCCTCCAGTCACTGCAATCAAACTCAGACGTATGTGCCACTTTAAGCGCATGTGAGACCTTGCACCGTTATGTCACTGTGCATCTGTCTTACATGGAACCTGGAGAGTCGAACATGCGGTCTTAGGCTTTGCAGGTAAGCACCTATACCACTAAGCCATCTATCCAGCCCCTTTATTGTATTTATTATTGACGCTTAAAATAATAGGTTTCATTATAATGGTTTTAGACATGTTTTAGGGGATCTTTGTCCCGTATTCCTCTCTTCTAGCCTCCCTCCAACTGTTCTTCCTTCCCTCAGTGTCACACCTTGTGGTTCCATACATATGAATACTATTACCCTCTTTCCCCCTGTAAGACCTCTATTTCCCCTCTCATGGTCCCTTTCCTAGTTTCATGAACTATACCCACAACCCACATCTGTATATTAAAAACTAAAATTGAGGATTTGCATATGAGAAAAAAACATGTACTTATTCTCTTTTTGAGTCTGGGTTACTTCACTTAATATAATAATTTCTGGCTTTATCCATTCCCCTACAGATGTCATAATTTCATTTTTTATAACAGCTGAATAAAACTTCATTTTCTTTATCTAGCCTTCCATTGATGGACATCTATGATGGTTCCATTTCCTAGCTATTATGAATAATGCAACAATAAATGGATGTACATGTATCTTTGTGGTACAACTTAAAGTTCTTTGGGCACCTGCCCAGGACTGGCATAGCTGATTCATATGGTAGCTCAGTTTTTAATTTTTTGAGAAACCTCCATATTTATTTCCATAATGTTTGTATCAGTTTATACTCCCATCAACAGTGAACAAGAGATGCCCTCACAAGAATGGTCTCCTACTTGAATAGGCTTATTCCTAGCTATTTTTCCCTAGGTATTTTTGAAGCTATAGGAAATAGGATTTTTTTTACCTAATTTCTTTCAGAATAACTTTATTATTGGTATACAGAAAAGCTTCTTATTTTTGTATGCTGAATTTTTACCTAAAGCTTTTCTGAAAGTTTCCATCAGAGCTAAGAATTTTCTAATTACTTTTTTGTTTGTTTGGTTGGTTGGTTGGTTTTTCAAGGTAGGGTCTCACTCTAGCCAAGGCTGACCTGGAATTCACTCTGTATTCTTAGGGTGGCCTCGAACTCATGGCAATACTCCTACCTCTGCCTCCCGAGTGCTGGGATTAAAGGTGTGCACCACCACACCTGGCTTATTGGGTCTTTTAAGTATAGTGTTATGTGATCTGCATATAGTGATGGTAAGATGCTTTCTTTTCCTATTTGGGTTTCTTTTATTTCTGTCTCTTGTCTTCTTGCTCTAGCTAAGACTTAGAGTACTATATTGAATTGAGAGAGTGGATATCCTTAGCTGATTCTAGTTTTAGAATACAGTTTTAACCCATTTAGCACATTGTTAGAAATGGGATTGTTATATGTTACCCTTATTGAGTTGAGATATTTAATCATAAGTTATCTTGAACTATTTCAAATGTATTTTTTGCATCTATTGAGATGACCTTGTGATTTGTGTCCATAAGTATATATGGAGTTTTATACTTAATGATTTGTACATGTTGAGCCAATCTCGCATGTCTATGTTAAAACCAATCTGAATTTGATGTATGGTATTCTTCTTGTGTTCATTTAGCAAGAACTTTTTGAGAATTTGGCATATATTGTCATTAGGCAAATTGTTCTACAGTTCTCCTTTTTAGTTGTATTCTTATATAGTTAGGATAATATTGTATTCATAAAATGAATATAATAATTTCTTGTACTTTTTTTTATTTTGTGGGAAAGTGTAAGAAGGGATAATGTTAGCTCTTCCCCACAATTTTCTAGAGTTTAGTAAATCCATCCTGTCTGTTGTAGTATCTTACTGATAAGACAAATCACCTGACCAAAAGCAGCTTATGGGAAAAAAGTACTTCTTTTGACTTACCATATCAAGTAAACCTCCATAGTGACAGGAAAATGATGGCAGAGCACAGGCTGGATTTCATCTTCTTGTCTACATCAGGTGGACAACATCAGCAGGAGAGTGAGCCAAACTCTAGCAAAGGGGAGCTGGTTGTAACATCCTTAATAGGATTAAGGATTACCCCAACAACATACCTCCTCCTGCAAGCCTTCACCTCCCGAATTGCTATCAGCTGGAAACCAAGCATTCAGAAGACAGGAGTTTATGGGAGACACCTAATTCAAGCCACTACATTCTTCCACTGGCCCCCACAAGCTTATAATCCTCCATGATGTAAAATACAATATATTTAGGCCAACATTAAGTGTTCCAATGGTTGTTATCCATCCAAACACTATTCAAAACATCCCCCATGTCCATTAACTGTTAGTCTGTAAAACCAAAATAACAGAATGGCCCAGAGTAAACATTCACACTGCAAAAGATGATATTGGGCATATAAAGAAAGAATTGAACCAATACAAGATCCAAAACAACCATCATGTTCTATAGCTCCAAGTCTGACATCTCTAGCTAGTGATGAAGTCTGTGGGTTCCAATTCTGCCTATCCAGCTGGGCTGCATACAGCCTGGGGAAAAATCCATCCCACACCAGCAGCTCTCTTTGGCAGCCATCCCATAGTCCTGGCTGGAGTGTCCACTGTAACCCATAGTTCATCCTCATGATTCCATAAAGCCTTTACACAAATAAACCAACTACTCTGCCTCTTATCACCCAGTGGTCATTTCCAAAGAACAAAGCCACATTGCAAATCCAATGACTTACATTTGTTATACTCCTATAGTACCAGGTCAGATAGCAAATTTGTTAATCCAGGGCCAAATAAAGCTGACTTTGAAAATCAGGTCACCCCTCAGCATTTAGGCACCCTACTTTCAAAAGTCTGCAATTTTTCTGCTGTCCCAATTCAGAACAGATAAATGGGCAGCAGTTTCAGTCCAAAGATTTAATTTCTTTCTGTGACATAACAGTCTCTTCACACCGGTCCATTTCTATACAACACAACCTTGAAAAGGTGCCCATAACACAGGAAGAATGCAGTAAGCTTATCACACAAACACCCTATATCCCAGTCCAGAAAAAGCTCTGTTGTCCACTGATAAACCAAACCTCACAGGCCAGAATTCTTACTGCATTTAGGTATTTCAATGCTGACCAGAATGGTCCATCAAACACTACCTTTAGTCTTTCAAGGTGTCTCTGAGGCAGGGTTTTAAATCTTTACACTTTTCTCCCACAAATTAGTTCCAAAAGACCAAAAGCTACACAGTCAAGTTTCTATCAATAACAACTCCACTCTACTGCTAACAATTTTCTATTGTAACTACCTTTTCACTGCTGGGAGAAACACATGACTAAAAGCTTAAAGGAGAAAAGTATTTATTTTTCCTTAAATTCTTGAGGTGAAGCTTCATGTTGGCAGAGCAAAGATGTAGAGCAGAGGCTGGGTTTCACCTCTTTGCCAACAGCAGGTGAACAAAAGCAGCAGTAAAGTGAGCCAAATTCTTGCAAAGAGGAGCTGGCCACCATGAATGAAAAATCTCCTTCAACAAGGCATCACCTCCCAAATTGCTACCAGCTGGGAATCAAACACTCAAAACAAATGAGTTTATTAGGTCACCTCATTCAAACAGCTAAACTATCTTCTTTTGTGAGTAAATTTTTAATTAGTGTTCTATTTGTTTATATATTGTTGATTTAATTTTGGTAGGTTTTACATGCTTAAGAATTTATATATTCCCTTTAGTTTTCCCAATTGCTTTTTAGAGTATACATTTTCAAAGTATTCCCCAGTAATATTGTGCATTTCATTAGAGTCTATTGTAATAACTTCTCTTTTATCTTAAATTTTGTTAATTGTGTCTCATGGTGGTTTGATTCAGATGTCACCCATCATTTTAACTGAGCCATAATACCAAAACAACATTATGACACAGAATAAGCATTCACACTGTAAACAATAACATTAGGCGTAGCAAAGAAATGTACAACCAATATAAGATTTAAAACAAACAGGACATATATCAAACCCCAGGTCTAACAACTCTAGCCAGTGGCAATTCTTCATGCCCAATAATTCTAACCAGTGACAAGTCTCTGGAGTTCCAGTTCTGCCCCTCTAGCTAGGCTACTCACAGTCCCAGAAAACTTCATCTGGTGCTGGAAGCTCTCCTTGGCAGCCATCTCATATTGCTGGCATCTCCACTGGGTCTCTACTGCAACCCATCGTTCATCCTCCTGGCTCCATTAGGCCTCCATGTGGGTTATCTAAGAAGCCTGCTTTACACTGCACATGGCCATTTCCAAGATATAAACCTGTGTTACAAATTCAATGTCCTCTGTGTCCTGCATTTGTTATATCTCATAATAGCAGGTGGTCTACCAACCTGTTAATCCAGTGGGGAATAAAGAAGACTATTAAGAACAGTAACTCCTTCTGCATTCAGGTCCCTTACTTCAAAAGATTCCACAATGTTCCTGATGTCCTAATTCAGATCAGTTGATCCAGCTTCAAAGGTTGTGATCTCTCAAATAATTGCAGCTTAACAGACACCTGTTTTAGTCCAAAGATATTAGTTTTTTCTGTGCCATATTCACCTGCTCACGCCTGTCCATTTCTATGCAATACAATCCTGCACAAGTTCTCAGGACATAGACATAACAGCAAGCCTCTCACAAAAACTGCTTCTAGCTCAGTCTAGGAGGAACCCTTTCTTCCCCTTTACGCCAAACCTCACAGTCCTTAGTTCTTACTGCATTCAGGATTTTCATTTCTTAGCAGAATAATCCATCAAGCTGTACATATTGCACAGGAAGGCATCTCTTAGGTCAGTGTTTCAAATCCTTCCACATTCCTCCCTCAAATCATCTATAAAAGGCCAAAAGCCACCCAGATCTCTCACAGCAATGGTGCACTTCTCAGTATCAACATAACTGTTGCAATCAGGTTCACACTGCTTGCAGGAAACATCCAACCAAGATCAGATTGTAGGCAGAAAAGTGTTTATTTTGGCTTACAGACTCATAAGGAAACTTCATGATGATAGGGGAAAATGATGGCATGAGAAGAGGGTAGACATCATCTCCTGGCCAACATCAGATGGACAGCAGCAGCAGGAGAGTGTGGAAAACACTAGCAAGAGGAAGCTGTCTATAAACACCCATAAGTCCACCCCCAATGGTACATCACTTTCAGGAGTCTCCAATTCCCAAACTGCCACCAGCTGAGGACCTAGCATTCAGAACACATAGGTTTATGGGGGACACCTGAATCAAACTCCCACAGGTCTGTTCTTTCTTCTGCTTAGTCTTTCAAAACCAGCAGTAACAACTGTTAAATAGCATCTCTACATTTTTTATGCCAAAGTCTCTACAGCTTTTAGGCAGTTTTCTTCTGTTGCTTGTCAACTTTGTTTTAGAAGAACTGGAAACTTTGATTATAAGAAATTGCTTTATAAATTTATTAAGTAATGAATTTAATTTTTTAAATACAGTGTACTTTTTTGAGAAACAACATTAAAGAAATAAAAGTGCACATAGAGTATTGAGAGAGAGAGAAAGAGAGAGAGAGAGAGAGAGAGAGAGAGCACTGACAAGACAGTAATGACAAGGCAAAATCATGGGTAGAACCCAGATATAAACATTTCAAGACAGAAGCAACTACTGCAATGTGGGAATTTGATAAACAAGGGCACATGAAGGAATATAAACAAGGCAAAAAGTTTGGAAGATAATACCCTTTCAGCTAATACTCCAAAGAACTTTACCTTAAGTATAAGGATGAGCCAGAGGTAAACTTGAGCCATGACCCTACTTGTAGGTTCCACCAAGAAAAGTGCTGTTTTTCCCCATTTTAAAACTTTTGTTCTGTTTTTTGTTTTTATTTATTTTTTATTAATTAGTTTTGTACTCAGCGAATACAGTCAATTTGATACCATTATTAGGCTCATCTATTACCTACCCCCTCCCCTTGATCCCTCCTTGTTGAAGTATATGGGTCATGCATTGTGGAGTTAGCCCACAGTTATGGGTAGGATAAATGTCTGCATATCATGACCCAACATGTGGCTCTGACATTCTTTCTGCCCCTCTTCTGCAAAATTTCCCTGAGCCATGGTGGGTTTATTTTTGGTCTGCTTCAGTGACGAGGTGTTGGGGGCCTCTGAGGCTCTGGATCTCTGACTTGGTAGGAGTTGATTTTTCTCTGTGTTGATCTCCTTCACCCTTGTGCTGGTACCCGGTTTACCAAGGAAACAGCAACCTTGCTTGTTTTGCCAATTGTTCTTAGTTTCAGCCGGGCCCCTTTTGAGGTATGATGAGGTGGCTCTCTCCTTAGGATCTATATCTATCTGAAAAAGAGAAGCAGATTCTCCAACGGAGAGTAAGTTAGCACCAGACAAATGAAGTAACCCTTACTTTTTTATCGAGAATTTAATAGGTGTAGGCCCTCTTGTAAGCCACGATTGGTGGTTGCTTGATAATGGAGAGTGGGCTCATGTCTGGGTTTGGTTCTGACTTGTTTCCCAGCTCCAGCTATGGGTCCCGTACCACTGAGGGGATCAGTTAGCCAAATTAAGAGCAGTTGGTTCCCCACCATGGCTGTGTGCCACTATTGCACTTGTGTGTGCATCATGACAGGTTATTTGCTGCTAAGTAGGTTAGACCATGCGTTGCTTGGACAGATATTGGTCATTTTCCCCCAGTTGCCCATGTAGCACCTTCTGGCACTAGGCACGCTGACTGTCTGGGGACTGACTCTCTTCTAGCTTCCAGCCATGCCATTCCATTTTATGTGACAACCGCATAAGATGTCTTCAGCAGTAGGGTCTTACCACTAACTTTTGGTGGGTCATCAAGTACTCTGACAGAAATCCGTCTTTCTTTTAGGAAACCTTGTAGGTCTCTCTGATCAAACCCATTTTAAATCTTATTGATGCTGGGTATAGTTACACACACCTTTAATCCCAACACTTCAGAGGCAGAGGTAGGAGGAGTACCATGAGTTTGAGGCCACCCTGAGAATAATGAATTCCAAATCAGGCTGGGCTAGAGTGAGACCCTACTTCAAAAAGAATAAAGAAAAAACCTTATCAATACCTTCCATAAATACTTAATATACCATGATAATAATCCCCTCCCACCTTCCTCTTTCCCCCTCCCAAATCTCCCATCCACTGAATCCCTTCTTTCAATCTAGTCTCTCTCCTATTTTGATGTCATCAGTTTCCCCTCTATTATGCAGGCCTTAAGTAGATAGTGTCAAGGAAAATATTCTTGACTTCTTGAGAGGTGGAAGAAACTCATTGCTGATTTTTTTTTTGAGGAAAGCCCAATAGACTGGCCTTTTATGAAAGAGAATGAGAGCAAGAGAGAGAGAGAGACAATTGGCATGCCAGGGCCTCCAGCCACTGTAATTGAACTCCAGACATGTGTGCTGTCTTGTGCACATGTGCAACATTGCACAAGTGTCACATTGTGTGTCTGGCTTATGTGGGATCTGTGGAGTTGAACATGGGTCCTTAGTCTTTGGAGACAAGTACCTTAACTGCTAAGCTACCTCTTCAGCCCATTGCTAATTATTTTAATCTCAATCAAGAACTCAATTCAGAGTTTTATCAATTGGGTTGCCAAAATATTGAACCTATGGATTTCTTTGATACTGTTTTGTAGTATATTCCTCTAAGAATGTAGAAGAAGCAAATGCAAGTATATTCTGAAAATAACTCACATTTTAGGAAAAGATGTTTTCTAAGGACATAAATAGATTGTGCTAAAATGGCAATAGTATCAAGTAGTATAATAGAAATGCAAGGTACCTAGGGAGGTAAGAGACAAAAGAACAAGAAACACATGAAATATATCTGACAAATCTTCAAGTATTTTAATCACCCAACTCATATACTTATTATCTATTTAGGAAAAGAAGATAGGCCTAAGTTTTCTGTGGGCCATGGTGTCTACAAAATTGCCCTAACTTATTTGAAAAATAATCAAGTAGATCTAGAAAATTTTTTAAATTTCTAAGAGAAAATTAGTAGCAGCTTAATCAAATCTGAAGATAAAATTAGAAAAACAAGGAATATCATAATGAAATACAAAATATACTATAAAGAATGACATGTAGATAATAAAAATTAATAATTATGTACTATTGAATGAGAAGAACTGGGGTATTTTTTAATTCACATTGCACAGCAAAAGAGAAAATTAGTTGGTCAAAACTGGTATTTCTAGCCGGGCGTGGTGGTGCACGCCTTTAATCCCAGCACTCGGGAGGCAGAGGTAGGAGGATCGCCATGAGTTCAAGGCCACCCTGAGATGACAGAGTTAATTCCAGGTCAGCCTGGACCAGAGTGAAACCCTACCTCAAAAAAAACAAACAAAACTGGTATTTCTGGAGGTAATGAAAGACATCAAAGATTCAAAAACCCTACCCCATAACTACCAAAGCTAAAAGAAAAAGAAACTAATTCCTGTAGGTAAATAATAGTGGAACTGCAGACAGCCAAAGACAAATACAACTCACAAAAAAAGCCTGAGAAAGGACAGATTACTAACAGTACAAACTTAAAGTTGTAGACAAGTTCTAAAAATTTGATGCCAGAATGAGATAGTTGATGTGTTCAATGAATAGATAGCAATTTATATTCTATATCTAGTCAAGTTGTAAGTATGAATGTAAAATAAATACATTTTTAAATAAACACTGAGTTGCTCTCTAGTCAGAAGACCCCCTTTTACACAATTGTAAAGAGGAACTTTCAGTCAAAATGACAGCAATCCCAGAAAGTATTGACATACAGGGGGGAAAAAACACAAAAGTAAATATGTGGATATAACAAATTAATTGTTAACTTACAAAGAAAGTAATAATGTTTTATAGGGATTCAACTAAAATACTTCACGGTGGGAACAAATACAATTTATCTTCCGTACATTTATTGTATTGTTCAAGAGAATGGTAGAGTTATTAGTAATGTTAGACCACCAAAATAATAGTAAAATGTGTACAATATTAAAAGGGAGGTTGTCATAAAAATTAAATGTTGAAAATCATCAATATAAAAAACAGAAAAATATAAATAGAATAACTAGAATATATTAAATTACATAGTGACTATAAACACATACATATTAGTACTTACATTAAATGTCAATGGTCTATGACTCCAAGTAAAGATTAGCAAACTGATTTAAAATGAAAGACAGCCAGGCATGGTGACGCACGCCTTTAATCCCAACACTTTAGAGGCAAAGGTAGGAGAATCACTATAAATTCAAGGCCACCCTGAGACTACATAGTGAATTCCAGGTCAGCCTGGGCTGGAGCAAGACCCTACGTCGAAAACCCAACAAAAAGCATGGTGGCACACTCCTCTAATCCCAGCACTTGGGAGGCAGGGGTAAAAAGAATGCTGTGAGCTCAAGGCCACCCTGAGACTACGTAATGAATTCCAGGTCAGCCTGCATTAGAATGATATCCTACCTTGAAAAAAAAAATTGCAAATAGGATCTAAGTATGCTGTGCCTCACAGATATATCTACAGTGCAAGGATATATAAACATTGACATTACATAAATAGAAAAAGTATACATAATACCATTAATAATGGAATAAAAGATGGTTGGGGCTGGAGAGATGGATCAGCAGTTAAGGCGCTTGCCTGAAAAGCATAAAGACATGGGTTTGGTTGTCCAGTACTCACTTAACAGTCAGTTACACAGTGGTACATGCATCCGGAGTTCATTTGCAGTGGCAGGAGACCTGCCCATATCCTCTCTCTCTCTCTCTCTCTCTCTCTCTGTGTGTGTGTGTGTGTGTGTGTGTGTGTGTCTTCTCTCTCCCTCTGTCTGTCTGTCTCTCTCTTTCTTTCTCTCTCTCTTTCTCTCTGCTTTCAAGTGAATAAATAAAACTATTTCTAAAAGATGGTTAAAGCCAGGTGTAGTGGTACATGCTTTTAATCCTGGCACTCATGAAGCAGGGTTAGGTGGATGCATGTGAGTTGGAGGCCAGTCTGGGACTACAGAGTGAGTTCCAGGTGAGCCTGAGGTACAGGAAGAACCTACTTAAAAAAAAAAAAGGTTTAGCTACTTAAGTAGATATTTAAAATCACCAAGATAGTAAAATTCACACATTCAGATATTTCACTTTATATCTAAAGTTCGATTTGTTGGCAAGTCATGGCAAATATTAACAATTTAATAGAATGGTCACAAAATACAGAGAATAAAATTTGACAGGAGTATAAGTTTATATACGTGAAGGAACAAGGAAAAAATAAGTTTATAAAGTTTTAAGGTCTTTAAGTTTATAAAATATTAGGAAAATATGAGTAACAAAATTGATTGAATTGATATACCATATGCTGCTTCCAGATGCATATTAGCAAGTAATTTTGAGCATATATAGAACATTAACCAAAACTGACCAATTTATCGTTCATTTTTAGAGTCTCAGAAATTATCAAATTTATAGCATAAACTAAAATCAAGTTAAAAATAAAGAGAGGCTGGAGATATAGTTCATCAGTTAAGTGTGTTTTCTGCCCAAACATGAAAGTCTTGAATGAGACTGAGACTGCCAGAGTTACAATGTCCAGATAGCACATAAAATATCTGGGCTTGTGCTTGTACTCTTATAACCCCAGCCCTTCAGGAGAGCAGACCCTAGAGATTTTTGGAGCCCAGAAAGCTCTGGAATCAGTAAAAGGAGACTGACTCAAAACAAGACCTGGCAGAAAAGCTATGAAGCAGAACACCGAACATTCCATTCAAGCTATTTTGCCACTGCAGGGGAGAAATCCTCACAGCAGATAAGTGCATAGGACTTGGCAAAGGAACATACACACACACACATACAGACACACACACACAAGCTAAGAATAAATAAATAATAAATAGAAACCTGTTGTTGAAAGTGAATAGGCATTTTGAAGTAACTTGTGCATCAAACATATTGAATGTAAGGAAATATTTTATATTAACTGTTAAGAAAACATCAATTGTTCAAAGTCATTAGACAAATCAAAATATTTAAAATAAAATATGCTCAATGTGTATAAATTACAAAGAATAAAGCTAAAAATTAATGAATAAAGCATATACCTTAAGAAAGAGTAAACTAAACTCAAAGAAAGTAAAATGGAGGAAATCATAGAAATATGATCAGAAAATAATGAAATACTTTAAAACTGGATAAATATTAATTGAATCAAACAAGGAGGGGCCAGGGGGAGGGAGTAGGACATGGACAAGCCTAACAATGGTACCAACTTGACTGTATTTACTGAGCACAAAACGAATTAATAAAAAAAGAAAGCAAGAAAGAAGAAAGAAAGGAAGAAAGAAAGAAAGAAAGAAAGGAAGGAAGGAAGGAAGGAAGGAAGGAAGGAAGGAAGGAAGGAAGCAAGCAAGCACAGCTATAACCTTGTTGGTGCCATTCCTAGTTGCCATGGAAACTGTTCTACTATTCATGGACCATCTACACAGCAGCCTTCTCTAACAGCTTTAATAAACGGAGATGGAAAATAGAGGGGGGTAGTAGAAAAATCATATAAGGCCGTATAAAAAGTAAGTCTTTGTGGTGGTTTGATTCAGGTGTCCCTCATAAACTTAGGTATTCTGAATGTTAGTCTCCCTAGCTGATGGCAATTGGAAATTAAAGCCTCCTGGAGGCAGAGTATTGTTGGGGGCAGGCTTATAGTTTTTGTAGCTGGTTTCCCCTTAGCAGTGTTTGGCACACTCTCCTGTTGCTATTGTCCACCTAATGTTGGCCAGGGGGTGATATCCACCCTTTGCTCATGCCATCATTCACCCCTGGAGCCTGTAAACCAAAATAAACCTCTTCCCCCGCCCCCCTAAAAAGACATTGTTTCTTTGGAAAAAAAAAAAAGTGACAGGGGCTGGAGTGAGTGCTTGTTTGGAAATCCTGTCAGTCTTTTTTAAATTCTCCAGCATTCACATAAAGTTGGATGCAAAGTAGTGCATGTGTAGAACACATTCACACACACACACACACACACACACACAAATACATAAAAAGTAAAAATTAATAAAATATTGGATTTTTAAAAAATAAAGTAACAAACCATGACAAATAAAGAGAAAGAGAATATTAGGAAACAACAAAAAGATACCATTGCAATTTCTATAGAAATTATACACATGGAAAGCTGGGCGTGGTGGCGCACGCCTTTAATCCCAGCACTCGGGAGGCAGAGGTAGGAGGATCGCCGTGAGTTCGAGGCCACCCTGAGACTCCATAGTGAATTCCAGGTCAGCCTGGGCTAGAATGAGACCCTGCCTCAAAAAAACAAACAAAAAAAACAAAAAAGAAAGAAATTATACACATGGAAAATAAAAATAATTTTGCATCAAAAATATGGAAATTAAAAGCATGGAAAATTTTCTAAATATGTATGCATTTTAAAAACTTCAGCCACACCACAGCTGAAACCACAGAGGAATTGAGGAGACGAGCATGAGTGCTGCTTCCATGCTGAACCCAATAATCAGTGCCAGTGTGTAGGAGGCAGACCCTGAGGATACTCAACACCTACCAAAGCAGAGATCCAGAGGCTCCTAAGAGCTCATCACTGAAGTAGACTTAAAACTTACCCACCATGGCTTTGGGAATTATGCAGAAGAGGGGGACAGAAAGATTGTAAGAGCCACAAGTTGAGACATCATACCCAGAGGCATTCCCCCCCTTCCAAAAAATAACTGACTAATGTTCCCACAATGCATAACCCACAACCCCATAAGAAATTCCTGCAACCCCACTAAGGAGGGTCCCCAACAGAATGGGGGCAGGGATGAGGAAAAAGAGGTTATCAACACATGGTGTATCCATAGAATACACTTCTGCACATACACTTGTATACACTCAATGCACACATGCACACACACAGGCATACTACACCACACTACACATGCAAAAACCAAAATTGGCAATGATAGTGTTCTGGGATTGCCATAACAAATTATCTTAGTCTTGGTGGCATAAATTGACAGAAATTTATTTTCTCATAAATTATGAACCAGTTCAAAATTCTAGGTTGAATTTTCTGGGGTCTCTGAGTGGGTGAACAAACGTTCCATTCCTCTTTCCTATGTGGTATTTGCTAACAATCCTTGGCTTATGGATGTCTTGCTTCTATTTCTCAGTCCATCTTTACTTGGCAACTTTATTATATATTTCATGTTTTCCCAAATTGCCTTCCTTTTGTATGAACATTGGTAATATTTGACTTAGGAATCAGTCTAATCCATTATGGCTTTATCTTAATTATGTCTGCAAACACAATTTCCAAATAAGGTCACATTTTGAAGTTTTGAGTGAACACTGAATGCAGAGGGGGTATATACTTTTCAACTCAGTACTAACTTAATGGGTCACAGAAAAAGGTGAAATTTCTATCCACTATGACAGTTCCAGGGGAAAATGGCTGTATCTGGAGAGTTTATGAAGCATTAAAGGAACAAAACTTCTAATTCTGATAAAATATTTGAAGGAAAGGGGAAAATGTGATGTCTGGATTTATATGTGTAGAATAGCCTTGATATTGGTGAGAAAAGCTACAAGAATATCTTAGGTATCACGATAGCTGCAAAGGAATCCTTAAAAAGCGATTAAAAGTGAAAATGAAGCTATGCATCAGGAAAACTACATTGTGCTGTAGGTAGTTTTATCCAAAAATTGCAAATCTGGATTAACACTACACTATGAACTGACTGATTTAACAAATTTAATAGAAAAATTAAGGAAAATAAAATGATGATATCTTGATACAGAAAAGCATTTGATAAACTCTAAAATCCTCTATTGAGTAAATGTTTCAATGAGGGATAAATACAAGATAATTTCATTAATCTGGTAAAAGATATCCTTAAAAGACATTCTGTGATTATCATATTAATGGGGAAGTAATAAAACTTTCTCTTTGAGTCTGTTAATTAGCAAGGACTCTGACTATTGCTACTCAATATCACATTAGCTGAAGTTACGTTTAATTATATATTAATAGTAAAGAATATTTTGATTACATGTCTTTTATTTTCTCATACTGACTTCATCTTCTATGAACATTGGTAATATTTAATTCAGGAATCCATCTAATCCATTATGGACTTATCTTAAATATATCTGCAAGCCTCATTTCCAAATAAGGTAAACAGAAAAAATACGGCAAGAAGTCTTGTCAGAAATCAAGACATACAGTAAACTAGAGAGCCTAAGTCAATAAATATCAATAAAGGAATAATGAAATAGATAAACTCCAGAACAAATGCATTCATTGAAAAAGAATTAGTCTTAAAATTCAAAAATGACATCATTTTTATATAAAACCACTAGCTACATGAAAATAAAATATGACATTTAATAGAATATAGCACATTTCCAAGCACAAAATAATTTTGCAAACTTTGTTGCATTGCAATAAATATTTAAAATTAGAAAATTATGTTGTATTTATAATATTAAATCTAATTCTATTAATAATAGCATCAAAAGTTTGAAGCATGTGTCTAAACATGAGTATAGCAAAATTTATGCAAAGCCGCTATGGAAAATCTTGTCAAATATTCTTGAAGAATAAAAAGATAAATGCTAAAATATGTTCTATATATTGATAGGATTGTTCAATAACTTCAGGATTTCACTTATCTAAGTTGAACTTTAGATGCAGGATAATTCTAATCCATGTCACAACTCTGGCTCTTTTAGTAGGCATGGCAAATATTCAAGACACTCATTACACAGAAAAAAAAATCAGGAAGGCATATTTTGTCAGTAATCAAGACATACAAAATCTAGAATGTATAATTCAAGAAGGTATTGTTAGAGGAATCATGAAGTAGACAAAGACCAGAACAAAGAGATGGAATTATAGTCTCATTTAAAAAGCAACATTTTAGGCTGGAGAGATGGCTTAGCAGTGAAGGCATTTGCCTGCAAAGCCAAAGGATCCCAGTTCAACTCTCCAGGACCCACATTAGGCAGATGCCCAAGGAGCACATACATCTAGAGTTCGCTTGCAGTGGCTGGAGGCCCTTGCATGCCTATTCTTTCTCTCTCTTTCTCTCTTCCTCTATCTCTCTCTCAAATAAGTAAATAAATAAAATATGATTTTTTAAAAAAGCAACATTTTCCAAATTTATATAAAAAGGCCAGAGCTTTCCATTAACCTGGGGGACATTAGAAAAACTGAATGTAAATATGTTTTTGAAAGATAAGCTCCTCATATCATACCCAAAACAAATTAGTGTTACTTTATAAACCTAAATCTGAAATATAAAATTAAATATTAGAAAACCATATAGAATATTTTCATGATTATTCAGAGACTAAAGGATTCCCTAATACTATACAAAGAGCAGCAATTATAAAAATATATCTAACTACATTAAAATATAGAAACTTAGTTTATCAGCAGATATTATAAATTGAGTTTTGTTCAAGAGAGTGAGAGAGGGAACGAATGGGGATTCCAGGGTCTCCTGCCAGTGTAAACAAACTCCAGACGCATGTGTAACCCTATGCATCTGACTACATGGGCACTAGAGAATTAAACCCAGGATGTTAGGTTGCAATAAAGCACCTTTAACCACTGTCATCTCTCCAGGACCCTAAAAATTTTTATGAAACTTACATCTCTATAAAATATGATGAAAATGGGCTAGCAAGATTGCTCAGTGGTTAAAGTATTTGCCTGAAGAGCCTAATGAACTGGGTTCAATTCCCCAGTACCTACATAAAGCCAAATGCACAAAGTGGCACATGCATCTGGAGTTTGCAGCACCTAGAGGCCCTGGTGCACCATTCTCTTTCTCTCTCTCTCTCTCTCTTTCTCCTTGCCTTGCAAATAAATAAATGAAATAAATAGAATATGAGAAAGAAAATAAAATTATTGAGATAACTAGCACAGCCAAAAGATAAACCACAGAAGTGTTAAAAAGCTTTTTGCTAGAAGAAACCAATGTATGACTATGAACCAGAGTGTAGAAAAATTACCTCTGAATTAATAATAAAGTAGCAAACAATAAAACTGAGAAAAGAACAGAAATCTTAAACTTTTTTGAAGGTGTTCAAGCTTCTTAGTAATCAAAGAAATAAAAACTATAGTTAAATACCAGTTAATACCAGCCTGATTAACCAGAAATAATCCAATCCTAGTTGTGTTGACAAGCATGGAAAGAAATAGGAAATGTGATTGTAAATTGATTTAACTATATTAAAAAGCTAGTGTTGTATAAAATTATTAGAAAAGTATGCAACCTATGACTTAGAAATTCAATTCTTAGGTGTTAAGCCTAAAGAAACACTGACTATGGAGCACCAAGGTGCATGTAAAAGATCTATAGAAGGAATACTAGTAATTACCTCAGACTGAAAACAACTTAATTTGACAAGCAACAGTAAAAAGAATATTTAAATTGCTACCTCCAGTAACTTAGTAGAATATTATGTAAATGGGAAAGTTGAAGCAGGAAGTACATCCATTTATCCCAAATCAGAGGTTTGATATGCCAGTGCTCCAGGCAGCATTCAAGCAATCTAATGTTAATGTCTTTTGCTATTTTACTCTGATACCGCTCTTAAATATGTGCTGGAGAAAAGAAACAAAACTAGGTTAACAGATTTCAACCTCATAGTTCCATAGGTCAAAAGAGTTGAGTGTTAGCAACTTTATGGCTTAATCTAATAGCTCTTATGAGCAGTTTTCAGCCTAGTCAGCCTGAAATGGCTAAGCTGACCGTTAAAGCCTACTCCTATCTCGCTTACTCATTCACTGTGGCTTTCTTAACTGTCAATGAAGAAACAAAAACTTTTTTTTTTTTTGCTTTTTTTCTATTTAAATTGAATCATTGTTCAAAGGTCTTGATTGCTTCACAATCCAGCTTTTCACTTTCTAAGTGAAATACAAAACAAGATCCACAAGGAATGGAAAATGATAATATCAATTAGGTTTCTGCATCTGAAAAAAAAAAAAGAGAGAGAGAGAGAGAAAGAGAGAGACTTTGGCAAGCATTTGGATTGTTCACTTGTTCCTGGAAATAGAATCTTCCCAAATAAAAGCACTCCAAAGAATCCATCTGGGACAGTTTGACCTTGGGCCTAGATCCCCCTCGTGACTTTCTACAACACAAACCCACAAATAAAGTTGATAAGCCTCTTCAAAATTTCATGAAAGCCAAAAAGTGAACACATTGCATCAGTTTATACACGCAGGAAATTTTTCCCCATATTTTTGTATTAAGGTTATAAGAAAACAGGAAATAAAAGAGAACAAGCAGGTTATAAAGATTTTAGTCAAAGTCCTTATGTTTTCACAGGTTGGGAATACCTGTTGGGTATGGATAAATGAATTAAAAGTTTGCATAGGAATGCAATATTCCATTTTATATACAAGATATTATATTAAATATCTCTATAAAGTTTAAAATGGCCATGCAATTTTAGTAAAAATGGTGTACCTTTTTCTTATTCTTCCAAGGTTGAATGCTCATAAAGAAATAATTCACAGCTAAATTTGAATATCAAAAATATTCCCTAGGATTTAGATTTTTCCGTATATTTTTAGATCATCAGCTTCCAGAGGGTAAAAAATAGTACCAAAGGTCAGAAATTACCCTGTAGTTTTCACCCAATAGTGATAATTTAGCTAGGAAAGTACTATAAAATATCCTATCTCTGACACTACACTTTCTCTCTTCTATCTCCAGACTTGGCATGGATTCTACCATCTATAAAATATACATAATTAGTATCATATAGGCAAGCAATATAATAACATATTCATTTTAAATTCTAATTATTTAGCTTTCATCAATATAAATTTCCCAATTCAGATAAAATGGGATATAAACTGAAATAAAGCAGAAAAGTCTTTTTTTAATATTCCTTAGGCTATACCCACATTTTTGCTTTTCTTTATTAGCTATGTACATACTCAGTGTGTAAACAGGCATGTTGGAAAATGTTTTTGAGAATACCATTTTGCCTCAGATTAAAGTCCTCCTCCTGCTGCTTTAACTTGTGCCTGAGGGTAAAATGACTGATTCAATGTCAGGTTTCTCAAAGTACACTGCCCATGGTCATTTGGGAGTATCATGTTAAGAAACACAATTCTCAACAAAGCTTACACCACCTCCTTACTGGTACCATTTTAAGAAGAAAATTATGCGAGTAATACTTTTGGCCCAGAAAAAAAAATTATAAGATTTTGAAAACTACTTTTGACAATTAAAATGGGGGATTTATTTGATATTTTTTAAATAAATTAGTTAATTATTATTAAGAACATATTTTGTATGGATACATCATGTGTTTGTACCATGTTTTCCCTACTCCCTGCCCCCACTCCACAGGGGCCTCTCCTCAGTGGTGTTGCTAGTATTCCCCATGGGGTTTTGAGTTATGCAATGTGGGAACAACAGTCAGTTTGGGGCCTGAGGCACTACCTCTGGGTATGATGTCCCCACCTGTGGCTATTACAATCATTCCTACCCTCTCTTTCTCAAAATTCCCTGAGCCTTGGTGGGTGTGTTTTAAGTCTACTTCAGTGATAAGCTCTTAGGAGCTTCTGGATCTCTGCTTTGGTGTGTGTTGAGTATCCTCAGCTTCTGTCTCCTTCACCCTGGCACTGCTTGTCAGGCTCACCATGGAAGCAGCACTTTTGCTTGTCTCCCCACTTCCTCTGTAGTTTTGCCTGGGCCTTGACTGAGATGCAAGGGGTGGTTTATATCCTTGGGTCTCGCTGCCTTCTGGAAAAGAAAAACAGATTCTCCAACAGAGAATAAAATCACCATAGGATAAATTGGATAAGCATTATTAATTGGGAGAAATTTGGATGGACGTAGCTCCTCTTTTAGACAAAGACTGGTTGAAGCTTGACATTGGAAAGCATAATCTTCATCTCTATAGGATTCAGACCTAGTTCCCAGTTCCACATAAGGGTTCCTTTCCACTGAGCATATCCCTTAGCCAATCAGAAAGCCATTGGTTATCCACCAAGGTTGTGTGCCACCATTGCACTGGTGTGTACTTCTTATCAGGCTGGTTGTTTCTGAGCAGCTTAGACCTCTGGTTGCTTGCACTTGTTGGCCACTTTCTCCCAGTATCTCATGTAGCACTATCCAGCACAAATTGGCTAACTGTCTGGGAACTGGCTCTCTTCCAGATTCCAGCCAGGTCTCTCCATGTTCTGTGCTGACAGCATATGGTGTCTTCAGCAATAGGGTCTTACTGTAATGGGGAAATTAGGGTTCTGGGCTGTATCCTTGAATCCCCAAGCCCTGAATTCATATATGCTAACTAACCAAGGAATTGGCAATTCCAGACTCAAGAGCATGATTTTTAAAATACCACATTTTATTCAGATTTTACAACGAATGAAGAAAAGAGAGGCTGGGAGTTAAGGAAAGATAAAGTAGCAGAAGTACACTATGTGGAGCCCAAAAGCCCATGTGCACCATGTGAAGCTCAGGAGTCCATGTGACCAGATATGGATCTGGGGAAAAAAGCATGGAAAGAAAAGAGAAAAGAAAGTTCAAGGAGCTCCTGCCATGTGGGGGAACTGAAGAGGATAAAGATCCCATGCAGAGAGTAAGGGCCAGGGGCCCTCCAGGCTGGGCCTGAGCTAGGGCCCAGGATAAGCTGCTCCTAGCTGGGCCTGGGCCTGAGCCTGGGCCTGAGCCTGGGCTGAGCCAGCCCAGGCCCAACAGAGGAAAAATCTCATTCACAGCTGTAAGTTCCCAATTGATGAGAAAGAGAGAAAGAGAGAGAGCCTGCGCACCCCTTGCAAAGGTATTTATAACCTTAGGGTGGTGGACTATCTTTTGGACAAGGTGAACCAGAGGGCCAGCTGGTTGGTTAGGGCTAGGGGCTGTCTCAGAAAGACAGTAGCTCTGGCACCAAGTTCTAGGAGCTGAACTTGACAACAACAATATTTAAATGAAAGACCTTCCTCCCAGGAGGGGTTCTGAATGAGGAAAAACAGGTCTCTAGGGAACTAAGCAAGAGATAAAAGGTCAGATCATTTTTGATTTCTAGCAAGTGCAAATTTTCCTAGACTTTTCAACTTCAGGGGCCCAGTCAACCTAACTCTACCCCCATTTCATTACATTTTACCTCAGGCAGATAATTAAGTGCTTTGACAGAAGCCTGTCTTGTTTTGGGGACCTCTTAGGTCTTTTGGATCAATAGCTCAATGTGAGTAGCACCTATTTCTGGTACTAAGAGTTACATATCCAAACCAAAGTTTCTTAAGGTTAGGATTCATCCCACACCCCCCAGGGCCATTCTTGTCAGGCATTCCCCTTATACTCCTATTGGGCGTTTTTTTTTTTTTTAAGTCTACCTTCAAGGAGAAAGTTTCTATGGTACCAGTTCATTTCAGGTTTAGTTTTGTGTTTATTCCCCCCACCCTCCCATTCCACTCCCCTCAAATCCTTCCATCCCTATTGTGTAGGCCTAAGTTGTCTAAAACTTGTATGCCAGCAACTCAAGCTGATCAGGGTTAGGGACCACAGAGGAGTGAGGACATGTGGTGTTTGTCTTTCTGTGATTATGTGTGTTTGCTGAGTATGATCTCTTCTATGTCTATCCATTTTCCTACAAATTTTTTGTCATTTTTTCTTCTGCTGGGTAGAATTCCACTGAGTATATGTACCACAGCTTTGTTATCCATTCATCCAAAGATGGGCACCTGGATTGAGTTCAGTTCTTAGCTATTATGAATTGAGCAACATGGTTGAGCAAATATCTCTGTAGTGAAGCATGGAGCATTTAGGGTAAATGCCCACTAAGAAAATAACTGGGTCTGTTTGTAGTTCTATGCTCATATTTTTCAGGAATCTCCATATTGATTTCCATAGTGTTTGTATAAGTTTACATTTCTACCAAAAGTGAGTGAGGGTTCCTCTTTCCCCGTGTCCTCAACATTTGTTGTTAGATTTTTAAAAATATTTTATTTTTATTTATTTATTTGAGAGTGGGAAAGAGGCAGACTGAGAGAGTGAGAGAGAGGGAGAGAGAGAATGGGTGCACCAGGGCTTCCAATCACTGCAAACGAACTCCATATGCATGTGCCACCTTGTGCATCTGGCTTCGTAGATACTGGGGAATTGAACCGAGGTCCTTTGGCTTTTCAGGCAAAAGACTTAACCACTATGCAATCTCTCCAGTCTCTTTGTTAGATTTTTTAATCATTGCCCTCCTTACTGGAGTAAGATGCAGTCCCATAGTTCTTTTCAGTTGCATTTCCCTGGTGGTGAGGGATGTTGAACATTTTCTTACGTGTGTGTTAGCCATTTGTATTTCTTCCTCTGAGAACTCTATTCAGTTCTTTGCCCCATTTTTCAGTGGATTTTTTTTATTGTTTACTATTTTGGGTTCTTTGAAGATGCAAGATATTAGGCTCCTTTCAGTAGTATAGCTGGTGAAAATTTTCTCTCATTCTGTGGGTAATCTATTGGCTCTGCTTATGGTATGCTCATCTATGCAAAAGCTTTTTAGCTTAATAAGATCACATTGGTTGAGATATTGTTTAATTTCCTGGGCTACAGAAGTATTATTTAGGAAGTCCTTCCCTACTTCTGCATCATGGAGAGCTACTCCTGTTTTTTATTCCAGTATTTGAAGAGTTTCAGGTCTTCTATTAAGGTCTTTAATCCACTTGGTGAGATGAGTGTGTCTAGTTTCATTTTTCTACTTGTGGTTATCCAATTTGTCCATCACTATTTGTTAAAGATGTTATCTTTTCTCCAGCTTACATGATTGGCATTGTTGTCAAAGATCGAGTAGCTATAGCTACTTGATCTAACGTTTAGGTCTCCAATTCTGTTCCATTGACCTATATTTCTGATTTTTATGCCAGTAACATGCTGTTTTTGTTACTTTGGCTTTGTGTTACTTTTGCTGAGGATAAACTTAGATATTTGAGGCCTACTGCCATTCCATATGATTTTGTACTCATTTTTTCTATCTCTGTGAAGAATGATGCTGGAATTTTTATTGGTAATGCATTAAATCTGTATATTGCTTTTGGTAGAATTTCCATTTTCACAAGATTAATTTTACCTAACCCGGAGCATAGGAGGACTTTCCATCTTCTGAAGTCATCCTCAATTTCTTTCTTGAGTTTTTTTTTCATGTTATCATTATATAGGTTTTTCACATACTAGGTTATTGTTATTCCAAGGTATTTTACTTTTTTGGCTATTGAAAATGGAACAGTCTCTTTGATCTTTTTCTGTGTAGATTTTCCTTTGCATATAGAAAGGCTACTGACTTTTATCTGTTGATTTTTTTTTATCCTGTGATTTTGCTTAAGGAATTAATCACCTTTAGAAGTTTTGAGATGGACACTTTCAGGTCACTTATGTAGAGGATCATGTCATCTGCAATTAGGGCTAATTTGATTTCCTCCTTTCCAATTGTATCCCTGTTATTTCTTTTTCCTGTTTTATTGGTTGGGCTAGGACTTCTAGTACTATGTTGAAGAGCAGTGGTGAGAGTGGGCACCCCTGTCTTGTTCCTGATCTCAATGGGAACTCCTTGAGCCTTTCCCTAAGTATAGATTGAGCTTTAAGTGCTTTATATATAGCTTTTATTGTTTTTAGATATAAACCATCCATGCCCATTCTCTCTAGTGTTTCATGAAGTGATGTTGTATTTTCCAAAGGCCTTCTCCCCATCTATTGAAATGATCGTGTGTTTTTTGTGATTAAGTTTATTTATCTGGTGTATTATGTTGCCCAAGTTCCATATGTTGAACCATCCCTGCATCCCTGGAACGAATCATGCTTGATGAAGGTAAGTAATACTTTTGATGTGTTGTTGAATTTGGTTTGCAAGGATTTTGTTCAGGCTCTTTACATCTAACTTCACCAAGGAAATAGGCCTGCAATTTTGTTTTCTTGTTGCATCTCTGTCTGGTTTTGGTATTAGTATGGTGCTAGCTTCATAAAAGGAGTTAGGGAGCTTTCCCTGTTCTCCACTTATGTGAAACAGTTTGAGAAAAAATGGGTTCAGTTCTTCAATGAAGGTTTGATAGAATTAGGCCAAAAACCCATCCAGTCCTGGACTTTTCTTTCTGGGGAGGTATATTTTTTGTTTTTAATTTTTTTTATTAATGACAACTTCCATAATTATATACAGTAAACCATAATACTTCCATCCTCCCCTCACTTCCCCCTTCACAACTCAACTCTCTATCATAATTCCTCCCTCTCTCAATCAGTCTCTCTTTCATTTTTATGTCATTATATATTTCTCCTACTATACTGGCCTTGTTTAGGTAGTACCAGGCCCTGTGGGGTCATGGATATACAGTCCATTTTATGTCTGGAAGAGTGCATTGTAAGGGATTCTACCTTCCTTTGGCTCTTATATTCTTCCCACCATCTCTTCTGTAATGGACCCTGAGTCTTGGAAGGTGTGATAGAGGTGTTTCAGTGATGAGCACTCCTCTGTCACTTCTTCTCAGAACTGTGGTACCTTCTGAGTCATCCCAGAGGTCACCACCATCGGAAAAGAAAACCTTCTCACACCAAAAGTGAGAGTGGAATTAATATATGTGTATGAAAATTAATAAAAGTGCTTACCAGGCAGTTTAGTGAGCATAATATATGCATCTAGTCATACACCAGCAGGCTTTACACCCCTAGGGCTTGCGACCTCCCCCATCATAGGTTTTCAGTATCAGGCATATATTTCCTCCTGTGGAGTGGGCCTCCAGTCCAATTTGAGAGTGGTTGGTTTCCCCCATATCAGGCATGTCACTATTGCATCTGTTAGCTTATTTGGCCTGGCTAGCCCAACTTAAGGCTTGCAGTGTCCACTGTTGTTTATCTCCACTGATGACTTCTTTCTCTCCCATGGAGCTACATGTAGTGCAGCTTTTTCCAGCTTTCTGTCAGCTGGTCTATGCAGAGGAGGCTTTGAGCTTAGTTCCAGCAAGATTTCTCAATGACCTTACAGCCCAAGCATGTGGAGTCTTCAGCAATAGTGTCTTGCCATGTATTCTTGGTGAGAAACCAAGAGCCTAAGCTATGTCTTATAATATTTTGGGGGCATCAGGGACATCTCTGGCCAACAACTCACTGGAAGGTATCCTATGCCTGGCAGTGAAAATTTTCTAATAGCAATCAATGGCTTCTGGATGTGCCATTGTATGACTTATTCATACATTCTCTGATTTTGATTAACCCTCCCTCCACCCTTCCTTTACTCATTCTCTTCCCCTGACCTCACTTTGGCCTTTCTACTCCTAGTAATCTTTTCTCTACTTACATATATAGAATGCCATTCTCTTAAGTCCTCTCCTCTCCTCCCTCCCTTTTAAACCCTTTGTAGCTTACTGGCCTCTGCTACTGAGTTTTATTCCAACTCACAAGTCCAAACATTCGTATGTAGAATTCACATATGAGAGAGAACATGGTTCTTTATTACATTTTCAATCTCCATAAATGTGATAGGTGTGTTTAAGAGATTAATCTGCACTGTGTTTGGATTTGGTAGGTGGTATTAGTCTAGGAATTCATCCATTTCTTTCAGATTGTCCAATTTTGTACAGTAGAGGTTTTGGAAGTGTGTCCTGATGATTCTTTCAGTTTTATTGATGTCTTTTGTGACCTCCCCATTTTCATTTCTGATTTTGTTAATTTGAGACTTCTCTTTTTTCATTTGATCAAATCTGCCAAAGGTTTATCAATATTTACTTTTATTTTTACATAGAAGCAGCTCTTTGTTTCATCCATTAACTTCATTGTATTCTTAATTTCCAATTCATTAATTTCTGCTCTGATCTTGATTACTTCTTTCCATCTAGAGCTTGTAGGATTGGGTTCTTCTTGGTTTTCTAAGTGGATGGTTCGGTTATTGATTTGGGATTTCTCTGTCTTTGTTATTAAAGCATTTAGCACTATGAATTTTCCACTTATGACTGCCTTCATTGTTTCCCATCAGTTTTTGTAGATTGTGTTTTCATTGTCATTTAGTTCTAGAAATTTTACAATTTCTTTTTTAATTTCTTCCACAACCCATTCATTGTTTAAAATGTTCAGTCTCCATCAGCTGGTATGATTTCTGATGTGTTACTTGTTGTTAATTTCTATCTTTAAAGGATTGTGATTTGATATGCTGCAGGAAATTATTTCAATTTTCCTGAATTTATGCAGACATGCTTTATTGCCTAATATATTATCTATTTTGAAGTAGGTTCCATGGGATGTTGAAAACAATGTGTGTTCTGAATTAGAGTGGAAAGTCCTATAGATGTCCATTAGGTCTAGTTGATCTATGGTGCTATTGAGCTCTACTGTTTCCCTATTAATTTTCTGCTTCGATGATCTATCTATTGATGACAGTTCAGTATTGAAGTTCCCATATATGATGGTGTTGGTCTTTATTTCTGTTTTGTTGTCAAGTATGTTTTGTTTAATAAACTGTGGTTTATCTGTGTTTGGTGTATATGGATTTCTTATTGTGATAATATCATGCTGGATCATTCCCTTGATGAGTAAAAAGTGTACCTCTTTGTCGTTTTTGATTACTTTTGGTTTGAAGACTAGTTTATCAGTTTCCTATTTCCACTTGCTTGGAATATCATTTTCCATCCTTTTACTATGAGGAAGTGTCTGTCTTTAGTGAAGTGGGTTTCTTGAAGACAGCAGATAGAAGGGTCTACTTTCTGATGCACACTGTTAACTTTTGTCTATTGATTCACGGGTGAAGTCTGTTAATATTTAAGGTTATAAATTTTAGGTTCAATTTAATCCCTGTCATGATGGAGTGCTATATGGGGTTTGGTGCGTTCCTGGGCTTTGTACTTTTTTGAGCCTGCTCTAGTTATAGTTATTGTGATCATCTTCTTGTAGGCTGTTAAGATTGGTTGTTTGACTCTTCTGTGTGGATTATTCCCTGAAGTATGTAGGGTTGGCTTTGTGTTCATATAATCATAGAGCTGACTTTTGTTTGATATTTTAACTATAACACAGCAGCCCTGTATTTCACCCCCCCAACTGCCATTCTACACTCAACTTGCATAAGATCAACTTTTTTGATTCTACATATGAGTGATGCCATGCCATACTTTTCTTTCTTTAACTGGTTAATTTCATTTAACTTAATGATCTCTAGTTCTATTCATGTCACAGATTGCAGGATTCAATCCTTTCTTATGGCTAAATAAGCATTTGTCTATGCATATGTTTTCTTTATCCATTTATCTGTTGATGGACAACTAGATCATTCTGATATCTTTGCTATTGTGAGTACTTCTGCAATGAACATAGGAGTGCAGATGCTTCTCCAACAAAATGAGTTCACTTCCTTTGGACACACAGTCAGGAGTGGTATTGACACTTAACAGAGACTTACCTGTTCCAGGACATTCTTAGATAGAAAATACTCTCAGATAGAAAATAATTATAAGTGATGTTAAATATTAAACTAAAATAGTATTAAAGATCTTACAAATAGTATCAAAGAAGTTGAAAAGTCAATTTTGAGCTTAATGTACACAGGCTATAAACATCACAAAAGAAAATATTTCAGACACATCCATGGCCAAGGACAATATGCATCAGTTAAAAGTGAGAAAATAAAAATCTTAACTTGTATACAAGGGAAACTGAGAACTTTCACATTTTTTAAAATATTGAGTAATACAGAAACTCTTAAGAAGACATTTATGTGTTACTGATCTAACCTTAATACATCAATTACTTAAGAAATGCATCACTGGCTACTCATTGTCCCTCAGACTTGGGAAATTTACTTTTAATAGGAAATATTTCTCTCTCTCTCTCGTTCTCTCTCTCTCTCTCTCTCTCTCTCTCTCTCTCTATATATATATATATATATATATATATATATATATATATATATATATATATACATATATATGTATATATGTATATATGTATATATGTATGTATGCATATACATCTATATATATCTCAAAGTCTTCAAATATATCAAATACTCTTCAAATCAAAAAGGCTTCAAAGAATTATCTTTACATTACTTTTATTCTCTCTACTACCTCATTTCTCTCTTCCTTTAGTGGAAAATTATTATGGATTGTCACAGTTGTCTGTCTCTTCCATGGATAGAAAGTACAGGACTGAAATCTAAGTGGTCTGGTATCTATGACTTAGTCTATTAATGAATGATGCAAAAATGCAAAGAAGAAATAAAAAAAATTCCCTATGTTTATTTTTCATCTATTCAGTTATCTATTTTGTCATTCAACAAATATAGCACTACTTTGTGTCCGATATCTTTATAGTCACAATGGTTAGAATAGTGAAAATAATTTGACATGCAGTTTATATATGGAGGAGACAAACAAATGATGAAAATGTAAATGTGGGAATCAATATTATTAAGCAACATAAAATGGTGAAGGTAGTAGAATCTGACAGAGAAAAGGACACAGAAGAAAATGTACTTATACAGGGTTTTTTT
Source organism: Dipus sagitta (assembly GCA_036346955.1). Classification (NCBI taxonomy): domain Eukaryota; kingdom Metazoa; phylum Chordata; class Mammalia; order Rodentia; family Dipodidae; genus Dipus; species Dipus sagitta. The sequence goes on from CM070776.1 coordinate 104,091,029, forward strand.
TGTAATGATTCCCGTAAAGGATCACATTACTAAGATCAGTAATTTTAGCCTGGTGTGGTGGCGCACGCCTTTAATTGCAGCACTCGGGAGGCAGAGGTAGGAGGATCGCCGTGAGTTCGAGGCCACCCTGAGACTCCATAGTGAATTCCAGGTCAGCCTGGGCTAGAGTGAAACCCTACCTCGAAAAACCAGAAAAAAACAAAAACAAGATCAGTAATTTTAACATTTGGTTTATGTTTATGATAATATAAATCTATACTTTCCTTCATCCCCAAACATGAAAAGAATTGAAGTTTAAGAGATACATTAATGAATTTAACACCAAAATTATATAACAAAATGCATGCGCCTTATTCCTATATGTAGTTTTTGTTGTTTGTTAAGAGGCAAACAACAATAGGGGTAGAAAATAATGATCACCTGGTTTGAGGCTGTCTCTTCCAAGCAGCAGACTATAAGCAAGTAATAGTCTAAAGATGATCTCATCAGAAATTTACTGTTATTTTAGTAACATTTGAAATGTATGAGAATATCTGGCCATACATCAAACGGACCAACTTCCCAGGAATCAGTGACCTATGTTCCATCCTAAAAGGATCTTTCTCATGTTTGTTGTGCTAGCAAAGAGCTCTCATCTCTCAGCTAAGCATGCTGGGTATCAGAATCACAAGCTGGAAATGCCTCAGAACTAAAGTTGTTTTCCCCTCAAACTTTCTTCTTAAGATGAAAGATAACTCTAAGCTTTCAGAAATCCATTTGGATGCATTCATGCTAAGATCTGTAGGTATTTATTTATACTGTGAGAATTATGGGCAATGACAAGTTACTGCAAACATCTGGGAGATGCAATGTATTCTAGAAGTGTATCGTGCTTATTGTCAATTTTAAAGGTTTAAATTCACATATTAGATACAGGAAAACCTCAGAACTTTCTAGATTTGTAGAAAGTTATCTGTATTGAATCTAGTTCAAACAACTCAGGACAAATAAGATAGGAAAATAAATTTATAGAAGCCCAGGAATGTGAATCATATACCCAAATCTCCTATTAACACTCTTAGTAATATGAGTTCAGTTGTGAACCATTGAGATTGTTAGATGGAATATAAATATCTCAAAATGCCTGTATATGACACTTTGGAGATGGGTATTCCTGGATTCAAATCCTAATCTGTGACTGCTTAGGTATATTAATTTAAGTTGTGGGCTGTAGTGTTAGCTTGGTGGTGCATGTGTGATACCCTCAGGTCCATTCTCATGCTGCTGCAAAAATGAATAAATAAGATGGAATGTCCTACTCATATCACTGATAATGAGACTCCCATTAGGTGAACCTGGTCACGCTTATAAATATTATTACATTTCTAATTCTAAAATTCTAATATACTAAACTGTGGGTGTCACCAGGTAAGCCAACATACCAAATTTTATAGAATGTCCATTCAAATAGAGAATGCCTCTCAGATACAAGTGAGACATCCCAAAAATAATTCATGCAAGTTACCCCAGTTTTATTGAACCTGGCTCAAATGGCTCCATTTTGGCAAATCTACAGACAAAAATGGTTATTGTGAAGTAATCCATCTTGAAGGAAAACATTTAATTGGTGCAAAAGCTAAAGGTAGTACATTTTCATTAAGTTCCTTTCAGTAACTCTTATTCTTTGTTATGGCCTACTGCAATTCCCAAAACCTCTGCTAAATAATAACGTATTTTATTTATTTATTTTTAATATTTTTATTTATTTATTTGCAAGCATAGAGAGAAGAGAGACAGAAATAGAGAGAATGGTGTGCCAGAGACTCCAGCCACTGCAAATGAAGTCCAGATGCATGCAACACTGTGTATCTGGCTTTATGTGGGTACTGGGGAATTGAACTCATGTCATTAGGCTTTGTAAGTAAATGCAATAGCCACTGGGACATCTTTCCAGCCCCCAGAAATGTGTATTTTTAAACATTCTGTTTATACAATTTTACTCATCAGTTTTAATCCATAATGGAATATTTTTCTTTCCCTATGTCTTGAGTTTTGATGCCTTTAGTTACACTTTCTGCCAAGTTGTGATCCTCCTAACTTACCTGTCTTTGGACTTAGTACAATTCTATTGAAGATAATTTAATCCAGGGTATTGTAATTATTAACAATTCAGTTTCATCATTAGGGGAACAATGTGTTTAAGCTTCAGGGTATGTAAGTTAAACATCCATGTGGACAAAAGTGCCCTAGGATTTTACTTCTTGGCCTTAAATTAATTTTTTAAAAAACCATGTTGTTGTGTAATCAGGGTTAAATAGGGTTAGTGACATTGAAAGAGCACATTGTTCCATAACTGTTCTCAATTGGGAGTCTGGCAAAAACTAGTTAATCAACCAAAGGAAAAATTTGCCAAGACAGATGTACATAACTGAAACATACCACTAGTCAGACTGGAATGAGTTCAGTTCTCATAAATACAGATAGCACAGAACATTATAAATGAAAAAAGGGTAATTCCTGGGATATGGAGACTGAACTATCAGGTTTACAGAACAGGAACAGACAACGTCCTTTTGGGACATAATAATAAAATTAACTTTTCAGGTATCACATATACCAGCTATTATGCCTTTATGGTGTCCATATTATAAAATGGAGGTTTTCAGAAGCTACATATTTTTATTTTATTGATTTGTTTGAGAGAGGGAGAGATTGGGCATGCCAGGGCCTCTAGCCATTTCAAAAGAACTCCAGACACATGTGGCACCTTCTGCATCTGGCTAATGTGTGTACTGAGGGATCATATCTGGGTTCTTAGGCTTCAAAGCAAGTGCCTTAACTGCTAACCCATCTCTCCAGCCCAGAAACTACATGTTTGAAATGCTTAGCCAGATTCTGGTCAAAGTATATTCTTCCCTCATGTGGTTTCAAACAAGTCTAAATATAAATCTTGATGTATGGTTGTAATTTTAATATAAATATTACCTTATTACTATAATTTCATTGAGCCTAGAAGAGTGATTTGGACATGCTGTAGTTTGAATGTGAAATGTCTCCCATAGTCTCATGTGTTTTAACAGTTGGTCTCCAGCTGGTGGCACTGTTTATGAAGTTTGTGTAACCTGCAGGAAGTGAAGCTGCTTTTAAGTTTTACAGCCTAGCTCCACTTTCTGTTTTTTCTCTGCTTTCTTTTGGTAAATGCAGTGACAAGCCATCTCCCTCTTTCTGCCACTATACCTTTCCTGCAGTGATGGAATATACCCCTTCAAAGCTGTAACCCCAAATAAACCTTCTACTTTAATATGATTCTTGTCAGGGATTGACTACAGCAAGAGTCATACAGAATATTCCTATATCTCCCAGATAATTAAGAAGACAACTACAAGTTTATAACCATGGTCTGAAAGCTAAAAGTTCATAATATTAAATCGTTCTATCCCTTCATCTTACAGATTTGGAAAGTGTCAGGAATACAGGATTCAACAGAGACTCTGAGACTAGTGTGTAGGTTAATTAAGAATATATTGTTATTGGCTCCAAGTGGAGGAAAGGGGAGTGTGGCTTAGAGCAGTGTACCTTGAGGAGAGGAGGGGAATGTCAGAAAGGCTGGGAGAGGAAGTCTGCAGTGGGCTGAAGGTATACAGTGCAGTTGCACATAACACTTTAAACATAAAGGCATCAGTTGGAAGGGGTATCAGGTAGGAGCAGAGTGAGAAGCAAGAAGAGAGAGATAAGGGGGAGAGAGGAAAAAAAGAGAGAGAGAAAATGTGTGCATGAGCAGAGAGCAGGAGACTAAGTTGGACAGGCAGGAACGTATAAAGAAATATATGCACCTATCATGAACGGGGGTCAGGGGAAGGACAGAGAGAGGGAGGAAATAGTGCTAAGGGTTTTATGTCCAGGCCCTTGGGACATGGCAGACTGGCCAGTGGGACAAGGGATTGTGGGTGTGTGTGCCCAAAAGAGTAAACATGTTGTCTGGATTCCCCATGGAGCTCCCCCAGGAGAGGAAGGTTGGTGCTTTGAAGAAAGACCTCAACTGGGAGAGGGAGGAAGCTCTGAGACTGACAAAAACTAAGGATTCGTGAGGTGAACTTATTAATGACACAGAGCTAATGGGTATGAGAGCTAGAAGGGACACACATTATCCATTGTCTTGCCATTAATCCAGACTGCTGTCCTTTAAAATGGAAAGATATTCAAGCAGTTAGTGGTTCCCAAACATTGGTCTTGGTTCTTCCAGGAACTGATAAATCTTACAAATTTATAGTGTTTGTGGTTAAAAGGAAAACTCCAAATTCCTTAGGATATGTGTATTTCAGCCTGAGTGGTCAATGTCAATGTAGTGATTTTAAATGGGCATGTGAACAGAAGGGCAACTTAATGGATTCTACTGATAATTAATATCACTAATGTGTTGCTTACACAAAGAAATATCAAATACTGCTCATATACTTTTTTAAGTGAAAGGCCATCATATTATACAAAGTAGTTAATCATATTGTGTCGTGGTTTATACTAAACAGTCTTCCTTATTCTGCACAAATATACTTTTTCTTTATAATAACTTCACTATGATGTTTTCATATATGTTTATAATGTACACACACTCCCCATTACCCTTTCTTTTCCCTCCTCTCTTCTGTTGACCCCCTTCCTCCCGCTAAATAGTCACCCTTCTGCTTTCATTTCTTTTTTGTTAATCTTCATCCTACCTATGAAAAAAATACATGATATTTGTCTTACTGTTTCTGGCTCATTTTTCTTATCATTCTTCCGCAGATGACCTAATTTTGTTCTTTATGAATGAATAAAACTCCAACACACCACACACACATACACACACACTTTATATATATATAACATATTTGCTATACATTCTGTTGATAATCACCTAAACTAATTATTATTGTGAATAGCACAATACTAAACATAGACATGCAAGTATCTCTGTGATGTGCTGACTTAGAGTCCTTCAGGTATATACCTAGGAGTGGTATAACTAGATCATATAAATGTTATTTCTAGTTTTATATTTTGGAGGAATAACCACACCTATTTCTGCAGTGTGCATTAATTTATATTTCCACTAACTGTCTTACTTTATGTTTCTAAGTTTTCCTCCTCATCCTACTCTTTTTTCTTTATCTCTTTTTTTTTTTTGGTTTGGGTTTTCAAGGTAGGGTCTCACTCTAGCCCAAGCTGACCTAGAATTCACTATGTATTCTCAGGGTGGCCTTGAACTTATAACAATCCTCCTACCTCTGCCTTCCAAGTGCTGGAACTAAAGGCATGTGCCAGCACAGCCTTCTTCACTTTCTTCATCCTTCTAATTCACTTCTTCCTTCTCCCTCTTCTTGTCTCTCCTTCCTCCTCCTTCCCTTTCTTTCTCTCCTTTTCTTCAGCCTTCTCTTCTTCCTCTTCTTCCTTCTTCTCAATCCAATTTTTGGCCATATGGGAGATTGAACCTAGGGTCTTATACATGCTAGGCAAGTTCTCTATTGCTGGGCTGTATCCTCAGCTCTGTTTCCATTTTGACTTTGAGGCAGGGTCTCACTATGTTGCCAAGGCTGAACTTGCACTTTGTAGTCTCAGAAGACCCTAAATTTGTCATAATTACAAACCTATATCACTATGTATATTTTGTTTATATTTTTAAATTCTTGACATGCCATGTGAGATGGAAGAATGGAAACAAGACTAAAGCTTAGCATTTACAGAGGGCCACCATGTTATTATGACACTTCAATGATATTTTCTCTTTTTTGCATGTGTATGTGGTGTGCATATGCATATTCATGTCTATGGGGCCATATGTGTGTATATGTGGCTGCTCATGCACATGTGAGAATGTTCACGTGGAGGTGAAACATTGATGTCAGATAACTTCCTCAATAATTCTCAACCTTATTATGTGAGACAGGGTCTCTCAATAAACATAGAGCTCATTGACTTGGTAGATTACTGTCAAATCTACAGCAAGCCCCAGGTGCCCCTGTCTCCACATCCTCAGAGCTGGGATTACTGCCATGTACCCCTGCACCATGTTGTATATGGAAACCATTATGCTTAACACTGAGCCAAATTCCCACTTTACCAAATAATATTTTCTTGAAGCTTATAGTTACCCCTTGCAAAAGTCAAGGGATAAAACTTTAAATTTTAACTTCAGTATGTTCATTTCTCTGTCAAGTTTGTATTCTGTAGATAAAACTTTCTGCCTCAGCCCATTACCATTGAATGCTGCTCAAGATAATAACACAGTGATAAAACAACTCACAGCAATTGGAACTGTTTTGCATTTGTTAGCATAATGTATATGTATCATTATTCCTAAGTTGCAAGAGATTGACATAAGCCATGACTCCAATAGAAACTCAAATTGTCCTCTCCCTGAAAAAATAAATAAATACAAAGATTTTTTAAAGGAATGTTTGAAAAGTTTTAGCATGTATGCTTTTTTACCTGTCATAATGATCTGAAAAAAGCCCTTTTCAATATCTAAAAATTATTATAAATAATGCATTGGCTGAATGAAAGTTATAACAAGTAGCATACTCTTGAATTCAGCGATACATGCATTTATTCAAAAGGTTAATGCAAGATAGGACACTTCACTTGCCTGTGAAGCCTAAGGACCCATGTTCTACTGTCCAGGTCCCACGTTAGCCAGACACACAAAGGTGAGGGAAGTAGAAGGTCACACATGCCCACTAGGTGGAAGAAGCATCTGGAGTTCAATCGCAGTGGCTAAGGCCCAGGCACACCAACTGTCTATCTTTCCCTCTCTCTCTCTCTAAAATAAAACTTAAAATTAAAAAAAAAGATAGGACACTTTATATTACAGGAGTTGCTGAATTCTCAGAAGTAGTGGTTAGTAAAGCTAGGTCTATGCTTTTCAGAAATTATGCTTACTTATTTGCATACGCATAGATTACATGATGATAAGTACTTGATAAATGGTAAACTAAAGGTATTCAAAAACTTCTGTGACCATTTTATTGACTCATAGTTCTCACTAATTCATTTATTCAGATCACTTTTTCTCAAGCACTATTGTGTGTGAGGCACCATTGTAGTTGCTTCTCAGGAAAGGTGATGTGATTTTCAAGCAGAATCATAAAATATGACTGGAATTTGGAAAGTCAGAGAAGGGAGAGGAAATCTTGACAGTATAGACAGTGCAGTTGACATAAGAATGCATGCAAATGTAAGAAGGTGTGACAGGATCTGAGAAATTATCCATCAGTGTTAGAGGAAGCTAGGAAAGATAGGCACACGTCAAATTCTGCTGTACCTCAATATTTTCATTTATAATTTAGGCAATAGGAACCCATGCCTACATTTCTTTTATCTCTCTCTCTTCTTGAAAACATAAACAAAACTATTTAAAAATAAATCATCAAGTTTTGAAGGATCAGTAAAGAAAGATTGGAGGTAGTCATCATTTTGGCTCTCTCAATATCTCCCCAAGCCTTCTTAAGTCACTGTCCTATGTGGAGGACTTTTACACTCCAGCAATAACTCCTGGTACTAGACTGATCATCCTTCAAATTGATGGGAAACTTAAGCTTTAATATTTATTTCTTTGGTGGTATATTTGTTCAGATAACTCTATAGTTTTTCTTGGCTGTCTTTCTTTTTCTCACATTTATACCAAAGAGCAAATATGTATCCCAGACATTAGTAGATGGGCTATATGAGAAAAAATCCATCTATATAAACAGATGTAGTCACGGAACCTTTATAGAACCATCCTGGTCTGTGTAATGACAGATTAATCTTCTTTTGAAACTTATACAGAATATAGGTCTTTTCCTTAGGAGCAATTTTTTTTTTGTTTGCTTCTTGTTGTTGGTATTTTTGTGGTAATCTCACTGCATCAAAGACTAGCCTTGAACTCAGAATTCTTCCTGCCTTTGACGCCAGAGCACTGCAATTACAGGCATGCATCACCCCCACCAATTTAGGAGTAAGTTTTTATAGCTATTTATTTTGCCCTCTCATCACTGAAGTAAACCATATCTCACAATAAAATATAACTCAGTTGTCCTTTCTATAGACTTAGTCAGCATTACTCACAGAGGCAACCCATTAAGTAATGAGGATTATAAAAGAGCAGTGAGGGCTGGGATACGGCTCAGTAGTAGAGTACTTGTCTGGCATGCATAGGATCTTAAGTTCAATTCCCAATACCAACACACAAACACATACAGGTATGTATGTATATTTTAAGTAGTCATGAAAACTTTTAAGGAACACATATGAGTAACAGAGAGTATCATCTTTATTAGGCAATAGGAGGAAACAAACTTTCACAGAGCTACTAAGTTTTCATTCAGTTTTTTTTCCCCCCACAAAGTGTCATTCCTTGCAAGTCTATTTTCTTTCTGGGTTTTCTGTGTTGCTTAGGCATACAACATTTAAACCACAAGTGTAAAAACACCTGCCAGACCATGGAAGAGATATTTCTCAGAATCATAGGTTTGCTCCCCAAAGTTTAGAATTAGTAACTAAGAAAAAGCATAGCCTCACTTTTATGGGAACACTAAGATTTTATTTTTCTTTGCATGTCTATATGTTTGTTGTATGTGTGCATGTGTGTATGCATGTTCACACATGTGTGGGAACATATGTATGTGAGTGAGCATGTGGAGGTCAGAGTTCAATGTTGGATATCTTTCACTTTGCTTTCCACCTTATTTTGAGACAGAGTCTCTCACTGAACCTGCAGCTGTCCTATTAGGCTAGACAAGCTAGCCATCTAGCCCAGAAGATCCTCCTTTCTCTTCCTCTCTCATACTGGGATTATAGGCACATACCACTATGGTCTGCAGCTTATGTGTATGCTGGGGATCCAATCTCAGTTTTTCATGCTTCTCTGGCTATTAATTTACATAATGAGCAATCTCCTCAGCTTCAGATCCTAATATTGTAATGGATATAAAAATAGCATGTTACCATACATAGATAGGGAAGCAAGCTGTGAAAAAATTAATTTCAAGGACTGGAACTGTAGTTCAGTTAGTAGAGTGCTTGCCTAGCAAATGTGAGGGCTTGTATTCAATTCCCAGTACTGCCACAGAAAGAAAAGCCTCCAATCAAGAGTAGCTTTTCCAAATTCTATTTGACCACTGGAAGAATATATCTGTCTCCACAGCATTGTGTAATTTATGTAGATTTGTCTAATTTTATGAGTTAGGTTTGATCCAGTGTAGCATATACCCCCTAATGTTATTTGAACATTAAAAAAGATAGCCATTTGACAATAATCATCAAATCTGTTTTGAACAGAATTATAAAAATGTATTTTGTTGAATAATTTTAAGTTTAAAAGACTATTGCAACTTCCACGAACTTATATACATTGCATAAACTAAAAAGAAACACTTTTTAAATTTTTTTTTGTTTTATTTTTTATTTTTTCTTAATTTTTTTGTTCATTTTTATTTATTTGAGAGCAACAGACAGAAAGAGGCAGATAGAGAGAGAGAGAGAGAGAGAGAGAGAGAGAGAATGGGCGCGCCAGGGCTTCCAGCCACTGCAAACGGAACTCCAGATGCATACACCCCCTTGTGCATCTGGCTAACGTGGGTCCTGGGGAACTGAGCCTCGAACTGGGGTCCTTAGGCTTCACAGGCAAGCACTTAACCACTAAGCCATCTCTCCAGCCCAAAAGAAACACTTTTAATGCAAATAGTACAGTGGACTATAATGGCAATAAAGAATTTTCACCGTTTCCCCAAAAGATTTATTTGAGAAATTCCTTGCATTATATTCTGAAGAGAGAAACATAATGAATTGAGCAGAGTCACTGTAATTTTGAAACCTAACATATGGATTATGTAATAGAATTATGGAAGCTACTTAGCCCTGGCTATTGTACATTTGTAATGATTTTAGTTGCATGAATTACAAAATAATGAACTTTATTCTCTGTACCTTTTACTTGAGCAAATAGAGATATCTGCAAGCTAGCTTCAAAGTTTGATCTAATGACACTATTAGCCACAGTGATGGAAAATTATAGTGAAGCCAAGGGTTTGTGCTGAGTTCCTGGGCTATCTCCTGACATTTGTGTTAGGAATATGAGCTAATTAAATACCAGAAGAAGAAGTCATTTTAGAATGCACAAAAGGTTTCACAATTCAAGTTGTTCTCAGAAATACAGTTCAATGTTTCCAAAAAGACAAATTATTTGCCAGAAACTTATCTACATAACCAAAACCACCATATGAAGTTGCCCGTGATGACAATGAGAACATTTTTATTTTCCTGAAGGTGGTTGAAATAAGAATGAAAAACTTTTAAAAATATAATTCCCTCCTAATGGTATAGAGCAACTTCTTGTTTTGGCAGAAGTTTAAAAAGACAAAAGGCTTTAAAGTCACCATAAGTAGACAGGTGTGGTGGCACAGTGTTGTATTCTTAGGGCTTGAAAGATGGAGACATGTGGATCACTTGTTTAAGGACATCTTTGGCTATATAGTATGGACTTCTAGACCAGCCATAGCTATGAGACACTGACAAAAATAAATAAATATATAGCAATCAAAAGGAATGAAGTAATATTTTAAAGCCCATCAGGTTTAATAAATTGATTCAAGAATAAGCATTTAATATGTAGGTCTTAGGAGAAAATCAGAAAGGTTGTAACTTTGCAAATAAATGCTTACATTATAACAGTATAGAATATAGACCAATTTCTGGTGACCTTAATTAGCAAGTAATGCAGTTTTTCATCCTGCAGTGCTCTGTGCTGGTAGTTCTTTTAATGTCTTCAGCTAGTATTTTCAGGGACTTATGGCAGTGACATAAATTTCTGTCAGAAAATAATTCAAAATCTATAAACCATATTTGTCTTAATACGTGTGACTCTCATACCCAAGAAAAGTCAATGATATTTTTTTCAAAAATTACAACTGTTCAAAGAACTAGATAGATGCCTCACTGCATATTAGTGTTTGCCATGCAAGCATAAGGGACTGAGAAGGCCTGAGAACCCCTTATCCAAGTTCCATTTTCCAGCATCCACACAATAAAAATCTGGGAGTGGCTATGCACTTCTGTAGCCCAGTATGTGGGGCTGGGAGTACTGGAGAATCACTAGTGATCACTAACCAAAAAGCCAGTAGATCTAGTTTAAGTGAGAGACTTTATATCAAGGAACCAGGTAGATGAGTGAAAAGAGGACACTTGATGTTCTCCTCTGGCCTCTACATGCATGTGTATAGGGCACACGCATCTGCACGCATGCATGCATACAACACACACATACAGAGATAGAGAGAGAGAAAGAGAGAGAGGGAGAAAGGGACACACACAGGAAAAAAACAGCTATCAAAGTCCTTGGGATGGCTCCTGCATTCTTTCCAGACAAAGTAAAACCACTTTAATATTTCTGCAAACATTTGCTACTGTCACTCAAATCTAGAATTTGGGCCACAAGCATGTTTCACACTCTGAGCCTTTTCAGATCTTATACAAGAGGAAGGCATCTGTTTATGAAAAGAAAAAAAGAAACAGTTCCCAGAGAAGAAAATATGAAGCTTGAGTATTAGGTATGTGGCCAAATAGGTCATTCAATATAAAGGAAATATAAAGGCAGAACAGAAACTAGGATTCACTATCAGTACAAGTTGATTAAATGAGCCTTTTTAATGTTATGTTTGTGTTAGTGTGTCCAATAATGTTGTAGTAACTTTTCATTGATGGGACAAACTGAAGCAGCTTACTTGGGGTGAGAGGAGGTTTGTTTCAAGTTTACAGAATTCAGGGGAAGTTCCATCATGATACAAGCTGGCACTCTCTAGCATGCACATACAGCAGAGGGAAGTCAATGCCAGCAAGCACCAACATCCAGAGCTACAACTTAGGGCTGGACTAAAAGATACAAACCCAGTGACACCTCCTTCAGCAAGCTTTTAAAAACTTAAGTTACAAGCTTAACCAAACATATCTCAAGCTATGGAAACATACATTCACATTCAAACCACCATATTCCACTCCTATTCCCCATAGAATCATGATAATCTCACAATGAAAATTGAACTCAATCCAATTTCAAGTGTCCCCATAATCTTTATCAACTTTAACACCATTCAAATATCCGAAATCTCATCTGAGATTCAAGACTATAACCACTGTAAGACGAAAACACAAGCTATTATTTTCAACATATAATGACACAGAGTAAACATTCCCATTGTAAAAAAAAAAAAAAAAAGTATAACAAGGAGAGATTGGACCACTGCAAAATCAATAACCAGTAGACAAATATCTGCAGCTGAAATCCAAATTTCTATAACAAGAGACAAGTCTCTGGATTTCAATTATAATTCCATGAAATAGCCTTACTTTTTTCCATGCAGACATTTTAACTGTTTCCCATTGCCACATCTCAGCAATTGCTGGAACTGGTTCATCTCCATACAGTGGCCTTACTGGGTCTCAACACAGGGATTTCAACAACCCTGCTTCTCATGCCACATCTTAGAGGGTCATGGAAGTAGTACATCTTCATGCAATGACCTCACTTGGCTGCTATACAAGAATTTCTACACTGCTTCACATGCTGCATCTCAACAATGTCTTTTGGAACCCTGTGAATGTCATGATCTGTTTCCCTACATTTTCCATGCTTTCAAAACAAGGACCAGGTGTGTGGCATAACCAAAATTGTAAATAAGAGTGTGGGGGAGGCGTACTAAGCTTGATCTTGGAGATCATATTCCTTTAGCATTCTTCCTTCAAGCCTCCTCCTGGATAATTTGGATTCCTACTCATTTGAGCCTCAGGACATCATTTTAATTTTCAATGAAAATTAGTTGATCCACCTATATGGGTGGTATTTTGCTTAACAACTGAAGCTTCAGTAATCTAAAACCAGTCACTATTTGAATATGTTCAAATTGCCTCAATTTTTCCTGTTAAAAACTGTGCATCATTCATATCTTTCTGTTCTATGCCATCCTTCAAACATACCAGTTCATTACTTTTAAATTCAACCTTGACCAGACTCTCTCGGCAAAGGCAAAATAATGTAGTTAATCTTCATACAAGTTCCAGGAAAGTTCTTTCTTTTCCCTTTGAAAGCCAAGACTTCACAGTCCACAATTATCTCTGTATTTAGCATTTTCAAACCCTCACTAGAATAGCCCATCAGTCTCTTCTTATAAGCCCATCCAGTCTCTTCTTATAGCACTGGAAGGCTTCTCCAGTCCAAAGTACCAATCCTTCCACATTCCTTCCAAAAACACATTTCAAAAGACCAAAACCCTACTGGTCAAATTCATCACAGCAATGACCCCATTACTGGTAACAATTTTTCTGTTGGAGTTACTTTTCATTGCTGGAATGAACAACTATCCAGAAGCAGTTTATGAGAGGAAAGTTCTAGGCCCTTTATACACCTCAGAGCTGAACTAAAAGATCTTCCCATTCTTAGACCTCCTCCAGAAGGCTGCTAGAAACTTATGTTCAAAACTTAATCAAAAATACTTCAGGCTATGGGGTACAAATATTCACATTCAAACCACCACACATGGGATATTCTGATTTCATTTTACTCCAAAACCATTTACTCATGTAATTTTTGTCTTTGGTTCCTGCATTCCTGACTCTCAAATTTTTGCTAAAACTGCTGAATTAGCAGCACAGTATCATTCTGTGGCAATCCTTTTCTGGATTTGGGACCTTTGCTTGTGAGGAAGTCCCACAATGGATCCATTATTGTGCCCTTGTACATAGGAAAGCACTGCAAGTGGAGGACAAAGTGCACTGAGCAGTAAACAGGAACACAGAAACTCACACAGGCAGCCAGAATGGGTGGGTGGAACAAGGGAGTGTGCAGGAATCTACCACAGGTATCAGAGTTGGCATTATGAGGTTGAATAGGTTAAGCAGACAGGTTGAGAGGCCAGACCTCACATAAACTTCTAGCATGGTCAGGAAAGTGCATGAGGAGCAGGAGGGTGCTTACACATTCCCATGTTGCAATGATCGCATTTGGGGGTGGACCAGATCAAGGAGCAGAGGGTGCGCCTTTGCTTATGGAGGAGAGTGACAGCAGTGATAGCAATTGAAGGAGGCAGTGGCACATAGGACTGAAGGAAGTAGACAGGATAGAAGGGTGTACATATAGTCACATTTGGCTCATATGTGGCTTTGACACAAGGGAGGATGGAGGGAGCAGAATGGAAGGGTGACAACCAGAACACTGAGGCTTACATGACCCTGGAGATATGAAGCCAAAAGGTGAATGTTTAATAGTTTATACTCTATTAAATAAAATGTAAAATAGAATACCAAGTATTTGCATATATTTACCAGACAAGTGACCCTTCAATATTTAGTTACATGATTAACTTATGATCAATGCATAATATACACACAAAAAAGGGGCCTCCCACCAAATTAAATTCTTTATACTCATAAAATATCATGCCACAATACAAAATCTACTATAAAAGACACTTAATATACATACATTGAAATTATATTTAACAGTGGCCTTTATTGCATGAAAGAACTTTAAACCACTTCCTCCATGACTAAATATTTTCATAAACACATTCAGGAAAAAAAAGGTCTGAAAATTCTTGATGAAAAGTGGGTAGATCTGCCAAAAGATGCCTACATAATTCATGTACAGTAGGATAAAACAATCAAAACATCTTATCCCTATTTTTATATCTGGTTGATCAGATCTTGTCCAAATTCACAAGTTCCTGATAAAAAGCTGCAGTTCAAAACCAGAGAATATGGCAGCCCATGGGAGCTTGTTGTGATATGATGTGATGAGACACATTAGGTGTCTCCAAAGATTATTTATACTTAGTCTTGTGAGAAGTTTGAGCACAGTTTAAGACATCAGAACGGTGATAAATATAGAAAGTGATGGATCTGGAGAAGAGATGATGTGGAAATTCCAGAGTAGTTATTCTATTTCCTGACAGCATGGCAGGTCTTGTCTTTGGTCAGTCAAGCATTTCATTTTGAAGGACACCAGTGGAACTTATAACCATGAGCCTGTGTAAGACCAGCTCCTAAGTAGCCTGACCACCAAGTGAGACTGAGACTGGTCTCTCCTGATTGGTTGAGGGTCTTCACAGTGATGATGATGTCAATAATGAGGTGAATTGTGATGTCAGGAGGCATGAAATTGCTTGTAACTCTGTTAATGACTGTCATATGGGATATATTAGAGTAACAGAGTAGACTGTAACTTAAGTTTTTTACAATATATCAAGAGATATAAACAGAAAGTTGCAGGATAATATATGTACTAGGACACATATATGGAGGGTACCGTTGGAAGACATAATGGGAGAAAATTTCACTCTGTATGTATAGTTTTAGAAAGGGCCTCACAAGCAAAGCATTATGCCAGCTGGGTCTTTAATTATGGGTAGAAGTTTGGCAGGAGGAGAAGAAAGTGCTCTTGTAAAGGGGTATTTTAATTTACATGTGTAAACCTGGTCAAACACACACACACACACACACACACACACACACACACACACACACACACTGAGAGAGAGAGAGAGAGAGAGAGAATGCAAAGACATGAATAATCAAAAGGAAAATGACTAAGGATGACACTGAGTGATTATAGTTCCCCAAAACCCAAGCAGCACAATTAAATGAAATCCAATAGTTTCAGAAGTTTTGTCATCCTTGTAGACTTTCCTTTGAAATCAGAAACTAATACTATATGCTTAGTGTATATTTAGCAAGTACTAAGAATTTATAAGGGGCTGGAGAGATGGCTAAGCGGTTAATCACCTGCCTGTGAAGCCTAAGGACCCCGGTTCGAGGCTCAACTCCCCAGGACCCACGTTAGCCAGATGCACAAGGGGGCACATGCATCTGGAGTTCGTTTGCAGTGGCTGGAGGCCCTGGCACGCCCATTCTCTCTCTCTCTCTCCCTTCCTCTTTCTCTGTCTGTCGCTCTCAAATAAATAAAAATAAACAAAAAAAAAAAAGAATTTATAAGACAGCAGACTATTTTTAGGGAGTTTTTGTATTCTTTTATTTAGTGTGTATGTGTTTTACCAGACTAGGGATGGAACCCAGGGCCTCATTGACTTTCTCTTAGTTGAAACAAAATACCCAACAGGAGGAAACTTATGGAAGGTAAAAAGCTAATTAGGCTTATGGTTGAAGGGCGTAGAGTCCATTATGGCTGGTAAAGTATGGCAGGAACAGAAAACTAGTGTGACATCATCAAATAAGCATGGGAGAAGTAGAGAAGGAGAGGGGAAATCTGAACTAAGCTTTAACACCTCAAGGCTTACCCCACCCTATCCCCAGTGACATACTTCCTAGAGGAATACTCTACCTCATATAGGTTCCACAACCTTGCAGAACATTGCCGCCAACTGAAAATTAAGTGTTCAAATACATGAGTTTATGGAGGCCATTTTACATTTCATCCACCTCATTCCACCACTGACCCCCATTGACTATGTGACCACCTCACATGACACAAAATGAATTGAGCCCAACTTAAAGTTCTCATAGCTTTTATCAATTCCAACACTGTTGAAGATCCAAAGTCTCATCTGAGACTCAAGGCAGTTTCTTAACTGTGAGAGGAGTAAAATCAAAACATAAGTTCCATATCTCAATCATATAAAAAGAAAGAATAATTATTCTTATTCTAACAGTTACGGATAGGGGCATATCAAGGAAATATTGAACCAAAGCAAGAGTGAAACCCAGAAGGGAAAACAGAAACTTTTGAACTTGTGATTTTTTATCATCAGTATCTAAGAATGCTTTTTAAGCTATTTATTGACAAATATACCATAATCATAATCCATTCTCACTGCCCTCATTTCCTACCTCATAACCCTCCTTGCACTGTATTCCTTTTTCTTTGCAACTAATTTCTCTTCTATTTTGATGCCATTATTGTTTTTCCTCCTATTATGCAGATCATATGTAGGTAGAGTCAGCCCTGTGAGATCATCAATATCAAGACCACTTTGTGTCTGGAATATAGGATTGTTAGCAGTCCTGCCTTTGCTTTGGTTCTTCAACTCTTTCCACCACCTCTTCATTAGTGGTTCCTGAGCCTTGTAGAGTATGATATAGTTGTTTCAGTGCTAAACACTCCTCTCTCACTTCTCAACACTATGATGATTTTTGCGTCACCCCAGTGGTCACTGCTATCTGAAAACAGAAACTGCTGTAACCAAAAGTGAGAGTAGAATTAATATATGGGTATAGACATAAGGGTTTAAAAGTCACTTTGTGGGTATAATATATGTATTTAGCCAGAAAACAGTTGTTACGTCTCTTTTCTTATGACTTCCCCAACCATAGGCTTTTGAATAGATTTTCAGTACCATACATGTATTCCCTCCCATGGAGCGGGCCTCTAATCCAATCAGAGAACATTTGGTTTCCCCCATAACAGACCTGCCACTCCTGCACCAGTTGGCACATTTGGCTTGGTTGGCCAGCTGTAAGGCTTGAAGGGTCCAATGTTGG
Organism: Dipus sagitta; assembly: GCA_036346955.1. Classification (NCBI taxonomy): domain Eukaryota; kingdom Metazoa; phylum Chordata; class Mammalia; order Rodentia; family Dipodidae; genus Dipus; species Dipus sagitta. The sequence goes on from CM070776.1 coordinate 104,108,507, forward strand.
TTAAGACCATTCAGGACTTCTCTCCCAATTGGCTGCATGCTACGTAACTCTCTTTAGCATTCTGATAGCTAGTCAACAGGGAGGATTTTTCCAATTTAGCACCGGCTTAATTTCTCAGTGTCCTGATACTCAACCAAGTAGACTATTCAGCAATAAGGTTGTACCATCTAGATCGGATCGGCAACCAGGAAATGGTTTGTCATGTTTTACTGGTATTTCCAGCCTCCCTGGACATCCACTCACTTGAAGGTACCCTATAACCTCTAGCACTGCAATCTTTCTATTAACAATCTATCACTTCTGGGGACACCATTATCTACATTCATATGATATTTCTGCATAATCTCCTTCTTTAAGCTTAATTTTAATTTAATGGGATTTTTTGTGTTTTGGGTTTTTTATTTTGTTTTGTTTTTCCTTTTTTCTTTTTTTGAGGTAGGGTCTCACTCTAGCTCAGACTGCCCTGGAATTCACTATGTTATCTCAGGGTGGCCTCAAACTCATGGCAATCCTCCTACCTCTGCCTCCCAAGTGCTGGGATTAAAGGTGTGCACCACCATGCACTGGCTATTAATTTAATGTTTTTTTTTAATTGACAACATACATAAGTATAAAAAATAAACCATACTCCCCTGCCATCACCCCTATTTTCTCCTCCCAAATCCTTTGTCCATTGAATCCCTTATTCTTTTTAATTAGTCTGTCATTCATTAGAATGAGAACATTTTTCCCTCCTATTATGAAGTTATTGTATATGTACAGTCAGTCACTGTGAGGTCATGAATACCAAGGCCATTTTGTATCTGGAAGATTTCATTGTAAGCAGTCATACCTTTTATTTTCCCTCACATTCTTTCTGTCTTCGTCTTCTGCAATTGAACCTGAACCTTGGAGGGTGTGATAGAGATGTCTCACTTAGTGCTCAATACTCTATTGTCATTTCTTCTCAGCATTGTGGTAAGTTTTGAATCACTCCTGTGATCAACACCACCTGAAAACAAAAGCTCCTCTAACCATAAGTGAGAGTTCCATTAATATATGGGCATATACATCAGTATTCAGGGAGCAATTTGGTGGGTATACTATGTGCATGTAGCCAGACAACTGTAGTCATTACTCCCATAGGGCTTATTACATCTTCAGGCATAAGCATTTGACTAGGTTTTTAGTGCCAGAAATGTATTCATTTTCATGGAGCAGGCCTCTACTCCAATCAGAGAGCAGTTGGTTTACTCCATAATGGTCATGCCACTATCGCACCAGTTGGCACATTTGGCCTATTGGCCAGCTGTAAGGTTTAAAGGATCCACTGCTGGTTAAGACCCTTGATGACTTCTGTCTTCCAATTGGCTGCTTGCTGCATACTTCTTTCCAGGATATTGACAGCTAGTCAACAGAAAGGAGGTTTCCAGCTCTGCTATAGCTTGATTTCTCAGATACCTAATGCAGAACAATGTAGAGTTTTCAGAAATAAGATATTACCATCTAGATATTGTGGGAAAACAAAGACCTTGGCATTGGTCTGTAATGTTTAAAGTCATCAGTGGCTTCCCTGGCTAACAACTCATTGGAAAGTATCATATGAGTTCCAAAAGGCTTGGGTATCTCTACCCCTCCAGCTATGCTGCCAGTAGTCTCTCTTTAGGTCCAGATCTACCCTAACAGATGTCCTTTACTTGGCAGATGTCCCATGATCCTGGCATCCCCAGTAACCTGGAGTTTCCATTGCAACTTATGGTTCATCTTTATAGCTTCAAGTAGTGGCCTCTCACGGCCTCTTTGTACTAATTTGAACCATACCTCACACTTTTCTTATCTTTTATGCACTTTATTTTGCTACATTTACCACAGGTCTGAATGCAGGCTGATAAGAGAAGTCATGTCACAGATTTAATATTATTCTTCCTGGAAATCTTCTCTGACAAACACATTAGTTCTTTACATGTAAATTCAACTTGCTCATTTTGTCAGAACACAGGAAGAATGCAGCAAGATCTCTGCCTGATAACACACAAACTACCTATAGTCCTGTTCTAGTTAGAGTCCTCATTCCTCTCTGAATCTTTATGAGCCCAGACTCTATTGTCTTCACTTCTCTCAGCTTCTGGACTTTCAGAATCAAACAAGATTGGCTCATTAAGGTCTATTTACTGTATTCTAATGTTTCTCTAGTCTAAATTTCAAAATACTTCCACAATCCTTCCACAAACCAGGGTCCAATAACTAAGAACCACATTTTTAAGTTTATTATAGTAATATCCTCACTTCTCAGTACCAATTTCATATATCATTTATGTACCTGATGCTTTCTTAGGACAAAATAACTTACCAGAAGCAAATTATCAAAAGAAAAGTGTTTCATTTGGTTTTCAGTTCCAGAGGGTAGAGTCTATCATTGTGGGCAAATTACAGGAAGAGTAGGAAATAGGTGTTACATTGTCACATCAGCCAGGAAGAAGTTGAGAGAAAGAATAGTAAGTGGAGCTGGGATGTACAACCTCAGTGCACACCCTAGGTGTCATGATTCTTATAAATCTCTACCTTCAAAATGTTTTCAATCTTCCAGAACAGTGCCACTAACTTAGGATTCAGCATTCAAACATATGACCTAATGGAGGACATTTTACATTCAAACCACCACAATGTTTAATGAGTATAAATCAAAATGTCGCTTGTGTACTATAAGGAAAATAGGAAATTATTGGTGATGAAGATCTATAGTTTCATGGAGTTATAACAAGCATGATAACACATTAAAGAAAATATATTGCCCTCATCACAACTAGAAGTATACATTGTTCAAATTATTGATTTAAGAAAAACTGTGTCAATGTATCAAGTTTAAAGAGCACATATTATTTTTTGTAAATAGGTAAATAAATGTACAGACTGTATCACATGTATACTATTATAAAAGATATACATGTAAACCTATCATGTAATGAATAGTATCATACTTTATAGGCATTTTTTTCTGCTACTAAAATAAATGTGCTTTTAATATATAAGTTCTTCCTATTATTACAATAAGTCAGCCACACTATTTAAGAAAAAATGCTTGAACCTGGATAAGAAATTCAATATCTATTATTATTTAACTTGTATTTTTATTCCCCCTTTCTACTTAAATCTCTTTGAATCAAAGTCATAACAAAATATATTTTATTTTTTTATTTGAAAATAAACTCCCAGATTGAGAGTATATTTAATGTAATAAACTGAATCCAAAGCTGAAACCAGAAAATATAGAGGCAGAAAATTAAAGCCACAATCCTTATTTCCTTTTCCGTGTCATTCATTTCTTTTTCTCTGTACCAAGAAAGTTGTACCAGAGTACAAATGCAGCTGAAAACTTCAGTAATATGTACATGGCAGTGCGAGCACAAAGAAAGAACATGTGATTTCTTCTTTGTCCTTATCCCTCTCCCACCACTCTAGATCCATTTAGGTGCTGAGCCTGTCATCCAACTCTAATGAAATTATCACCATAAAAATTGAAATGTTTACTGTATGCTTATAGGTAAAGGTTTACAGTCAGTGCAAAAGGAAATACCATAATTATATGTCACTACAGAAGCTAGGGAGATAGCTCAGTCAGTAAAGTGTTTATTGGACAGTCATGAAGGGTTCAATCCCTAGTATGCATCCCCCCAACAAATGTCAGGTGGGATGGTTTTGTAATCCTAACTCTGAGGAGGAAGAAGCAGGTGGATTGCTCGGGCTCACTGACCAACCAGTTTCCCATACATAGCAAGTTTTAGGTTAGTGAGGCATACTGAGTGAAAAAGAGTTTAACTGGGCTAGAAAGATGCCTTAGCTGTTAAGGTACTTGTTTGCAAAGCCTAAAGACCCAGGCTCAATTCCCTAGTACCCACATATGTCAGACGAACAAGGTGGAACATGCATCTGCAGTTCATTTTCAGTGGCTGGAGGCGCCAGCACACTCATTCTCTCTCTCTCTCTCTCTCTCTCTCTCTCTCTCTCTCTCTCTCTCTCAAATAAATAAATATTTTTTTCTTTTCAAATTATTTTATTAACAACTTCCATGATTATAAAAAATATCCCATGGTAATTTCCTCCCTCCTCACACTTTCCCCTTTGAAACTCCATTTTCCATCATATCCCCTCCTCAACTCAATAAGTCTCTCTTATTTTGATGTCATGATCTTTTCCTCCTATTATGATAGCCTTGTGGAGGTAGTGTTAGGTACTGTGAAGTCATGGATATCCAAGCCATTTTGTGTCTGTGGGGAGCACGTTGTAAGGAGTCCAACCCTTCCTTTGGTTCTTACATTCTTTCAGCCACCTCTTCCGCAATAGACCCTGAGCCTTGGAAGGTGTGATAGAGATATTGCAGTACTGACCACTCCTGTTCTCTCCAGCGCCATGATGCCTTCTGAGTCATCCCAATTTCACTGCCATCTGAAAAGAGAAGATTCTCTACAAAAAGTGAGAGTAGCATTAATATAATGGTATGAACATTAAGAGAAGTGCTTACTGGGCAGTTTGATAAGCATAGTGTATACATTTAGCCAGACAGCAGCACATCTTACACCCCTAGGGCTCATGACTCTCCCTGTTTTAAGTTTTCAGTATCAGGGATGTATTCCCTCCCATGGAGTGGGCCTCCAGTTCAATTAGAGGGCAGTTGGTTTCCACCATGACAGACATGCCACTATTGTACCCATTGGCTCATTTAGCCTGGCTGGCGAAATATAAGGCTTGCAGTGCCCACTGTTGAGTATCTTCACTGGTGATTTCTCTCTCTCCCACTGAACTGCATGCAGAATGGCTTTTTCCAGATTTCTGTCAGCTGGTCTACATAGAGGTGGTCATAAGCTCAGTTCCAGCAGGATTTCTCAGTGGCCTTGCAGCCCAAGTATGTGGAGTCTTCAGGAATATGGTCTTACCGTCTATTCCTGGTGGGAAACCAAGGGCCTTGGCAATGCCCTATAATGTTTGGGGGATAACAGGGACCTCCCTAGTCAACAATTCACTGGAAGGTATCCCATCCCTGGCCCTGAAAGTTTTCTAGCAACAATCTATGGCTCCTGAGTGTTCCATTGTCCAAAAAAGTAGGTTTCCATATGATTTATTTATATCCTCTTAGATTTTGGTTAGCCCTCCCTCCACCTTTCCTTTACTCAATCTTTTCCCTTGACCTCACTTGGGCCTTTTCACCCCCATTAATCTATTCTTCTACTTACATATATATAATACCATCCTATTAAGTACTCCCCTCAGTTAACTTAATATGCACTAGCATTTTCAAAAAATGGGCATGTGCAGCACATTCTTCCACCAACAGAATAAGCTGTAGTGTAGTGTGTAAAGCCTATGGACATATTATTTACAGAGGAAATCATTCAGAATTTCCTAAACTGGGAGTGAACCTGGAGAGTGTAACTTATGAAATATCTTGGGACATGTAAGTGTGGGCAGGATTTTTATTTGTAATTTGGATTGGTGAAAGATGATAGTTTTGAAATATGGGGTTTAAAGTAGAGGGGAAAAGGTAGGTTGATTATTTGCCATGTTTTAGACCATGTGGGATCTCAGTAGTCATTGCCACTTCATCAGGTACCAAAGACAAAGCAGAAGAAGACATCATGACATCACATGCACAGCGAAACATCAATCAACAGCAAGTCCTCAACAGAGACTAGAAGTTCACAGTGCAACAGTTGATCCTCACATGGGTGGGGAGGTTGAACATCCTGCATAGTGCTGCCAGGAAATCCCCATTTCATACTAAGAGGGGGCTGGCTGGTTGCATATGTAGGATGTCCCATCTCCTGGCCCACTTCATCATAAAAGATACTGGAAACACCACTCTGCTTCCCTGAAGAGACATGAAACCCTGCAAATCAAGGAAGTGGAGACCTTAATATACATGAATGAGAAGGGACTCTGACAGGTGTATTTTGTTGAGGGTGGAGCCTGACTACTATGCCTTTAGCTCACAAGAGGCAGTGGTATGTGTATATGTGTGTGGATCTATAAACCCAGGATCAGTGGGACTGTATTGAACCAGATAAGTGAGCCAAAAGTACATGTGGGCCATCAGAAACTCCTCTAGCCATATAGGTAATGCCTCTATAGGTGTATCTCCTACATTTAGAACTACGCTAGCATAGGTAAATATGACAGGAGGGCGTGTTAATTTAGGATGTCTAGAGCCAGAATAGCTAGAAGGAAAGAGCATCCAGTCTTTACTTGTAGAAAGAAAATGTAGAAAAGGGAAATAGTGGGTCTCAAAGTCATAATTAAGATATTTAATAGCAGTAGTCCAGAGCAAAGCCAATTTTAAATTGAAACGAAGCAGTCTAATTTCAGACAAGAATCAAATTTAAAGGTGGAGGGAAAGTGGTGTTTTCTCCAATATTTAGAAGATATAAATAATGTTAGATACAACATGCAATCAGATCTAAAGAACTCTATCAGAGGCAAAGTTATAAGAAATATGAAGAGTGGGGTATATGTTTCAAAAATTTGAGGCCGAAAAAAAAAATGGTAAGGCAAAACCCAGGCCCTTTCCCTTCCGGATTCTGTAGGAAGGATGTAATTCAGACTGGAAATAAGACATTAAAAGAAAGTAACAGTAAGTCTCAAAACCATTTACTGCTATGCATAATTTTCCAAGTTTCATACTAGATGTGTTAAGTTTCATTATGCACTTCTACATATAAATGACTGATCTATAGGATGAGTAGCTCTCAGATAACTGGTTCTCTCAGCAGCACAATCTAGAATACTAGTGAGTTTTTTGCATACTTGAAGTTAGTAATGCTGTTTCTCAAGCCTTATTCAAAGGTTCTAGAGTTTTAAAGGGTGTTTATATTTGTTATGTATGCAAGTTTGGGCTGTTTCATGTAAATTTCCTGGGCTTGGATGGTCTTTAGTGGATGGCATGTGAGCTCACTAACAAACAAGGGTTTAGAAAATTTCTCTTTTTTTCTGTATTATAGATTATGCACTAGAAGTATGGACTCAGTGCATGATTCAAATATTTCTAATTTTATGTGTAAGAACTCAAAAGGTCTACCCAAATGTATGCACATTCTATCATTTGTAATATTCTCTTGTGTAATTTGTATAGATCACCCTTTTTGATCACTGATATTGGTCATTTGTGTCCTCCTGCTATAGTTATTGAGATTTATTAGACTGATCTTAAAAAATTATTTCATTGAATTGTCTCTATTATATGTTTTCTGCTTTTATATGTACTACTTGCTTCCTTATGGTATGTGGAATTATCTTTCTCTTACTTATCTAGGATATAAACTTGGAAGCTTAAATCATCAATATGAAGTGTTCTTTTCCTAAAAGAAGTAATTAATGTTAAACATAACATTAATGTAATGTGTACTAGGGACATAGCTCAGCTGATAAGAGTGCTAGCCTAAGCATGCATGAATCCCTTGGTTTGATTCACAGTACCACATAAAAAACCCAGGACTCAGGAGTTTGAAGCAGGAGGATCAGATGTTCAAGGCCAACCTTTGTTATATAGCAAGATTTAGGTCAGCTTTGGCTACATGAGACCCAGTCTTAAAAAAATATATTTATGTAATACAATATTAAATTCCCATTGGATAATGACTGAGTACCATCACATAAATTTTGATATACATTATTTTGTATCCATTCACTTCAAATTACATTTATCTTTTCCTATTAAAAATATCAATTAATTAGAAATTTTTGTTTCATTTCAAAGCACTCAGACATTTTCAAAATATCATTTTCATATTAGTGCTGTTATACTAAGAGAACACACATAGCACATTATTTATAAATCCTCTGTTTATAACAGAATTAAAAATATTCTATTGGATGATGGTTGTTATTGATGGCTTGGTTGATTTATTTGGTTGGATTTGTTCTTTTTTGTATTTCATTTTAGTTTTTATTATTTATTGTTTTTTTCTATAAAACAGTTGTGCTTTTCGACACCCTCTCCCCTGCCCAATTCTGCTGAAGGTATTCCTCGGTGGGGTTATTGGTATTCGTTGTGGTGACCAAGAGATTAACTGTGGATTCATTCTTTGTTTAGTGCTGTTTATGTAAGATGGGTCTATGTAGCCCAAATTGGCCTGAAACACATTATGTAGCCTATACTTGTCTCAAAGTCAAAGTAATCCTCCTACATTAGCTTCCCAAGTTCTAGCATTACAGGTGTAAGCCAGCACAATGGGAAATCCATCAGCATTTGACAATATTTCTTTTTAAACATTTACTTTATTTTATTTTATTTTATTTTATTTTATTTTATTTTATTTTATTTCTTTGAAGGGGGGTTCAGACAGAGAGAGAGACAGAGTGGCCATGCCAGGGCCTTCAGCCATTGCAATTGAACTCCAGACACATGTGCCACCTTGTGCATCTGGCTTATGTGGGTTCTGGGGAATCAAACCTAGGTCCTTTGGTTTGCAGCCAAATGCCTTAACCACTAAGCCATCTCTCCAGCTCAACAATATTTCTTTTTTTTTAAACTTTTTTTAAGGATTTTTTTGTTCTTTTTATTTATCTATTTGTGAGTGACAGACACAGAGAGAAAGGCAGAGAGAGTGAGAGAGAGAGAGAGAGAGAGAGAATGGGTGTGCCAGGGCCTCCACCCACTGCAAACGAACTCCAGATGCGTACACCCCTTTGTGCATCTGGCTAATGTGAGTCCTAGGGAATCGAGCCTCGAACCAGGGTCCTTAGGCTTCACAGGCAAGCGCTTAACCACTAAGCCATCTCTCCAGCTCAACAATATTTCTTTATACAGGTTTTTGGTAGTAATTATCTTCTGAATTACATGTACCAAATGTTTTATAGTTTCCTACCATTTTATTATTTCAAGTGAAAATAAATATTTAAAATCACATGTAATCCTTTTCCATTTTATGTCTTAGTTGTAATATGGTTTATATCTCTACATTGAAAAACTTACCAGACAATGTTATCATTCTTGTTTCTGAAAAAAGTATGGTAAATCAGTTACTTTCTTATTGCTGGGACAAAATATCCAACCAGAAGCACCTTAGGGAAGAAAAGTTTGTTTAGGCTTACATTCTATACACTAGAGTCCAAAATGGTCAGGAAAGAATGATAGGAGCAGAAGACTGGCCTTATATCATTATATCAGCAGGGAATAAGTAGAGAGAGAAAGAAGAGCAAACAGCTCGGCTGTAAACCTCAAGGTCAGCTACCCAATGACATACTTCCTTTAGCAAAGCTCTACCTCCTGAAGATTCTACAAACTTCACAAATAGCACCAACAACTGAGTATTAAATATTCAAAGACATTAGTATATATGGAACATTTCTCAATAAAACTACCATGTTCTGCCCCTGGACTCTACAGACTCATGGCTATCTCATGATGTAAAATGAATTCTATCCATCTTTTCTTTATTTAAGGAACGTTTTTATTAGATATGGACATATTTTGTATATAAACAACACATGTTGATACCATCCCTTCCCTCTTCCCTGCCCCTTTTCTGAAGAGGCCTTCCTCATTGGTGATGCAGGTCAACCCCATGGGAATTGTAGGTCATGTAGTATGGGGGGGGGGGAGAGGCAAAATCTCTGTGCAAAATGTTCCAACTTGTGGTTCTAATAATCTTTCTGCCCTCTATTCCGCAAAATTCCCTGAGCTATGATGGGAGCATTTTAAGTCTACTTCAGTGATGGGCCCTTAGGAGCCTCTGGATCTCTGGTTTAGTGGGTTGTGAGTGTCCTCAGTATCTTTCTCCATCACCTTTGTTCCGATACCAGATTCACAAAGAAAGTAGCACTCTTGCTCATTTCCCCAATTCCTCTGTGGTTTCAGCTGGGGCCAAGGTGGAATGGACTGGGTTGTTTGTCTCCTCAGATCCAGCTCCCCTCAGAAAAAAAGAAGCAGATTCTCCAATGGAGAATAAAGTCATCACCAGTTAAATGTGACAACCATTATTAATTTAGAGAGAATGAAAAGGGTGTAGACCATCTTATATATAATGTTAGTGGGAGCTTGACAATGGAAAGCAGAATCACTGTGTGGATGTGATTCTGAATTTTTTTCCCAGTTCCAGATATGGTTTCCTTTCCACTGAGTGGATCTGTTAGCCAATCCAAAAGCAGTTGGTTACCCAACATGCCTGTGTACCACTATTGCATTTGTGTGAGCGTCATGTCAGATTGTTTGCTTCTGAGTCACTTAGACTTTGAGTTGCTTGGACAAATGTTGGCCACTTTCCCCCCAGAGCTCATGTAGCACCTTCCACTAATAGATGGGCTAATTGGGAACTGGCTCTCCTTCAGATTCCAACCAGGTCTCTACATGGTCCGCACCAACAGATATGGTGTCTTACCATTAAACTCTGGTGGGTAATCAAGTGCTCTGACAGAAATCACTCTTGTTTTAGGAGATCTAGTAGGTCTTTCTGATCAACATCTCATTGTGGATGTAGACCACATCCTGGTAAGGGAATTATAGGCCAGCACCATGGAAAAAGAGAAATAGGAGAAATTTGAGGTTAGGTTTCATCTCACCATCTCCAGGTCCCTTCAATTCAGGTGCTCCCTCTAAGGTCCTCTTGAGGGTTCCACCATTTAGTCTGACTTCCATGATATAGGACTATATGGTACCATTTAATTTGAGCTCAGTTTTTTGTGTCCCCACCACAACCCTTTCCCTTCACCCAAGCCCTACCCTCCCTATTGTCCATGCCTCAAGATAGTATTCATGTATGTCAGGAACTTGGGCTGATCCAGGTTAGGAACTTCAGATGAGTGAGATCATGTGACAGTTACCTATCTGTGATTGTGTGAGTTCACTTAGAATGATCTGTTCCAAATTCAACCATTTTTCTACAAATTTCAATGTGTGATTTTTTTCTTAAAGCTGAGTAGAACTCCATCATGTAGATATACCATATTTTGGTTATGTATTCACCCAATGATGGGCACCTGGGTTAATTCCAGTTTTTAGCTATTATGAATTGCGCAACAATAAACATAGTTGAGCAAATATCTCTGAACTGAGTTGTGGAGCTTTTAGGGTAAATACCAAGTAAAGAAATAACCAGATATGTTGGTAACTCTATATTTATCCTTCTCTGGAGTCTCCATATTGATTTCCATAGTGGTTGTACAACCTTAGATTCACAACAATAGTGAATGAGTGTTCCTATTTCTTCATGTCCTTGCCAACATTTGTTTTCATTTGATTTTTTAATGTTTGCTATCCTTACTGGGGTAAGGTGAAATCTCATAGTTGTTTTAATTTGCATTTTCCTAATGATTAGGGATGTTGAACATTTTCTAAAGTGTGTATTAGCCATTTGTAATTCTTCCTCTCAGAACTCCCTATTCAGTTCTCTGCCCCACTTTTGGAGTCTGTTGTTTGAATTTTTTATTGTTTAGTGTTTGGAGTGCTTTGTAGATTCTAGATATTTGGCTTCTGTCAGTGGTATAGCTGGCAAAGATTTTCTCCCATTCTGTGGGAAATCTATTGTTTCTGCTTATGGTATGTTTGAGCAAAAACTTCATAACATTATGAGATCCCATTGGTTGAGTCCTTGTTTAATTTCCTGGACTACTAGTTTTCTTCAGGAAGTCTTTTCCCAGTCCTATATTGTGGAGAGTGGCTCCTATTTTTTTCTTCCAGGAGGTGAAGAGTTTCAGATCTTATATTAAGGTCTTTAATCCATTTGTATGGATTTTTGTATATGGTAAAATTAGTAGGTCTAATTTCATTTTTCTACATATGGTCATCCAGTTTCTCCAACACCATTTGTTGAAGATGCTATCTTTTCTCCGGTCTATATTATTGGCACCTTTGTCAAACATCAAGTAGGTAGTAACTCGACCTAAGGACAGGCTCTTCAATTCTTTTCCATTCGTCTATATTTCTGTTTTTATTCTAGTACCAGGCTGTTTTTCATCATTATTGCTTTGTAATATAGCTTTAGATCAGGTATGATGATACTCCCAGAAGTGTTTTGTTTTGTTTTCTTTTCTTTTCTTTTTTTTATTAATTAACTTTGTATTCAGGAAATACAGTCAGTTTGGTACCATTATTAGGCTCATCTGTGACTTACCCCCTCCCCTTGGCCCCTCCTTGTTGAGGTATACGGGTCATGCATTGTGGAGTTAGCCCACAGTTATGGGTAAGATAAATGTCTCTGCATATCGTGACCCAACATGTGGCTGTGACATTCTTTCTGCCCCCTCTTCCACAAAATTTCCCTGAGCCATGTTGGGTTCATTTTTGGTCTGCTTCAGTGATGAGGTGTTGGGAGCCTCTGAGACTCTGGCTCTCTGATTTGGTAGGAGTTGATTTTTCTCTGTGTTGATCTCCTTTCCCCTTGTGCTGGTATCCGGTTCGTCAGGAAAACAGCACCCTTGCTTGTTTCTCTAATTTTTCTTAGTTTCAGCCGGGGCCCTTTGGAGGTATGATGGGGTGGCTCTCTCCTTAGGATCTACATCTATCTGAAAAAGAGAAGCAGATTCTCCAACGGAGAGTAAGTTAGCACCAGGACAAAAGAGATAACCCTTACTTTTTTTAATAGAGAATTTAATAGGTGTAGGCACTCTTGTAGCCCATGATTAATGGTAGCTTGATATTGGTGAGTGGGCTTATGTTTGGATATGGTTCTGACTTATTTCCCAGCTCCAGCTATGGGTCCCGTACCACTGAGGAGATCAGTTAGCCAAATTGAGAGCAGTTGGTTCCCCACCATGGCTGTGCACCACTATTGCACTTGTGTGGGCATCACAACAAGTTATTTGCTGCTAAGTAGGTTAGACCATGAGTTTCTTGGACAGATATTAGTCATTTTCCCCCAGTCGCCCATGTAGCACCTTCTGGCACTAGATGCGCTGACTGTCTGGGGACTGACTGTCTTCCAACTTCCAGCCATGCCATTCTATTTTGCATGTCAACCACATAAGGTGTCTTCAGCAGTAGGGTCTTTGGTGGGTCATCAAGTACTCTGACAGAAATCTGTCTGTCTTTTAGGAAACCTTGTAGGTCTTTCTGATCAAAAGCTCACCTGGAACAGATCATTCTCAGTGAACTTACCGAATCACAGAAAAAAAAAAAAAAAACCACCACATAGTCTCACTCATCTACAGCACCTAACCTGAATCTACCCAAGATACCTTACATATCCAGCAAGCATCTCATGGAGTAGATACTAGGATGGAAGGGGAGGGAGGGGAGGGCATCAAAGGTGTGGGAAACACAAATCTAGACCGAAATGGCAATGGTACCATAAAATTCTACTTACTAAATGGCAGTCCAAATGGCTGATCCTTCACCAGGCCCTTACAGGTAACATCTCTTCATCTTTTTGATTTTCACTAAATGCATGCACCCAGAGGCACATTTCTTGGTCCTTTAGTGAAGGTCAGAACTTTTGATTTTATGTGTTGCATACTACTTGCTTTGCTTTAAAAACAATATGGTGAAAGAAATATGTCATTCATATATATATATATATATATATATATATATATATATATATATATATATATAGAGAGAGAGAGAGAGAGAGAGAGAGAGAGAGAGCCCATATATCAGTAAATGGTTATAATTTTAAAAGAACCTAAAACACATTTTTGAGCTGAAAACTTCAGTAAAGTGATCCAACAGCAGAACTGAATAGAAAGAAAAAAGAATTAAAGAACATAAAAATATAGAAGCTATGAGTCTTCTTCAGCATGGTTAAAGGCATTGATGAAAAATACAGCTAATATCATAATAGTAAAATCCTGAAAGATTCCCTTTAATATCAGGGAAAAGGAAAACATAGCCACTTTAATTACTTCTGTCAACACTGCACTGGACATCCTACCTAAAGCAACTATGTAAGAAAAGGAAATAAAGCACAGAAAATTTAAAAGGAAAAAATAAAGTTATCTTTTTGTTCAGATGACATTCTTGTATATATGACAATTCCCAGGGAATCTATCCTCTAAACTAGACATAATAAATCAATTTGGCAAAAGTGCAGGAGAGAAGATCTATACCTGAAAAATCATCTACAATTGTATACACAGCAATAAACAATTAGTTAAGGAAATTAATAAATTACAAGAATATCCACAAATCCTTATCTAATAACATCAGCCATAAAAAGGGAATATCGACAAATATGTCAGAATAAGTAAACCTTGAAAACATGTTCATCAGCAGCAACACTATGGAACAAAGTTCCAATTCTATTAAATATACCTATTAGGTCATCTATGAAAACAGTGAACAAATGAGAAATTGCCCTAGGAGCTGGAGAAGGAAAAAAGTGGTATGAGTATTTAATGAGTAGTTTTCATTTTGAGTGTTAAAGTGATCTAGACCTAGCAAGAGGTGATATTTGTATGATATTGTTAAGGTATTCAATGCCATGGGATTGTAAACTTTAAAGGGATTGATGGTTTTATGCTATGTAAATCTTACGGCAATACAAACGTGTAACACTGATGTTATCATCATTATCATGTAAAATAATGTCCTGAAATTTCACTCTCTTTAAGAGCTTAGATGGGGAGGAAACATAAGTAGACTAATATTTTAAAAGTATAGTAAGTAAAATTTAGGTAACATGTTTTGTCTTCTTTCTGTTCTCTTTCAGATTATGTCTGGCCACTACCTAGGTATTTGTGCCCCGTCTGGATTGCTTTGGATGTTTTATTTTCTACGGCGTCCATCATGCACCTCTGCGCTATATCGCTGGATCGGTATGTAGCAATACGTAATCCTATTGAGCATAGCCGTTTCAATTCGCGGACTAAGGCCATCATGAAGATTGCTATTGTTTGGGCAATTTCGATAGGTAAATAAACCCTTTGGCCATTAGAATTGCAGCGGCTATGCTCAATACCTTCGGATTATGTACTGTGAACAACGAACAGACGTCGACCGGTAACATTGCGTTTAAACGGGAGTGTTTAGTAATTATTCTTAACCTATTTATCTGATATTTAGGTTAACAATAATGAAATGAATCAAATACATATGAATATATATATATATGTAAACTTTCCACTTATGCAACTAAATTAATTTTTACATTAATATACCAATAAATTCTGCAACACAGATACAAAACTTTGATATATTTAAAATTCATTTGGAGATTACAAAATTATAAAGTCTAAACTTAAATATTGAATTTGGAGGAAAGATACATGTATCTCAGAATTCTTGCCTATTTTATTTTAACTGCATATCAAAATTTTCAATGAAAAAATTAATAATATAATATGAATCTCTGTGATGTAAATACCTCTAAATTCATACTGCTATGAAATTTAAATTATATCATTTCTCATCAATGCTTTTGAATTCTGGTTAAACAAAATAAGTAGAAAGCCAATAATTAATTTAAGGATTTGAGGGGATTTAAGGATCATGTTGTTACTTGCATTTAAGGTATTCATAAATGATTCAATAGTACTAATGAATGTCAAGAATTTTAACTAATTAGAATTTTGAACTTTTATGACTTCTCTTTCTCTCTTTCTTTCTCTTCTAGTTGAGCTTACTTACATTGTGTCTCACTAACTAATTTTCCTTCAAAATAAGATTTCTCTTAAAAAATTAGGTAAAGCGATTTTTGACAGATTTTTTTATTAATTAGTTTTGTACTGAGTCAATACAGTCAAATTGGTACCATTGTTAGCCTCCTCCATATCCTACCCCCTCCCCCTGGCCCCTCCTTGTTGAGGTATATGGGTCATGCATTGTGGAGTTAGCCCACAGTTATAGGTAGGAGGAAATGTCTCTGTGTATTTTAACAAGATCAAGACATCCCTTTAATTTTCACTTATATATATTTAAATAGTTTGCTCTGAATTTATTGGTCATATAAATGTATTTCACTTTTAAGATTATTCTGTTGTAACTACTGTAGATTGTTCTATTTAAATATAACATAGACACCTTTAGATAGGATACATCTGCCAAAATTAAATGGATTTATATAAACAAGTTAACTTACAAATTCAAGAGTTTAAAATTTTTAATCCATGCCCTTAAAGGTCTCATTTTAAAAAAATACAAGTTCTTATAATTTTTACAAAGAGAATAAACAAATAAATGAAATTAGAATACTAGGGTTATTAGATTCTAATCACAACAGATAGTGATTTTTAATGAGTTGGGCTAAAAAATAACTGAAAACAAAGATGAAAGGCCAAAAGCATTGAAAATCGAAAAAAATGAGCAATTATGTATCTATAAGCTAGAAGTAGATAGAAATTAATGAAAAATTATTGTGATATTTGGTTCACTTTACCAATGAAGCTATTGTAAATCTGAAGATGCAGGTTCCAACTGAAATGAAATGTGGACCAAGGTAGGAATACAGAGTCTAGCAAGGTTCAATCAACCTGGACTTAATTTTGTGATCTCAAAAGCTTGTACTCTGGGAATAAATATGAACCAAATTGAAATTACCAATGAAAAAAAATTCAACATTTTTTCAAGTCACCTATATAACCACAAAAATTCTTATACATTGAAATTTAAAAGATGTGATTTCAGATTGTTCATTTTTCATTTTATTGTTAATTTTTATATGTGCATAAAATTACTTTGATCATAATTACCTCCCATTACTTTTTCTATTTTCCCCATCCTCTCCCTCTAAACACTTGTTCTTCTCAGCTACTCTCTTTTCTACTTCAATGCCTTTTTTTGTGATTGTGTATAACTTTTCCATTTTTTAGCATAAACAAAAACAGAAATTATCATAGGCTTTAAATGACTTCTGTAAATTGTTTTCAAATGGAGTCACTGCAATTCACTGATAGATGGATATGAAAAAAGCAATATATGAACCAGATTATGCTACAAGAACTTCAAATATTCGAATTGTCACACATAGAGTTTAAACAACCATTCATGGTATACACATGGGCTGGATGTGGTGACGCATACCTTTAATTCCAGCACTTGGGAGGCAGAGGTAGGTGAATCGCTATAAGTTTAAAGCCAGTTTGAGACTACATAGTGAATTCCAGGTTAGCCTGGCCTAGAGTGAGACCCTACTTCAACCTCCCCACCACCAAAAAGAAACCATAATATGCACATGGTAGTTAAAAGCTGATTAATTTTTTTTTTATGAGAGAGCAAGAGAGATAGAGAGAAAAAAAACTGGTATTCCAGGGCCTTCAGCCACTGCAATTGAAGTCCAAATGTGTGTGCCACCTAGTGCACATGTGTGGCCTTACACTCTTGTATCACCTTGTGCATCTGGTTTATGTGGGATCTAGATATTCGAACATGGGTCCTTAGGCTTCACAGGCAAATGCCTTAACTGCTAAGCCATATCTCCAGCCCTTTTTTATGAGAGAGCAAGAGCGAAAGAGAGAAAATTTTAACATAAAACTATAAACCATAATGGCATTAAAATTAGAGAAAACTAGAAATCTGGAGGTTAGATATAATACAGAAAAGAATTCAGTTATAAATTGGACATGGTTAAAGGGAAAATGATTAGATTTATGAATAGAAACTGTGAAGAACAAAGCATGAAAATCAAATGAATAGAAGACAAAGAGAGGCCAATAAGGAAGTGCTTTCCCTCCAATTGTTTGTGATTTGTTTATTTGTACTCCTATTTTACCTTCAAGTTGTCTTGGAATTGTTCAATGAGAACTCATTCCGGTGTGTCCCATCAGTTTTTGAAGCTGAGTTTCTGACATAAGCTATGTTAGGCTTGACTTTTACTTCCTAAAAGCAGCTATTTCTCACAAGAAAACATTTTAATGGGAAAGTGATTTATAAGACAAAATTTGGATGCTAGTTTGTTTAGTGCTACTCAGTGTTATTTCTCCTATATAAAACCATTGGTCCCTCAATCCTCTGTTGGTTTTACCCTGGAAGTGCACAAGAAGCATTTTTCCCTGATGTAAACCAGTTTGTATATTTCTATATTTGTTTCTTGCACTTTTGAGTTCTTATGCAAAAAATCTTTCATAGTCCACTGTCCTAGATTTCTCCCAAATTTTCTTTACTGAATTTGATACTTTCAGGCATTAAAGTTAAGTCTTAAATCTATATTTTAAAATCAGGTAGTTTAATTGATTCCACTTTGTGCATCAGCTTAAATGGGTACTTGGAAATCAAACTTGGGTCATTAGGTTTTACAGACAAGCACCTTACATGCTGAGCTACCTCACCAGTCCGAATTTCTGTGCTTTTATATAAATTTTAATAATGTCTTTTCTAATTCTGTTGAAGAATTAGAAATATCACTGTAGGTGATTTTAGGTTAGGTGGGACATTTTTTTAAAAATTGATCCAAGGGCAAAGCTTATCTTGGTGTGTGTGTGTGTGTGTGTGTGTGTGTGTGTGTGTGTGTGTGTTTATCCACTTCAATTCCTTTCAACAATATCTTATACTTTTACTTGCAGATATATTTCACTTGTTTGTGGAAATTTATCCCTTGTGAACTTGTAATGTTTTTGGTAGAGTTTTAGGTCAGGGATTTCTATAAAACCAAGATCATGTCATTTGCAATGAAAATTTCTTTTCCAGTCGAGATGCCCTTTCTTTCTCTTACTTGATGCCAATGGATGAGAATTAAAATGATATGTTGAGTGGAAGTGATTAAAGTGGGCATCTTTTCCTCCTTCCAGATTTTAAAGAGAAAGTGTCCAGCTTTTCCCCATTTGGTATGATGTTAGCTGTGAGCTTGTTGTATTTGGACTTTCTTATGTTGAGGTATATTCCTTCTATATTTAATTCCTCAGTGTTTTTTTTTATCATGAAGGGATATTAAATTTCACCAAATGTCTTACATAATATAGTAATATTTTCTTTTCACTGCATTCTGTCAATGTGGTTTATCACATTCATTGCTTAACATGCTTTGAACCATTCTTACATCCTAGGGCTGAATCTCATTTAACCATGGTAGGAAAAACTTTTTATTGAGCTATTGGATTCAGTTTTCTGGTGTTTTGCTGAGGGTTCTTTTTGTATATGTGTTCATCAAGTATACATGTCTATGTTTTTCTTGTGTCCTTGCATGATTTTGGTATTAGGACAATGCTATCTTTGTAGAACAAGTTGGGGATTCCTTCCTCTAAAGGTTTTTGGAATAATTTTTAAGAATAATGTATTGTTTCCTTTCAAATTAATTGGTATGTTCCTGGGTTTTTCTTTCATGGGATACTTTTTATTGCTGATGCAGTCCTGTGTCATGTTATTCATTCTGTCTAATATTCTTTCCTTGTGATTCAATCTTGGCAAGGTATGTGTATTTAGAAATTTGTTTATTTTTCTAGGTTAGCATAGTTGGAATATAATTGTCAATAATGACCCCAAACAGTATTTGTATTTCCATGCTATCTGTTGTAATGTTTCCTTATTCATCTCTGATTTTATTCATTTTAGTATTTTTATTTTTCTTATTCTCCTAAAGAAGTTCCAGTTTTGGTTATTAATTTATTAAAATAAGCTCTTCACTACATTACCTTTCCTACTGCTTTTTAGTCTCTATTGCATTCATTTCTAATGTATATCTAGTTATATTGTTTTTTTCCTTCAACTTATATGAGTTTATTTGTTCTTATTTTTCTAGTTCTAGTTGTATAAGTACAGCTTTTTTGAGTTGGTTCGGTTGTCTGAAGTAGGCACTAATTGTTATCAACTTCCTTTTTGCACTGCATTTGTTTGTATCCTATCTAGATGAGTTTATTATATCTCCATCTTCACTGCTGTTTTTACTCTTTATTGAAAACTTCCTTGCATATATATACAATACACCATGATCATAGTCTCCTCCTCTTTTTACTCCCACCTGACTTCTCCCTCAACTGAATTCCTTTTTCTTTCCAACTAGTCTATCTTTTACTTTTTTGTTTGTTTGTTTTGTTTTTATGAGGTATGCTCTCACTGTAGCCCAGGCTGACCTGTCTCCCAAGTACTGGGATTAAAGGCGAGCACCACCACACCTGGCTTCTTGTCTATTTTGATGTCACCATTTTTTCCTCCTGTTATGAAGGTCTTACGTAGGTAGCATCACCCACTGTGAGTTCATAATTCCCATAGCCACTTATATCTAGAAGATTTTCAATTTTCATTTCTGTGTTTGACCTGCTGGTTATTCAAGAGTAAGTTGTTGAATTTCTCTGGGCATTTATAATTTCCAAAGATTTCCTTGTACTTATTTCTGTTTTCATTGCAGTGGTCAAAAATGACACTCAATTGTGACTTTATTTTTTGTGACTGCTTCTCCAGCTTGTGATATAATCTATTGTGGATAAAGTTCCATTTCCTGTTGAAAAGGGTGTATACTGTGTAATTTTTAAATAGAGTGTTGTGTAGATGTCTTAAGGCTCATTTGGCCTATGGTACACATTAACTTTGGTGAGGCTGTCCTTTTTATTGATTTTTTTTAATCTGAATGGTATGACTCCAGTGATGATTATAAGTTGAGACTCTACCTCTTTAGGTCTATTAATATTTGTTTCATATATTTCAGAGTTTTGATACTAAAATTTACCAGATAATATAAATATTTACCATATAAGAAAATCATTGGTCACCAAGTCAATTTAACCTCAGATAAGTCTCCCCTAAGACATAGTATAATCAAGCTCTCAAAAGTTGAAGAAAAAGGTACTCAAGGCAGCAAAATAAGTGAACTTTGTATCTTTTTTCAATCCAGTAGTGTCTTACAGCCTTTAATATATATGTTACCTTCTTCTGTAAAATTATTTCTAAGTATATTGTACACATTTATACAATTTTATTACAAGTAAATAGAATTGCTCTCTTTATTTCTTTTTCTGATAGTCAGATGCTTTAGTGAGCAGTGATTTTGGTGTGTTCGTGAAACTGTATGAGATTTGGTGATTATTTATAATAGTTTTTGGTAAAGGATTTAGCATGTGTTATATCTAAATCTCATCATCTGCAAACAGAAAGTTTTGTGTCTTCCTGTTTGAGTTATATGCCTTTTATTTATTTGTACTGCTTAACTGATTTCACATCCAGGACTATGTTAAGTGGAACTGGTGAGAATGGTCACTCTTCTTTCACTTCTGAACTTAGGAAAAAAGATTTCAGCTTTTCAACATTGTGTATAATGTAAACTGTGAGCATGTCATATAGGGCCTCAATTAAGAAGTACATTCCTTCTATACCTCATTTGTTGAGAGTTCTTTCTTATCATTAAAGATTGTGGAATTTTGTCAAATTTTTTGAATACATTGAAATTCATTATACAGTTTATACCTTGCATCTGTCAGTGAAGCATACTGAATATATTGACTAAACCATCCTTGAATTACAGAGAAAAATCCCACTTTATGTGCTATACAACCTCTAATATACTATTCAATTTGGTTTTCTAACATTTTCCTGAAGATTTTTGCATCTCTATTTATCAGAGATATTGGGTTTTCTCATACAATCACTATCTCATTCTGATTTGAAGGTGATTCTGGTCTCTTAAAATAAGTTTCAAAGTATACACTACTTTCATATTTTGGGAAAGGATTGAAAAGGATTGTAAGAAAAGGTTCTTTAAGGGTTTGATAATATTCACTGATGAAGCCTTCAAGTCTTAGGCTTTTCTTTGTTGGGAACTTTTGATCACTGTTCAAATGACCTTTCTCATTATTGGTCTATCCTCATTTCTTATTTCTTCATGATTCAGTTTTGGTAGGCTGTATCGTTTAAGAAATGTATTCATTTCTCTAGCTTGGCATAGATTTTCTGCAAGTGTCTCATGATTCTTTATTAAGTCCTTTTTATTTATAATCTTGAGTCCTTTGTAACTTTTTTTTCTTGGTTAGTTTTGCTAAAAGTGTATCAATTGTATGTTGCTAAATCCAACTCTGTTACATTGGTATTCTCAGATGCCTTTTCAGTGCCTACTTCATTTCTACTGTTTTTTAACTTCTTTTTTATTGATAACCTCCAAAATTATAGACAATAAACCATGATAATTCCCTCCCCTCCCCCACTTTCCCCTTCAAAAATCCACTCTCCATCATACACACTCCCCCTCTCAATTAGTGTCTCTTTTATTTTGATGTCATCATCTTTTACTCTTATTATGAGGGTCCAGTGTAGGTAGTATCAGGCATTGCAAGGTCATGGATATCAAGGCCATTTTGTGTCTGGAAAAATGCATTGTAATCGGCCCTACCTCTCCTTTGGCTCTTACATTCTTTCTGCCACCTCTTCTGCAATGGACCCTGATCTTCTAGGGTGTGATAGTGATGTTTCAGTGCTTAACACTCCTCTGTCACTTCTTCTCAGCACTATTGTGGCTTTTGAGTCATCCCAGAGGTCATGGCCATCTGAAAAGAGTAATTTATCTAATACAAAAGAGAGAATAGCCTTAATATATGAGTATGAACATTAAGAGAAGTACTTACTGGGCAGTATGGTGAGCATAATATATGCATTTAGCCAGAAACCAGGTAGTGTTATACCCCTAGGGTTCATGAACTCCTACGTCACTGGTTTTCAGTACCAGGCAGGCATTCCCTCCTGTGGAGCTTAACTTCAGTCCAATTAGTGAGCAGTTGGTTTCCTCCATAACAGACATGCCACTATTGCACCCATTGGCTCACTTGACCTGGCTGGCCAGATTTAAGGCTGGCAGTGTTCACTGTTGTTTATTTCCACTGATGACTTATCTTTCTCCCATCAAAGTGCAGGCAGCATAGCTTTCTCCAGCTTTCTGTCAGCTGGTCTACACAGAGGCAGTTTTCAGCTCAGCTTCAGCGATATTTCTCAGTGACCTTCCAGCCCAAGCATGTGGAATCTTCAAAACTAGGGATTTACTATCTATTCCTGGTGGGAAACCAAGAGCCTTAGCAATGGTCTATAATGTTTGGGAAGCATCATGGATCTCTCTGGCCAACTACTCAGTGGAAGGTATCCAATCCCTGCCACTGAAATTTTTCTAGTAACAATCTGTGGCTTCTGAGTGCACCAGTGTCCAAAAAAGCAGGTTTCTGTATGACTTATTCATACCCTCTTCGAATTTGATTAACCTTCCCTCCAACCTTACTTTACTCAGTCTCTTCCATGACTCCTCTTAGGCCATTCTACCTTATCATCTATTTACATATATACAAGACCAACCCCTAAGTCTTCACCTCTCCTCCATCCCTTATAGCTTCTTTCTACCTGACTGGCCTCTGCTATCAATTTTTACCCCAACTCACATACAAGTATAAACATTTGTAGCTAGGATTCACATATGAGAGCAAACATGGTGTTTGGCATTCTGGGCATGAGTTACTTCACTTAGTATTAGTATAAGCCTTTCAAGATCCATCCATTTTAGTGCAAATTTCATGATTTC
The DNA here is from genome assembly GCA_036346955.1 of Dipus sagitta. Classification (NCBI taxonomy): domain Eukaryota; kingdom Metazoa; phylum Chordata; class Mammalia; order Rodentia; family Dipodidae; genus Dipus; species Dipus sagitta. Next base: position 104,131,825 of record CM070776.1, read on the forward strand.
ATTGTTATTTACCACTGAATAGAACTCTATTGTATTAATGTAATGTGTCTTCTTTATCTGTTCATCTATTGAGGGACATCTAGACTGGTTTCATTTCCTAGCTATCATGAATAGAGTAGCAATAAATATGAATATATGAATATTTCTAAGGTAGTGAGACGAGTCCTTAGGATATATGCCTAGGAGTGGTATAGCTGGGTCATATGGTAAATCTATTTTTAGCTGTCTCAGAAACTTCCACATTGATTTCCACAATGGATGTACCAGTTTACCTTTCCACCAACAGGTAGAAGGATTCCTTTTTTTACATATTCTAGCCAGCATCTTTTGTCATTCAATTTCTTGATGATATCCATTCGGACAGGAGAGATGAAATCTCAAAGTAGTTTTAATTTGCATTTTCCTGATGGCTAAGGGTGTAGAACATTTTTTTAGATGTTTATAGGCCATCTGTATTTTTTTTCTTTGAGACCTCTCTATTTAATAACATAACCCATTTTTTAATTGGGGTGTTTGAATTCTTATGATTTAGTTTTCTGATTTCTTTGTATATCCTGGATATTAATCTTCTGTCTGATGTAGAGCTGGCAGAGATTTTCTCCCATTCTGCAGGTTGCCTCTTTGCTCTATTCACAGGGTCCTTGACTATACAAAAGCTTTTTAATTTGAGCCAGACGTGGTGGCGCATGCCTTTAATCCCAGCACTTGGGAGGCAGAGGTAGGAGGTTCACCATGAGTTTGAGGCCATCCTGAGAATACACAGTGAATTCCAGCTCAGTCTGAGCTAAAATGAGAACCTGCTTCAAAAAAAAAACAACAGCAACAAAAACAACAACAAAAAAAAAGCTTTATAATTTCATGTGATCCCAGTGGTTTGTTAGCGGTTTTATTTCCTGAGCAACTGCAGTTATATTCAGAAAGTCATTATCATGACAATATGTTGAAGGGTTCCCCCTAATTTTTCCTCTTGCATTTTCCAGTCCAATATTAAGGTCTTTGAGTTATTTCGAACTGATTCTTGAGCATGGAGAGATATAAAGATCTATTTTCATCCTTCTGCATATAGATATCCAGTTTTCCCTGCACCATTTGTTAAAGAGGCTGTCTTTTCTTCAATGAATATCTTTGGCATGTTTTCAAAAATCGGATGGTTGTAGCTTCCCAGATTTATATCTGGGTCCTCTATACTGTTCCATCGATCTACATGTCTGTTTTTGTGCCAACTACTCTTATCCCTATTGTTCTTTTGCTCCCTATATCTGACTTTATCTTAGTTTTTCTAACTTCTTGATATGCTATTTATTTAAAATATTTATTTTTCCTCTTTATAGATATGTATTACTATAAACTTACCTCTTAGAACTGGTTTTGCTTTTTCCCATAGTGGGCATGTTTTGCTTCAATTTTTGTCTATCTCAGGATATATTTTCATATTACTTTGACCTTGCCCAAAGTATTCCATTTAATTTTTACATGTTTGTAAACTTTTCAAAGTTCCTTCTGTTGAATTATAATTTCATGCCATCATAACCAGAAAAGATATCTGATATCATTCCACCCTTATTAAAAATTTTATGTCTACTACTTATTGTGGTGATTATTGTTGGTTTAGTGACTTTCCTGAAGAATATATCTATTCTTTGTCAGTGAAGTCTGTGCTCCATTAGCTTAGCAGCCATCTGGTAATTGGATAGAGATTAGTTTCAGTGCCTGGATGCAATAAAACTCCCTGGCCTTGCCAGGAGCTGAGTTTGGATGGGACATATCAACACTTAGCCAGGCAGTTTAAAACACTGCCATGGCCTTTACTTTATGGTTACATAGAGCCTCAGATCAGCCAGCAATGAGAGCTTAGGGTCATATAGGGACTTTTAAAAGGACAGCCTTTGTTTGGTTGGTGTTAATATTTACATATACATAACCCAAATTGTTGAAATGAAAAGTTAATAAATTCAGCTTCATCAAAATAAAAATCTCTTGTTTTTTGAATGGCATTGCTAAAGAAGTAAGAAGATATGCAAACACTCTAAAACAGTCTCATGATATATTTGCAAATATATCAGACAAAATATTGCATACAGAAAATATAAACACTGACAAAATTAAATAATATGGTCATAAACTCAATTAAAAAAGAATAAAATCTGAACACCACCAAATAACATGTCCAGGTGGTAATAAGTACATGAAATAAGGCTGGAATAGTGGACCATAAGGACAATGACATTGTAAAATAACCATGAGAAATAGCTTCACTGTCACTAAAATTAAATGGCTAAAATACAAAGGATCAACACTATTTATTTAATTTCTATGTGCTTTTGTTTGTGTGTGTGTCTGTGTGTGTGTGTGTAGATACCTCTGTGCACACAAGTTTGTAGAGGCCAGAAGACAACCTTAGTGTCATTCCACGGGAAGACCATCCATCTTTTTATTTGAAGTTTCTCATTGGCCTAGATGGCCAGACAGCTCCTGTAATCCATCTGTTTATACCTCCACAGCACTGGGATTACAAATTTGCATCACCACCTTTGGAATTTTGTAAAATGAATTCTAGAGATAAGGCTCAGTTCCTCAATCTTACAAGGCAAGTACTTTACCAACTTAGCTATCACCCCAGCCCTGGAAGCTTCTTAAAAAGTTAAACATATACCTATCCTGTCATCCATCAATTATTATTTATCCAAGGGGTTCAATATATGTCCATACAAAAAAATATGTATATTAAAAATCTCAAGTCTTGGGCTGGAGCGATGACTTAGCAGTTAAGGCATTTGCCTGCAAAGCCAAAGGACCATGGTTCTATTCTCCAGGACCCACGTAAGCCAGATGCACAAGGGGGCACATGCATCTGTAGTTCATTTGCAGTGGCTGGAGGCCCTGGCATGCCCATTTTCTTTCTCTCTCTTAAATAAATAAATAAAAGTTAAAATTTTTTAAAATATATATATTTCAAAAATCTCAAATGTCCATCAACGACTAAACAGATAAAAAAATTTGCAAATAAATGTTACATTTTTTAGAAGCCTAGTAATAGAGCCTAAAATTTGGATGGAGTTACATACACCTATTCAGTTGTGAAAATGAGTCATGTATGTACCCTTTATGACTCCATTTATGTGGTCCTGGAAGATAAAAAACTAATCTGTGGTGATAATTAACTAAATATTCAATTCTGGATGAAATTTGAATAGAAAGTAATAGAGCAATCTTTCTGCAGTGTTGAAAATAGTAGGTAGTAGATATCACTGAAGTAGTGATTACACAGCTCTATAAATTTTAACCTCACGCAAATATGTTTGAAATCTGTGTGACTTTTTGTCTTAATGAATTAATCTAAATTAGGTAGATTTATTTAAAAATGAACAGATCATCAACAACATAGAGGATATAACCAGGTGGTGTAATATGGATTGATCTCAGAAAGAAAAGTAGAGAGAATTTGAGAGATGAAATGTTAAAACTGCAGACTCACTCTTGCCATATTCCTTAAATGTCAAGTAGTAACTCAAAGACAAAAGTTCCCAAGATAGGTTATAATTCCTTATATCATATTTATAAATGAATCAATGAAAAAATACCTACGTTTTGGGAATGTAAATGACTAATTGAGGGGTGTCATTATTATATTGCATATGAAATAGTAGACAATGCCGCTGATCGTAACGGTTCGTAATATCATTCTCTGTTTGATATTTGCAATGCATGTAGTTATAGTGCAATTTTTAGTTTGCTATCAATAATTTGTGTCCTCTGTCCCTCTGATTTTCCTTGAAATTCCTCATTTTTTAAAACTTTGGAAAGATTAAATTCTTGGCTTATGTGGTAGTTTGAATAGAATAGATGGCCCCCAATATATTCAGTTGTTTATTTGTTTGTAGTTTGCCTCTCTAGCCATCTGGCTGGAGGCAATGCCATTGTGTGGATCTTAAGGTGTGGTGGTGGGTTTGAGATTTCAATCTAAAGATATGCAAAGTGTGTCTAGCTGGAGTTCCTGAAGTGTGCTGTGGCTTTTGACTTTTAGGCTTGTGCTTCTCTCTCTCTGCTTGGGCCTGTGAAAGCAGGCCAGTTTCTTCTGCTTTTATGGAACTTCCCCTGGATCTGTAAGCTTCAATAAATCCCTTCCTCCATAACTGTGCCTGGTCTGGAAGTTCATCTCAGTGAACCTGAAGCTGTCTGATACAGCTTACAAGTTTTCTTTACTATTGTGCTTCCCCTGTTGCTTGCTCTTTATCTCCCTCTTTGTATGTCAGTTGCAAGTTCCTATTCTTTCTTCAAGTTTCTTACTGATGAAACAGAGATCATTCATGTTTAACTCTTTTTATATAAGCAGTTACTGTTGAAACTCCCTCTGAACACTGCTTTTGCTCTATCCACAATTTGCAAATGTCATTTTTTAGTATATTTATCCCAAGCATTTTTCTTGTTTTCTGTTACTGCCCATGAGCTATGTAGATTTCTATAAAGTAAATTTTAATAAACTGAATGAGGTTGAGGTAGAGGTGAATTCTTTAGTACAAATTATTTTTTATTGATTTTTCGTTTAATTCTCGTGTTGTCAAAGGACATGTCATATGTGATGCACACCCTGAGATGTTTCTTGGGTAAATTTCATGCTCCAGCAGGATGAGCATACCATGCAGCATCCAATAAAACTCACTATGCTTCCAGAGGCACTTGCTAGATTTGTCTGTAAATGTCAGCTACCTCATGTTAATAGATAGTAATGTTCATATTTGTATATATTTTCTTTCTTTTCCTAATAGTATTTCATAGAAGAATGCTAAAATTGGCAATTACGACTGTCAATTTATTCATTACTTTCTGTAGTTCTGAGGCATTTTGTTTCAGATATTTTGGAGCCATGTTATTAGAAGAAAACAAAATTGGTATTATTATGCTTTACTGTTGAAGTCATTGTCCATTATATTGAATAATCCATTCATCTCTGGTAGTATGTCTTGTCTTGAAGGATATACTGACAATAAAATGACCATTCTAACTTTTGTATGGTGACTGCCCACAAAATAAATTTTCCATAATTTTTCATTGTCTACCTATATACCTTAATATTTAAAGTATAATTCTTTAGGCAATTCATAAACATATTTTATTATACTCTAAACATTTTACCTTTTATCTCTACTATCTGATCCAATTTTATAGAACTATTTATGACTGGATTTAATTCTTCCATCCTGATATTTGTTTTCTATTTATTTTAATTGTTCTTCTTCCATGATTCCTATTCCTTTTTTGCTAACTTCCTTTCTGAATATCAAAAAATTGCACTATATTTTAGTCTTTATAGAATTTTAGCTAATATATATTTTTCTTACTTTTAGTTTTTCTAAATGTTACCATATGCTTTCTTATCTCATAATCATTCATCCCTAAAGTTAATAATGTAGCACTTTCCCACTTCTGACTTTAGACATGCAATAAACTTAAAAGTCTAATTTCATTTACTATGCATGTTACTCATTCTTTCATTGTCATATATGCTATTTCTGTCCATGACATAGGTATAAATTTAAATTATTTGTATTTCAAAACTTCATCTACCTTTTGAGAAATTAGAATAAAACAAAAGTAGCTTACTAGATTTGTTCAAATGTTTACCATTGCTTGTGCTTCTCTTACCTTCAGAGAATCGAATTTCCACTTGATATCAATTCCATCAGCCTTAAGAACTTCTGTTATCATACCATTTAGTGAAAGTCTGTTGGAAAAAAATTCAGTTTCACTGGATCTGTAAAAGATCTAACTCAGACCTTCATTTATGAAGGCTATTGTGGTAGTTTGAATGTATGTGCCCCAACAGACTTAGGTGTTAATTTGTCTTTCTAGCCGCTTGGCTGGAGGAGGTGTCACAGGAGGTGAATGGATCCTGGAGTCCAGACCTAAAGTGTCACAGGGGGTAGATCTGATTTCTAGTTCAAAGGGTGCACAGCAGTCTGAGGTATGCTAGGGGCCCTGCTGTTTTGCTGTCCATTTTTGCTTGCTTGTGGTGCTGGCTTTTTACTGGTATCTCTCTTTTTGGTTCTATGAAATGGAAGCAGCTTCTTCTGCCACTGATAGACTTCCCCCTGCATCTGGGAGATGAAATAAACCCTTCCTCCTATAAACTGTGTCTAGTCTAGATGTTCATCCCAGCAATGTGGAGCTGAGTACAACAACTATGTTCTGAGTTCACAAATATAACTTAGTTTTTTATTATTTAGTTGTCTTTCAAGATGGCTTATGATCTTACATCCCTTTGTTTTTATTGTGAAGTACTTGAGTATTCTTATATTAATCCTTCTGAGTTGTGTCATTTTATTTAGCTATTTTTTAGAGTTTTAAATTTACATGGCCCATTAATTATCAGTTTGATGTCATACTCAGGTTTATTTATGTTGATTTGTAATGCTAATGGTTTTATGAGCTGTACAGACCTACATATAAAATGTTCACAAACTCTGGCAAGCTTTTATTAAGATTTCTTTAAACATTTTCTTCCCCTTCTTTCTTCAATTCTGAAATATTATTTACATGTATATTAAATTTCTTGGTATTACCCCACCAGCTATTGAAAATATATTTCTTTATTTTCCTATTTTCTAATTCAGATTAATTTTTATGAATGTGTCTTAAAGTTCATGGTTCTTTTCTTCTGTTATCTCAAACCATCTCTTAAGTTCCCTGGGCAAAGGATAGAAGTGGTAGCCATACAGGGGTTGATAGCCAGAAGCATTTGTGCATGTTCCCTCCAGGTCCTTGGTTGTGGGCTAGGTTGCTCAAGTATCCATGAAACACCTTAAAGTCTAGTCCAGTTACAACAGTTAACTCTTCCCTCTTCCTCACTTGTCATTTCTCATTCATCACCAAATAATTCCCATGGTACTTCCTGAAGATCTAAAAAATCCACTCATGCCTTTTAATCCCCTCTGTCTTCCTACACTTAGATTTTCCTCTTTACCCTATATAGTTACTATATAGTAATCTCCTTTTTTGTGAATTAAAGAATTGAGGCCATCTTTTACCTAAGGCTTTATTTAACACTCAAATGTACATCTTTCCCCAGGTATTCTTATTTATGTCCTGCAACTTCAAGCTTATTGTTCTGCATATTTTTCTTATAGCATATAAGTGCTCAACTCTCTGGTTTTATTTGGGAGTGTTTATGTGTTTGAGTGTGCATGTGGAGGTCAGGAAACAACCTTATGTGTTGGTCTTTGATATCCACCTTGTTTGAAACAGGATCTCTTGTTTTTTGTTGCTAAATATGCCAATCTAGCTAAACCCAAAGAGAATTCTCTTGTCTTCACCTCTCATTCTGTCATAGGAGCACTGACATTAAACATCCATGCTACTGTGTCTATTCACCTTTACATGGGTTCTGGGGATCCAACTCAGGGCCTCACAGTGGCACAGAATCAACACAGATTTATGTAGCCCCTTTGTGTATCCAGTCAATGAGTCATCTAATATTGCCACTGATTTCTCATTTTTGTCCTTTTCTTACCTGCTCTATGACCCCTGATCATTACTGCCACCCATTCATGCTACCAACTCTTCCAGTAAAAATAATCACCATTCTTCTATCCTAGTATCATTTTCCAATTTTTGTTTTAAATTTTAAGTCCTTAGGGAATTTAGCAACCATGAGTAACCTTTCTCTTCTGTATTTGTAGGTTCCTTTGCTCCATTAGCTTTACTTTTAATGTGTAAGCTCCTTATCATACTATAAATATAAATTCTTCAGTCTGTTAGCTTGTAGTAGTAATGTGACCTTCTTTCTGTGATCCCTCAAATTTGTCCTCCTCATGCCCTCAGCCATATTGTAATCGAATACCAGAACCTCCCTTAACTACTTCTCTAAAAATTATTACCCACATCTCCTTTATCATCCATTGACATTTCTTTTGGCATTTAAAACTATATTCTCATGCTTTCATGCTGCACATGTTCTCGTTTAGATCAAATTGGATCCAAGTTATGTAAAGATTTAATTTTTAGCACCATATTTGCAATCCCTATCCTATATCCATGTATGTTTTCATTCCTCCTCTTCACATAGTCAAAAACTCTTGAGGGTTAGCATTTAAATTCCTTGAAATTCTAACTTTACTAACACTATAACTGAACTAGCTGTCAAACATATAATATATGTGTCTTTCTTTATATTTTAGTGATATTATCATCTGAAATTTGAGGCAGTTCTGCTTGTCTATATTTTTCCATGCTCTTCTCTTATAATTGTCCTTCATCATAGGCTGTTGACTGCTATATTCATAGGATTCAGTCCAGGAGGTAAGGAATCACTCATATCAGTTTGATATTACATTACATGGTCCTATTCAGTATCATCAAAAATGTGTTCCATGCTAAACAACTCATGAAAATATGTACCTCAGTGAGCAGTAAAATTACTTCATTGAATGAACCTTAGTGGTTAAGGTGCTTGCCTGTGAAGCCAGAGGACCCAGGTTCAATTCCCCAGTACCCATGTAAGCCAGATGCACAAGGTGGCACATATGTCTGGAGTTTATTTGCAGTAGCTGGAGGCTCTGGTGTACCCATTCTCTCTCTTTCTCTCTCTCTCCTTGCAAATAAATAAAATAAAATAAATATGTACATCTGAAATGTTTCTTAAATTCAACAGTAATTTTCCTCAGCTATAGATTTATTTTGATACTGGTCTAGTTGTCCAAAAGTATTTATTCTTTCATCTTTCATGGAATAATTTACTTATTATCCCTTGGTCTCATAGTTACCTTCTTGTTTCAAGAATAAAGCATCCAAGCAAAAGAAACTCATGGGAGGAAATTTTTTTTTAAGTTTTTATTTTGGCTTAGAGTATTGAAGGGAAGCTTCATGATGGCAGGGTAAAGCTTTGCATGAGTAGAGGCTGAACATCACCTCTGCCAGAGCAGGTGGAAAATAGTAGAAAGAGACTGATCCAAGTTATGGCTATGGGGAGCTGGCTATAACATCCCTAAGGCATCCTTCAACTACTCACCTCCTCCAGCAAGGCTCTACCTCCCAAATTGCCATCAGCTGAGGACTAACTATTTAAAAACACATGAGTTTATGGGTAATATCTAATACAAACCAGCACACTTGACAATCTGTTTCATACTCCATTACAACTATTTTTTTAATTTATTTTTTATTAGTTAGTTTTGTATTCAGCAAATACAGACAGTTTGGTACCATTATTAGGTTCATCTGTGACCTACCCCCTCCCTTTGGCCCCACCTTGTTGAGGTATATGGGTCCTGCATTGTGGAGTTAGCCCACAGTTATGGGTAAGATAAATGTCTCTGCATATCATGACACAACATGTGGCTCTGACATTCTTTTCGCCCCCTCTTCCACAAAATTTCCCTGAGCCATGTTGGGTTCATTTTTGGTCTGCTTCAGTGATGAGGTGTTGGGGGCCTCTGAGGCTCTGGCTCTCTGATTTGGTAGGAGTTGATTTTTCTCTGTGTTGATCTCCTTCCACCTTGTGCTGGTATCTGGTTCACCAAGAAAACAGCACCCTTGCTTGTTTCGCCAATTTTTCTTAGTTTCAGCCAGGGCCCTTTTGAGGTATGATGGGGTGTCTCTCTCCTTAGGATCCACATCTATCTGAAAAAGAGAAGGAGATTCTCCAACGGAGAGTAAGTTAGCACCAGGACAAAAGAGATAACCCTTACTTTTTTTATAGAGAATTTAATAGGTGTAGGCCCTCTTGTAGCCCATGATTGATGGATTGATATTGGTGAGTGGGCTTATGTTTGGATATGGTTCTGACTGGTTTCCCCGATCCACCTATGGGTCCTGTACCACTGAGGAGATCAGTTAGCTAAATTAAGAGCAGTTGGTTCCCCACCATGGCTGTGTGCCACTATTGCACTTGTGTGGGCATCACAACAAGTTATTTTCTGCTAAGTAGGTTAGACCATGAGTTGCTTGGACAGATATTGGTCATTTTCCCCCAGTCGCCCATGTAGCACCTTCTGGCACTAGATGCGCTGACTGTCTAGGGACTGACTCTCTTCCAACTTCCAGCCATGCCATTCTATTTTGCATGCCAACCACATAAGGTGTCTTCAGCAGTAGGGACAACTATTTTTTAACCAAAACTTAATATCATTTTGAAAAACAAGAAAAGTTTTGAATTCTAGAATTTTCTGTGGTATTTGAAACTGTTAAGGTTCCTCTTCAGAGCACTCTCTCACTTTGGCTAATTATCATTTTTTTCATTTAAAAATATTTATTTGATAACTTTATATTTACATTTAATATATTTTATCATATTCACCCCACTGCCCTTTATTGTCCCCTTCCTCTCCCACTGAACCTCTTCTTCCTCCCAACTAGTCTTTAACTACTTTTATCCCTTCATGTCTTTTATTTTGACTCACTTATTTTAATTAGATTGACATGTATAAGCATTGATGAGAGATTTACCACAGTATGGAAATATATTTTTTTCATTTGCATAGTATTTCACATTGCTAATAATCACTTTGCAAATATTATTACTCATGACTTTGTTCTTACTAGAAGGTGTCAAAACAGCTTTTCAGACAAGGCTAACTGCCAGTGAGAGCTATTGAACACTACTATATACTCAACAATGATTGTAAGACATTATCAGACACTATTGTAATATACATCATAAATGAAAGGATGATAAAATTTGGAAGAAATGATCTAAGAATCATTAGCAAATGATATTGTTATCTGATGGTTTGGAAAAAAATCTTATCTGTGTTGCTTGAATCCAAGGTTTCAGAAAATAATATAAGTATATTTATAACATAGTCTAGACTTACTTTTAAAGTAAAATTACTTCACTGAATGAATTGTTATGAGATGAGGATAAGATAATTCATATAAAGTATATAATGTAAATGAAATAGAAGAGTCAGTAGCATAATAATAAGTGACAGTAGTATCAGCAGAAGTAGCCACAGTATTTTTTGTTATTGCTATAGTAACTTTGATTTACAATACAATATCCATAGTAATAATGCATGAAATTTTCAAAAAAAGTTGAAATACGCATTACTGAATTCATTATTTCTTAAGTGTTAAGATTTATGTACTTACTGAACATGTTTACTCTGAGTTTACATAGTCTTAATAATTAATTATTACATTAACATTTAGGTCATTTTTTAAGATATATGAGAACCAAATAAGATCATGCATGAAAAATGTTTTACTGTTTATTAGTTTAAATAGTACCTGAAATTTGTGGCAAAATATTATAAGTTGTCTTTGCTGTTTCAAATATTTTGGGAAGGTGATATGGACTTAAAGATGTTAACCTCAGAAACATTAAATTATTCCACTCAATAATCATTTCTATATTTACTTATCTGGATTACATTCAATAATATATGAAAGCATACTTAAAAGATTTTTATATACTTGCCTCAGGGTGTAATAAATAGGAAGAACTCAGTAAAAAGTAATTCTCATTATTGCAATTGCTCTACTTGGTATATCCGATGGTAGTTCATTTTCACTTTTCTTTCTTGGCCATATCAAGGAGTCCAAACCTATCAAAGAGCACCCCATTATATCTGTCCAATTAATTTTCTGAAGTTAACATTATCAAATAAGAAGAGCATTTCAGAATAATACATTTAAGGTATCTTACTGGTAGTAGCACTGTTGTCTATACATAATGGCATAATAACATATGAATTACTATTAATTGAATGAAAATGCTATAATAAAGACTTTATGCATTTATTAAGTTAGCTCTCCAGAGTCTAAATACCTTCATTTACTAATATAGAACAGCAGCTCTCAAATTATTTGGTTTAAGGGCCCACTTTGTGCTCCTTAAAATTCTTGAGGTTCCAAAGGGCTTTTGGAATATGGATTGTACCTATTAATATTCATGATATTAGAAAGTAAAACAGAAATGTTTAAAAATTTGATGAAACCTTTTATTCTAAACAGAAAAGGCCTATGTAATGTCAACATAAGTAACATAATTTTATAAATGTTAATTGTGATTTCAAAACTCCGAAAAGGAGAACTTTTTTTTACACCTTTGAAAATTTCTTTGATGTCTATTTTGATTCAAATATAGCCAAATTCTCATATATGTATAGGCATTCGACCTATCATAACACATTGAAATTTATGAAGAAAAACACAAATTTAAAGACGGAAAGTTGGCAAATAAAGTTGGGTGCATACAAATGATTCCGTTACATGGGAAGTAGAGCGAAGAGCATCAGAACTTCAAGGTTAGCCTTGTTACTTAGTGAGTTCAAGGCCAGTTTGAGTTATATGAGCCACAAAAAAAAAAAAAAAAAGAATCTCAGAGGTCCCAAGGTTCTTGGATCACAGTTTGAGAACTGCTAACACTACCTCTTAAGTTTTGAAAATATTAACAAATGTTTTTAAAGTATAGAATCAGATCATTTTGCATAGTATATTATTAATCTTGCTTCTATTACTATTGTTGCTATTATTGTTTATGATATTCTGATATTTCCAAAAAATGAATTTCTTCTTGTTTGTTGACTGCATTCATGGTTTCCTAAAACAAAATTTATGGTGGTACAGATTTGGTAAAAAGGTAAAAATACATCATCAAATTATATCTGTTATATAGGGTTTTAAACCAACTGAATATAATGACTTTTCCATCTGTGTTATCCATAAGGTATATGGCTCAGTGACAGACACAGAGAATAGACTCAATAAATGGCAGCTATCAGAGTCACCCTTTCCTCAACATATGTAAAATTATATAAATAGATGTCCAGGGAAAATTAGCCTCACCTATTCAATAAAACATTCTATTACCCTCTCTTGTCCCTTAATGTGGGCTATGTTTAGAACCTAGAGTCCATTGGGAAGGTCAGTAAATCTATTAGCAGAAGGAAGCTTACAGTAGTCCAGATCTGGGCTCTGAGTGATGACAATTTGTGCCAGTCTTACAGGCCTTCCCCAGAGACTTCATGCCTTTAGGGATACCTAGAAGATTGTGTTGCATTTCCCTTAGGAAATTGTATCTCCACAACTAGGTACATCTACTTCAGACAGGGCTCCTCCAAAGGGAAGACAAACTCAAGCCTCAGGCTTTGGCTCGTACATTGATGTGGGGTAAAGAAGGCAGAAATTGGAGAAACATCACCTCCCTTGTACCCTCTCCTGCTCCTGCTATATCAGTTTTCTTCCAGAATTTTCTTAGAAAACAACCTTCTTCCCTATGATTACACCAAAGTGCTGAGTATTTCTACTTGGGCCCAACCTTTTGCTCCAAACACCATGATTCCAAAATTAGCAACCAAGTCTTAGAGACTTTTCTCATCTTTAGTCTTAATAGAGACGTTATTGTCTATTTCAGAAAGGAACTCTATGTCTTCTTTATAGATCCAGGAATGATTTATAAATTTATTGACTATCTGGTTACATCCATACTGCCATTCACTTCTTCAATATTATTTTGAAACAATTCTCACATATCTTGATACTTCATTCATAAATATTTCTGACTACACAACTGATAATATAGAACATTTTCTACAAAGCACATTGTCAACACCTCACCTAAAAGCTAATGTGCAATTATGATATATTATCACTGAATGGCCAGTTATTGGTCAAATTTCCAATGTGTCAAAAATATCTTTGAAAATCTGTTTGCATTGTGAATCCAACCTGGTCTACCTGCTGTGATTATTTAATATGGTTTTTAGATTCCTCTTCTTTACCATTTGTAAATATTTCAAGAAAACCTTTCCTTAATCCCATGTTAACCTCCCTAAACTTTCATAAAATTTCTCATGACCAACTATTCACCAAAACATTTCATGGAGAAGCCAATACTGGCTTTTTGTAGCAGTATTTATCTGTTCAATTCTCTAGAGATTACCTTATATCTATGACTGTTCAATATATGTTCTAATAATACCAGCTAGCACCTTTCCTCTTAGTCTTTTTGTTTTAATTCTGAAGAAATTTATCCCTTGTAAATACCAGGTAGTCATAGTGGCTGCTTGTAATCCCAGCACATGGGAGGCAGAAACTGACTATAGCTGAATTGGTGAGCCTTGAGTTCAAATGAGAGACCCTGCCACAGTGAAATAAAGTGATCAAGGAAGATACTCCACATCAATCTCTGGCCTATATGCACGCGTGAGCATGCACGCACGCGCGCGCACACACACACACACACACACACGCACGCACACAAACACACAGAGAGAGACATGTTCAGGAACACTTGTACATGTATGCTTCCACATGGGTACTCACATACATGGACACCATGTATACACACAGAAAAATAAAGAAGTATGATCCATATATTTTTGCTGCACCCTATAATTCCAAGTACCTATTGAAATTCTCCAAACATTTCATTAAATTTGGTGAAAAATTACCTCTCTCTTTCTCTTCTGGCACCACTCTTCCCAACTAGGGCTCAATGATCTAACATAGTGAGATGGGCCAATGCATTGCCAGAAGAGACTTTATGTTTACATCATCTACAGTTTTGGATGTCCTTCTCTAGTTTCTTGCAGGCCATGCCTAGGTCCTGAGGTGTAGACAGGCATGGACCAGTAACCCGAGGAACCTTGACATATCTGTTGTTGCTTCTCACATGGCCACTTATTTCATTCTGTAGAGAAGGCCTGTCATGTTATAAATTCAGGATCTGAGGAAAAAGACTTAAATACCATTTTACAAATATTCTTTCTGATATCTGTCAATCAACATTGACTACCCCCCACCCCCAGGAAAATACCCTGTATGTGTAAGCCAATAAATACAAAATATTTCAATTTCAGCTGTAGGTTCATGACATTTCTTGTGTGTTCCCTAAACCCCTTCTCTGTCCCTTTTTCTTCTCCCTTTCCTGTCTCTTCCCCTCTGTTTCCCTGTCTCTTCCCTCTCTCTTCTTTCCTCTTTCTCGTCTCTCCCCTTCTCCTATCTCTTTCTCTCCTCCATTCCCCCTTTCTCTTTTTTTGCATTGGACAAAGGAGCTACATATATAGCCTCACTTTGTCTCTTGAACTTGAAACCATGTTGCTGATGCTCCCCACCCCCATGCATATACATACACACAAGGCCTTGCCAAGGAGGTAATCATTTGTTTCAGCTTAGGGACTACTATTTGCATAATGATGAAAGAGGACCCAGCTAACTCTCACAGTTACTACTGTAGGTGACATACATTTTTATTGTCCTTGACAATAGGTTCACAGAGCTATCATGAACTCTAGTGTATTACTTAGGGCAGAGGTAAAGTTATTCCTGATCCAATAAGTATTTATTGAGTGCATTTTCTGAGTCAGGACAGTGCTAGGGAATACAAATAAAACAAAAATAATAGCCCACTCTTAGATACAACTCTATCTCTAATAGCTTGCCCTAATGATGGCGATTCAACCCCTCCTCCAGCAATTTTGGGGGAAAGCTACCGTTTTCTATTACCACACTGCAACTCTTTCATGACCACCTGTTATGCTGTGAATAGCTTTCAACAAACATCAAGTCTAGATTTCATTTGGTTAAATGCTAATGAACGGATTGTGCCATTGTACAAATGCATTCCAGCCTTCCATGCAGCTATAAGGAACTCCCGTCTTTGTATTCCCTTAGGTGTCTCAGTTCCTATCCCCGTGATTGGGCTGAGGGATGAGGAGAAAGTGTTCGTGAATAATACGACGTGCGTGCTCAACGACCCGAATTTCGTTCTCATCGGCTCCTTCGTGGCGTTCTTTATCCCGCTGACGATCATGGTGATCACGTACTTCCTGACAATCTACGTCCTACGCCGACAGGCTCTGATGCTCCTGCGCGGCCACACCGAGGAGGAACTGCCTGGTATCAGCCTGAACTTTCTGAAGTGCTGCAAGAAGAATGCTGCTGATGAAGAGAACCCCGCGAACCCCAGCCAAGATCCAAATCCACGCAAACGGAAGAAGAAAACCAAACGTCCCAGGGGCACCATGCAGGCCATCAACAACGAAAGGAAAGCTTCCAAAGTCCTTGGCATTGTATTCTTTGTCTTCCTGATTATGTGGTGCCCCTTTTTCATTACCAATATTCTGTCGGTTCTGTGTGGAAAGGCCTGTAACCAAAAGCTCATGGAAAAATTGCTGAATGTGTTTGTCTGGATTGGCTATGTTTGCTCGGGAATCAATCCTCTGGTGTACACTCTCTTCAACAAAATTTACCGAAGGGCTTTCTCCAACTATTTGCGCTGCAATTATAAGCCTGAGAAAAAGCCTCCTGTCAGACAGATTCCTAGGGTGGCTGCCACTGCTTTGTCTGGGAGGGAGCTCAATGTGAACATTTACCGCCATACCAATGAACCTGTGATTAGAAAAGCTAATGACAACGAACCTGGCATAGAGATGCAGGTGGAGAATTTAGAGCTCCCTGTAAACCCCTCCAACGTGGTTAGTGAAAGGATTAGTAGTGTGTAAGCCCAGCAGCACAGTCCTCTTAGAGGCAAGCTACACTATAAGAAAAATTTATCCTTTCACTTTCCTGTCTGCCATAACTAATGTAAATACTGCTGTGTGGAAAAGTGTTTTTATATATAGCTTTGCAACCCTGTACTTTACAATCACGCATACACCAGTGAGATTTAGGGTTCTATATTTGCTGTTTATAATAGATGGAAACTAAGTTATTTTGATTCCTCGATGACTAGTGTTTGTCTTTTCCTCTCCCTCCCTTCCTTCCTCCCTCCCTTCCTTCCTCCTTGTTTTCTTTTCTTCCTTCCTGTCACTGTTTTTCTTTTGGGGGTATGTGGAAATGTTGATGTTCATCTCAGGTGGCATTTGCAGGAGACCAGAATGATACACATGACAGTGGTTAAAATTCAAACCACACTAAAATTGACAAAGTCAGTGGCATCTTTTCCAGGTTAATGGTAAATATGGACTTTAAATTCTCTCTCTGCTCATCTATACATGTAAATTCAGTAAGATAGGTTCTGCCTAGTGAACATCATCCATCAGTGATACAAAGGCAGATCTTAGCCTCGTTATCACACATGGGGCAAAATTTGACATTGTCAGAATGTTGTGTCGGTATTTTGCTGCAATGTCTGTCCCCAAACATAGTGGTATTTCAACATAGCAGCTTGTTAACCAGGACTACAGAAGTGGAAGGATGATAAAGAGATATATATACCAAAAAAGCTTTTCACTTCTTAAGGACAATGTTCAAATTCTGATTATGACAACAAGCAAACTGGAATTAGTGTTTTCATTCTGGTCCTTAGTAAATACCTAATTCCATGACTAAACTGGGAAATGAATCCCAGAGTTATTTCCCAATTCCAGGATTCAACATCAATTGGGTTTTGATCTCAGAATTCTGGAAATTTGTGTGCTACACACAGAGTGAAATTTACATTTTGAGCCTTATTAAAATATTTCCTTAATTGTGGTACCTCTGTCTATAGGACCTAATTTAGCAGTCCATTCTTAAGTAAAACTAGTATCAGGAGGGTAGATGACCGATTGAAAGCTTGGAAGTTTTACTTGATTAAGGACTACCGACTTAGGCCCTTAGAATGTGAAAAAAAATTAATTAAAAAGAAGCTTTTACTGAACTCTGGGACTAACAGACATACAGAGTTTCCATTTGGATTTTAAACAAAATTTATCTCATTTGCAGATCCTTCCAAACTCTCTAGTGCAGGAAAAGGCTGCAGCTAATTTGTGAAAGTGGCAAGCTCTTCATTGTGCTGCAATTATGTACCAGAAGTTTAAATCCTCGTTAAAATATCGTGTTGTGTTAGAATAAGTGTTGGCCATCGTTTCATTTGTGGGCCTGCTGCTCTCTAAGAATTCAGTGCCATTTTAATAGTTTGTAAACCATGAAAGGTTTTCAAACCTTGCTAAAGTCCGGCCATTGAGCCTATGCTGTGTGCAGAGTATACATGTGTTCTCAGTAACTGTGTTTCCATCTGTGTCCATTACACACAACTGTGGATAAATTTCTGAAGAATTCATGATGCTATTTCTTATGCCTAACAGTTACTTGCACACGTTGGAGTGTACCTCTTAGTATCTTAAAATTGGTGAATGCAGATTCTGAATTTTTCAAATCCCTGGTGTGTTTCCTCAACACACAGCATAGATAAATCCAACCATCTGCCATGGGAGCAGTGGGAGAGTGGCTGTAGTTGAGGAAACTCAGTCTCTGTTTGACTTACAACACTGCCAAATGTCAGTCAATTGCTTGAGCATGCCCAAATATAACTTGGAAGTAAAGTCTACCTGCCTGTTAGGTCAGTTGAATTGCATGTTAAAACAATTCTCTGAAAATGAAGAGATGTTCTAATTCTTACTGAAATGAAAATGTCTGAAGAAACCCAGCATGCATTTAGCATGAGTTCTCAACATACAGATGGTGCTCTGCATGTACGCCACGTATGTTGCATGAATCCACCAATTCGTATTAATGTAGGGCAGAGTAGCTGATATCAAAAAGAGGGCTGGAGAAAACCCCTCAGCAGTCTTTAAAAGACATTGAGATCTGAAGAATTGTATTAGAGAAAATTGGAAACATCTGATTTCTTTCTCAATTATCAGGGCAAGCTCATAGCACATGTTTTACAGAGAAATAAAATATAAACCACGGATTTCCAAAAGCACTAGCAATAAGTTGAATGATAATAGCTTACAGCACATTTGCTAATAATTCTTATGTCATCAAGTAGTAGTACTTAATAGTACCCAATACAGTAATTTCTTCAACTTGTGTGCTATTCGTAAGTTCTGTGCAGTTTGGTATGAAACAAATATACCCATTTGGATATCAATCTTACACTTCAATGTTAAATCTATAAACTTTTATAAATGTTTTAAAACACTCCATGTGATAAATGTAAAAGTGGTGAATTTACTGTCAAATCATTTTGATGTACTATTATATATGTGTATCTGTTTAAGACACGTGTAACAGACTGCCTTATATTATTTCCTGTAATTTTCCTCCTTTGTCAATGGTACCTTTTGTGAATGGTTGTAAAGTGTTGTCTTATTCCTGATTCCTGTATGTTCCACTCCAGGTTTTTGTGATACTTCCTATTAATTTATTAAATTTATTAAATGTTGGCTACCATGTCATGTGTCTTTTCCTCATTCCAACTATTGAGAAAAAAATATACCCTTTCATCACATTTTCTTTGAAAAGTAAATTGAATTCTGTAAGTTTGCAAAATCAAACTATCAGAAAATACCCCTTTCTCTGATCAATTATATACATATTGCATTAGTTACTTTATCATTGCTTTGAGCAAATACCTTTCCAGAAGCAACCTGTGAAAGGAAAGGGTTTAATTTAGACTCAAGGTGAAGTTCCTTGGTGGGGAAGGCATGAAGGCAGGAACAGGGAGCCTGCTCATTACATTTCAGCCAGAAAGCAGAGGACACACAAGAGGTGGAGCTGAGCTAAATAAACTCAAGGTCTGCCTTCATTCACATTCACCCACTTCATCCAGCAAGGCTCACCTCCTAAAGTTTCCAAAACTTTCCCAAGCAGCACCATTACATGAGGGCCAAATATCCAAACACATGAGAGTATATTTCACATTCTAATTCTAAAGTCCTCATGGTCTGGTTTTAGTTTTGGTTTTCAAGGCAGATCTCACTATAGTCAAGGATGACTTGGAACTCACTCTATTCCAGGCTGGCCTCAAACTCACCACAATCGTAGTACCCAAGACTCCCAAGCATTGAGATTATAGGCATGTGCTACAATGCCTCTTTGAAAGCTCCCATAGCCCCCCCCCAACCAAAGGCACCTCCTAGCTTTATCAAACAGCCTGTGTCAGACAGTCAATATAAAAATAAATCTTTAATCCCAGCACTTGGGAGGCAATGGTAGGAGGATTGCCATAAGTTCAAGTGAGTTCTAGGTCAGCCTGGGCTAGAGCAAGACCCTACCTCAAAACACCAAAAACAAAAAGTCTCATCAGTTTAATAACAATTATAAAACTGCAAAAATGGAAAAGTTAGGGGGGCAAAGAAAGAGGCCCTTAAGCCAAGGGTATGGTGATCTCTGCTCATGGCACCAGGCCTGACCACAGGGTCCTCCAGTATTGCTGCTGCTATGTGGTGGGGTGTGTGGGGCGGGGGCCATGATTGTCCTTTGGGAGACTCCAGTCACATGTGTCAGGACCCTTACTTCTGGTGTGTGCTCAACTTCTGCATGCCTCAGACCTTGTCAAGCCAGAGATGAAGGCCTCGGGGTTTGTGACCGTCAACCAGCAATCCCTTGACCCTGGCAGCCTGGGTATAATCACTCCATGCTCAACTCTTATCCACATCAATATCCAGCTGTGGAATATCTTCTTCCTGAAACATGAGGCTCATGAGATGTTTCAAGATCTGTTTCTCTAAGCTAAGGAGATTCCATACCTCCCTGTGGTGGTACTTGAAGGCAACCTTCTCTTGATGTCTTCCTAGGCCCTCTTCATCCGTCCCCCTGGCCTTCACTTGCACTCCCAGGAGGACCCTCAAAGTAGATACCTGGCCCTGAACCACCTGCCTTGGTGGCCCCAGTGCCCCCTTCTGGGAGGGTGACCACCATGGCAGCAGCCAGGGCCAAATGCAAGCGTAGAGACCCTCATTGTGTAGCCACCACCCAGATGCCAGCCAGATGGCTCCAGGTTCTTAGTTTGCAGACTCCACTCCACTGGGCTTCATGGTGAGGACAGCAGTGGGGGGTATTCAGGGGCATGGGGGCAGCTTCAACATGCCAAGCACCCAGGACTGTGATCGTACGCCACCCCCTTCCCACAGAAATATGCACATTTGGTTCCCAGTAGCAGCCATAAATGTCGCCATTCTTTTTAGTAGCCCCAACAATATTCAAAAGTCCAAAGTCTCCTCTAAGACACAAGGCCAAATCTCTAACTGTATGCATTGTAAAATCCAAATACAACTAACATACTTCTAACATGTAATGACACAGAAAATCATTTCATTCCAAATGGGTGTAATAGAGACATAGCAAGGAAGTATTAAACCAAAGCAAGACTGAATGAAACCTTACAGGGTATACACCAAGTCCTATAGCCCCATGTCTGGTATCTGGGACACATGATGATATACTCTGGGCTCCACTAAGCTACAGTAGCTCTATCTACCAGATCTACTACCTTCTGTCATTGTCCACTTTGAGCCAATAACTTTCCTAAGCGATACCCATGGTACTGACATTGACGTAGGCTTTTGGGTACAGGGAGGGAAGAGAATCCATAAAGGTGCAGGAGGAAGTTCCATCAATGTTAGAAGAAGCTGGATCACTCCACCACACATCAGCATAGTAGATTGAGGAAAAACCAACATCAGCAAAGCACCAGCCATCAGAGCTCAAACTGCTCTAAACACATCTAGTAGGGCTGGAATGAAGATCCAACCCAAAACAAACCATAAGGCTGGACTCCAGGATCCACCCCCAAAGACAGGCTCCCTTATAGCAGGGATCTGCCTGTTAGGAGCTCAAATTTAAAAGGTTTAATAAGAAAGGACCCAGTCCATTCAAACTATCACATTTAAACCATCACACAGAAGTAACATTAACAAGTATGCATTATAAAAGAGTTTCATACTGTGCTGGGCCCAGAGAATGCTTTTAAGTTTAGCATAGTCCTTCAGGGTTGTTCCAAAATGAGATGACAGGGCCAGGCCTTTACAGTTACACTGCCCTCAAGAAATGCATGAACAACATTTTCCAGGTTGTTCTTTTTGAAGCCCAGAAGCAGCTGCCAAAGGACTGAGAGGGTGGTACAGTTAAGGTGACTGGACCCTTGGAAGTAAGAAAAAGGAAGGAAAGTCTGCACTTGCTAGAAATCAAAGATGATCTGACTTCTTATCCCTTGTCTAGTTCCCTTGACCTGTTTTTCTATAAACAACCAAGACCCATTCTGGGAAGGAGGCCCTTCAGTTGGATTTAAACATTGTGGTTGATCAAGTTCAGCCCCCAGAACTTGATGTTAGGGCTACCCTCTTCCTAACCAACCAGCTGTCCCTCTGGTTCACCTAAGCTGGAAGACAGAGCACCACTATAAGGTTATAAGTATCTTTACAAGGGGAGAGCAGGCTCTCTGACTGTTGCAGTCTGGTTCGCATTGCTGGTAAAAATCACCCAACTAAGAGCAGCTTGTGGGAAAAAGAGAGGTTTATTTTGGCATACAGGCTCAAGGGGAAACTCCACGCTGGTAGGGGAAAACAATGGCATGAGCAGAAGGTGGACACACCTCTAACCAACATAAGGTAGACAATAGGAACAGGAGAGTGTGCCAAACACTGACATGGGGAAACTGGCTATAACACCCATAAGCCCACCCCCAACAATACACTCCCTCCAGGAGACATTAATTCCCAAATCTAAATCAGCTGGGAACCTAGCATTCAGAACACCTAGTTTATGGAGGAACACCTGAATCAAACCACCACATTCTGCCTCTGGTCCCCATAAACTGATATCCACACATGATATAAAATACAATGCACTCAATAAAACTTTAAGAGTCCCCATAATTTTTATCAATTCTAATGATGTTCATACATCCCCACAGTCCAAGATCTTTTAACTGAGCCATAATACCAAAAAATCCCCCCCCCAAACTCATAATGGCACAGAATAAACATTTACACTGCAAAAGATTGCATAGGGCATAACAAAGAAATGTTCAGCCAAAACAAGATTTAAAACAAGGCAAACATCAAACTCTGTAGCTTCAAGTCCAACAACTATAGCCAGTGACAAATCTCCAAGTCCAATAATTCTAACCAGCAACAAGCCTCTGCCATTCCAATTCCGCCCCTCCAGCTAGGCTACTCACAGTCCTGGAAAATTTCATCAGGGCCAGCAGTTTTCCTTAGCAGTCATTTCGTGGTCCCAGCATCTCCACTGGGTCTCCACTGCAATCCACGGTTCATCCTCATGGCCCCATGGGGTCTCCATGCAGGCATCCAGCAAACCTGCTTCACACTGCCCATCACCTATTCCAAAACCGTGTTGCAAACTCAATGACCCTTCTTTCCTGCATTTCTTATACTCCATAATACCAGGAAGGGTGCCCATTTGTTAATCCAGGGGGGAATAAAGCAGACTTTAAAGAACAGTACACTCCTTGAACACCCACACCCCTTCAAAAGAGTCTTCATTCTTCCTGTTGCCCCAGTGCAAGTCAGCTAGCACAGTCTCAAAGGTTGTAATCTCTCAAACAATTTGCAGGTGAATAGGCAGCAGTTTAGGCTGAAAGATTTCATTTTTTCTGTGCCATATTCCTCTGCTCACACAAGTTAATTTTTACGCAAAGCAACCCTGCACAACTTCTCAGGACCCAGGCATAACAGCAAGCTGCTCACACAAACTGCTAGCCCAGTCCAAGCAAAGCTCTTTCTCACCTTCGTAAGCCAAACCTCAGAGTTCATAGTTCTTACTGCATTCAGGTGATTGAACTCTGACAAGAATAGTCCATCAAGCTGCACTTACAGCACTGAAAGGTATCTATTAGGCCAAAGTTTCAAATCCTTCCTCATTCCTCTTGAAAATCAGCTCCAAAAGGCCAAAGCCACACAGTCAGGTGCCTAGCAGAAATCCCACTCCTCAGTACCACTTTACTGTTGTAGTCTGATTCGCATTGCTAGTAAAAATCACCCAACTAAGAGCAGCTTGTGGGAAAAAAAGAGGTTTATTTGGGCTTACAGGCTCAAGGGGGAAACTCCACCATGGCAGGGGAAAATGATGGCTTGAGCAGAGAGTGGACATCACCCCCTGACCAACCTAAGGTGGACCACAGCAACAGGAGAGTGTGCCAAACACTGGCATGGGGAAACTGGCTATAACACCCATAAGCCTGCCCCCAACAATACACTCCCTCCAGGAGACATTAATTCCCAAATCTCCATCAGCTAGGAGCCTAACATTAAGAACACCTAAGTTTATGGGGGACACCTGAATCACACCACCACACTGATCATTTGGAAACTTCCAGCTGTGGGTGAGTTTTTCCCTTGGCTGGGCCTGAGCTGGCTCAGCCCAGTCCTAGCTGGTAGGGCCCCTAAGCCCTTATTGCCCACATGGGATCTTTATACCTTCCAGCTCCCCACATAGCAGGAGCTCCTTGATGTTTCTTTTCTCTCTTTTTCTTCTAAAGATTTTCCAGACCCTCCATATGAGATCTCTAACCAAGTGGATGCCTTTCCTGGGCTCTGTGCTTTCCTCAATAAATATAATAATTTAATAATTATCCTTCTGAATATTTTTCATTCAATTCTTTGATTAAAATTAGAAATGAGGGCTGGAGAGATGGCTTACCAGTTAAGGCATTTGCCTGCAAAGCCAAAGGACCTTGGTGAGATTTCCCAGGACCCATGTAAGCCAGATGCACAAGGTGGCACATGCATCTGGAGTTCGTTTGCAGTGGCTGGAGGCCCTGGTGTGCCCAATCTCTCTCTCTCTCTCTCTCTCTCTCTCTTTCTCTCTCTCTTTCTCTCTCTCTTTCTCCCTCTTTCTCTCAGTTTCTCAAATAAATAAATAAATAAAATTTTAAAACATAAAATTAGGAATGAACCTAGAGTTTGGAGTTCAAGGACTCACCTGGACCCCTAACACCCCACTACAGGATTTGACTTATAGCTGTCAGCTGTCATTCTGTCAATAACACATGGAGCCCAGGCTATAGACAGAGACTATGAGACTGCCCCTAGCCTGAAGAATGCCTTTTTCTTTAGGGTCCTCAACTCAGATCAAGCTGGGTTCTTGACTTCACTGTAAAAAGTAATTTCAGAACATTCCATCATGAAGCAGAGTTGGAGTTTATTAAAAGGGACTTTAATCATAGATTTATGTATGGGAGTTTAAATAGAGTGATGCTCAGTTAAAAAAACAAAAGGAAGACATATCCAACAGGATGGATATGGGCATGGGCCCCTCAGAAGAGAGTCATACTTCACTGGCTTTACAATAGCCATCTATAGAATTTGGGTGGTGTTACAGTCAGCTTCACATTACTGGGATGAACCTCCAAACCAGACACAGTTTATGAGAGGAGCAAGATTTATTGAAGCTCATAAATCCAGAGGATGTTCCAGGATGGTAGGAGGAGCTGCCTCCCTTTTTATAGGTCCATGCAGAAATACCATCTCCAGCACTGTAAGTAAGCATGCTCCAAGAACATGAGGCAGAGCTCAAGCCCTCTGTATATTGGGAATTCAGATTTGCACCCAAGTGTACCTTAGGGATGGACCCTAAGTTTCACCACAGTGACATCAAGTTGCAAGCTTGTTTTTTTTAATATTATTTTATTTATTTATTTTAGAGAGAGAGAGAGAAAGAGAGGCAGATAACTGTATATAGAGAGAACATGGGCACATCAGGGCCTCTAGCCACCACAAATGAACTCTACATGCATGCACCACCTTGTGTATCTGGCTTATGTGGGCACTGGGGCATCCCAGCTGGGTCCACAGGCTTCGCAAACACCTTAACCACTAAGACATCTTGTCTGCCCAAGTTACAAGCTTGATTAAAAATCCTGAATTTATTAAGGGACACTAACTCAAACTACCAGAGGTGTGTTTAATAACAATTATCTTGTGGTGGGAGAGAGGTAGGTCCTCACACTTTCACAGGCTGACCCTGACCTCATTCTATAGCCCCAGGGTGGCTTCATACTCACAGTGAGCCTCTTACCTGAGCCTCCTGAATGCTGAGACTAAATATTTACTCCACTATATCCATGTTTGAAAGTATTATCTTTAAAAGGTTGTTAAAGTAGTTCAATGAGATCACAGTGTGTGTCCTGAGGTATACTGGACAGGATTATACATGAAAAGGTAAACACTTATATCATAAGAGAGCACCGAATCCTAACCACTAGACTACCCGGGAGACTTATATCATAAGAGTAGCAGAAAAGTTAGGATGTTTTCACTGTAAACAATGAAAATGTGGTGCATAAACAAAATGGATTTTTTGTTAATTTTATTTATTTATTTGAGAGAGACAGAGAGAAAGAAGTGGGGGTGGATGGGGAGAGAATGGGCATGACAGGGCCTCCAGCTAATGCAAACAAACTCCAGATGCAGGCATCACTTTATGTATCTGGTTTATGTGAGTCCTGAGGAATTGAACCTACATCCTTTGGCTTTGAGACAAGTGCCTTAACTACTATGCCATCTCTCCAGCCCAAAACAATAGGATTTTGTACAGCTGTAAAGAAAAATAAAATGACATTTTCAGAAAAATGGATATATCTGGGAATGCAGAAAATTATAAAAATTGTTATATAATATGTATTATAGAAATTATTAAAATTATACAAATTAAATACCACATATTTGGATCCTAGCTTAGAATAGGTAGATAGATAGATAGATAGATAGATAGATAGATAGATAGATAGATAGATATGAGTGTGGGTATTTGCCATGTCACTAGATAGGGAACTACAAAGGGAGAAAAAGAGGTTTTCAGGACGGAAAGGAGAGCAAGAGAAGACACATGACATGAAAGTGGAAAGGGGACTACTAGAAGGGAAGAAAACAAAGTGGGCAGGAGGATGAGAACGTGGGGCTGAAGGAGACCAGCAAAAGCAAATGTTGGATGACAATGTTATCATGTAATCTATTATTTTATATACTAATTTATATTTTTTAGTTATTGTGGAATTTTGACAAAATATCTGCTAAAGGACAAGGCCATACTCAAGGTTTTATATTTTCTTATTTTAAGCATGGTTCATTACTATTTTAGCAGTCATATTTGAAAACATCTCTACATGAAAGCTATACTGTCTCTGTATGAGCAGCCTTCAGAGTCAGTGTTGGTAACTGTACTTGAATTGATGATTTGTAGCTGGTGAGAAGCTTCATCCAGACTCGGGAGTGAGGAAATCCTTTCCTCTTCCCATATCCCCATAATTTTTCATGACTGCTGCAAGCCCACAACCATCACAACACCCAGGCATAGACTTCTCCGCCCTAAAGGGAGGATCCTTGCAGAGCAGCATGACATCCATGGAAAACATGATTTCTATTGTATAGAATAGAATCACTGAACTGGGCCTGCCTGCTCAGGAATACAAGGTGACCTTATGCTACGTAGCTAGTCCCAGGCTATCCAGGAATACTCAACAAAATCCTACCTGAAAATATGATTTTAAAAATTGGTAGGGAGATGGGTCAGTGATAGAGTATTTGCTTGCATACATAAAATTCTAGGTTTAGTCCCAACACACCCCCATACTTCAAAAAAAGTAATCACCACTACTAACAATTTTTACAACACTTCACGTCTAACAACAAATGTCTGAGTTTTCCATCCCTAAAAACAAATAAATTATTGAAGACACCAACTGCGTGTCCTACAATTTAATTCAATTCTGCTAATCTAGAATAAAATCAACTTGAATATAAGTATTGTTAGATTTGGTGGCACTCAAGTTACATCCCCAAAAGAACCAAACCCTCTCTTATCTCTAATATTGTCCAGTATGTAATTTGTATAAAGGTCAAAATTGAAGAATTTTTCAGAGTGAACAAAGTTTATGTGTGGGAGTGGTTACTGTCTGTGGTTGTTTGAATCAGATGTCCACCATACATTCATATGTACTGAATGTTTGGTCCTCATGAAAATTTGGGAAATGGAGCTTTGTTGGAGGAGGTGTTTCTTCAGGTGGGCTTAGGGGTGTTATAGCCAGCTCCCCCTTGCTCGAATCTGGCTCACTCTCCTACTGATCTTTCCCACCTCTTGCGACAAGAAGGTGATATCCAATCTCACACCTCATGCCATGCTTTTGCTGCCTTCATAGAGCTTCTCCTCAAGACTGTAATCCAAAATAAATCCTTTCCTCCCATCATTTGCTTTTGGTCAGGTATTTTGTCCCAGAAACAAGAAGGTAACTACAACACTGTCCTAGACCTAAGAATGGGAGGGAAAATGATAAAGATTTAAGATATTGTCTCAGTGTGACTTTTGGCCCTTATCAGTGGGCCTTGAATTCTGAATTACTTGAAGCCTGAAGTATTCTACTTTTACTATCAGTAACATCAGGACTCTGAAGACTTCTTTCAGTAAAAGCAAATTAGAATTCAGGAGAAGAATCTGTTTCCCTTTTCCCATGTTACTACAGTTTTTTCTATCTTTCTACCCTGCATCATTACCACAGTGATTTTGGGAAATGTATGGGAAAACCAAATTCTACATTGCCACTTCATGACAGTTGGATTTTGTGTTTTAAATTCAATCATTCATTTATTTTCAAAGGAAAAGGGAGAGAGAGAAGAAGAAGAAAAAGAGAGAGAGAGAGAGAGAAGTGCAACAGGGCCTACTGCTACTGCAATTGAGCTCCAGATGCATCACCACTTTATACATAAGGCTTTACATGGGTACTGGGGAATTGAGCCCAGGACATTAGGCTTTGCATGCAAGCACCTTTGACCACAGAGCCATCACTAGGAGCCTAGATTTCTCATGTAAGGAACTGTTTTGCCCCAGACACACCGATATATCCCAGGCCCTTGTTTTGAGCAAAACTCATGGAACAGAGTAAATTAAAAATTACACACCTTTGGCCGGGCATGGTGGTGCATGCCTTTAATCCCAGCACTTGGGAGGCAGAGGTAGGAGGATTGCCATGAGTTCGAAGCCACCCTGAGACTCCATAGTGAATTCCAGGTCAGCCCAGGCTAGAGTGAGACCCTACCTCGAAAAACCAAAAAAAAAGAAAAAAAGTACAAACCTTTAATCCAAGCACTCAGGAGGCAAAGGTAGGAGGATCTCTGTGAGACTGGGGCCTACCTGGAACTACAAAGTGAGTTCCAGTTCATCCTGGGATACAGTGATAATGTACTGCAAAAAAAAAAAAAGAGTGAATTCAAAAGTAATAAAGAAAAATACAGAAATTAGTCACAATTTGTCAGGTGGAAATAGCCTTCCCTTAATGGGCTTCAACAATCCCTGCTACCATCCTCCATTGCTGATAGAGTTTTAAAACTTGAAGAGGGGGAAATTGTAATGATTCCTCCTTCCTTTTGAGGTACTTTAAGGTAAGCAGAGCCCCCTAAAATGAACTAATGTAGAAATGTCCACAAGCCAGTAAAAACCACAATTTTTGGGTTCTGCCATATTTTTAGCAAAAAATTAGAAAAAAAACAAACCTTAAGAAGGATAAATTACAAATTATTAGTTTATGTAGGGGTTTAATTAAGCGAGATTGTTATCTAGGAAGAAGGCTAAAGCCAAGTCATAAGCACGTGGAGGGAAGGAAACAGGCACTCAGGTGGAAAACACGGCATAGTTCATAAGGCACATTAAAGAGAAATGGAGGCCTTTAGTGAAAGACTGGAGCAGAGACATAAACACAGGGAAGATAGAACTTATGTGCTTATGTAGGGAGATTTAGAAGAATCACATGTGGAAGGCAAAGCATACATCTTGATCTTCCCCATGGAAGAAAGTTAAAAATGGTGATGGTTTAAGAATAGAAGAGAGTGTCATGCCATAATAAATGGGTATTAACAAGAGTTCTACCCATGGTTGTCCTAAGTTATAGAAATGCCAAAGGTAGCAGGCCCAGAATTAGGGAAAGAACACTCATGGTAGGTTTAGTGTATAAGGGAAGGAAATATGCATATGGTAGATTCAGAGACCAGAGGAAAATCATATGGGTAATTAAAGTGAGAAGTTGCCACAAAGTATAAGGCAGAAGCAAGCAGAAAAATTACCCAGACCAAGAAGCAGTATTCTCCTCATCCTCCCCAACCAGCCAGGATAGTTGGGTGAGAGGGGTAAACCCACACTCACATGTATCCCTGTGACCAGGTCAAAGAGAAGTATAGAGAGACAGAGAAGGCCAAGAAATAGCCTTTATAGTCAATTGAAAATGTATTCTTTCATTAGAATCATGTATGTAAAAGGGAAGACCTGATTGATTTGTCAATTTAAAGCGGTAGGCCCCAGGGCCAGCCCACCTGAGTCATGCTAGGCTGTAGGCAGCAGGGGTGGGACATTGTAGCTGTTGTTAGTCAGATTTGATAAGACACAATTTCCATTCCTGAGTTTCGTTGGTGCCTAGGCAGGATGGCATGTGGGATGGCCTCTCCTGGTTCTCTCTTTTGGACTTCTGTTCCTATCTGAAATTGTATAAAAGAACCTAGCTTTCTCCTATTTCTCCATCAATCTGACCAGAAAATGTGAATAAGATTACAAGGTCGCTAAATAAATGTTATGAGACCTGGTTTTTCTTTATCCTTTCCTGAAGGAAATTCCCTTCCCCAAAAATCTGGCAGGAAGATATAAATAAGATGTGAACGTGTCTGGAGGGATTCCTCACCAGTGAAAGCCCTTGCCTGTAAAGCCAAAGGACCCAGGTTCAATTCCCCAGTACCCCATAAAGCCAAATGAACAAGGTGGCACATGTGCCTGGAGATCGTTTGCAGTTGCTAGAGGCCCTGGTGTGCCCATTCTCGTTCTCTGTCTCTCTCTCTATCCTTACCTGTCTGCTGTTTCTCTCTCTCTCTCTCATAAACAAATAAGTTCAAAGTGCCTGGACACCTGCTGGTTTTTGTTTTGTCTTGTTTTTAACTGTAAAGAGTCCTAACTGGCCAAAATGTTGAAACTAAGTTGCCTTTGAGTGTTCAGCACTAAATGGTACATCTATAGAACACCCTCCAAAGCCCAGAGAACATCATGGGAGACCAAAACGATTCTAAGAGTCACAGTTATGAAGCACTGCTTTTATGATTGTTGTCTTCTTGAATGTTCAGAAGTTGTAATTACTTTCATAAGAACTACACAAAATTGATACTGTCAACATTCCATCAGGAGGAAGGATGAGCTCATGAGGCCACACCCTACCTGAGGATTTATGGGCAATTAACAGTTACTGGAAGGAGGGCCTCATGAAGCCACACCCTCCATGAGGATTTGTAGGTAGTTAACAATTGGTGGAATAGAGGGTTTCATGAGGTCATGCCCTCCCTGAGGATTTATAGGGAATTAACAGTTGCTAGAAGGGAGAGTCTCATGAGGACACACTGTCCCTGAAGATCCATAGGCAATTACTATTTGCTATAGGAGGGAAAAACATATTCTTCAGTAGTGTGGTAATTAGCTTCTTCTTTGTGCTCCTGTAAACTTCTCATCAGAGGTCCTTGGTGAATTCACAGGCATAGGAGCTAGTATTGTTTGTGGATTCCTATGAAGTCTCCTGAGAAGCCAACCCTCCCTTCTTGTGCTATACTTATTCACTTACTTGGGAACATTCCCTCTGTTAGTTGAATTGAGTTTTCTCCCTAAATGATGCATGAGATGGAGAGACTTCAAGTTTTTCCATTGTAAAAATTGAGAGAGCCATACATGGCTACCAGGACACACCTTCCCCAAAGGTCCATAGGCAATTACTGTTTGCGAGAGGAAGGAAAGGCATATTCTTCAGTAGTGTAGAAATTGGTCTCTTATTCATGCTCTTGTAAACTACTTATCAATGGTCCTAGAGGAAACCCCAATTAAATACCCGGACTCACATAAAGCCAAACAAAAAAACATGAAAATTACTGCTACCAGGGGTACAGTGATAGGAGGCAGAAATTTATTACGGAGTCATAGCAACAGGACCCCAAAAGTGAATGATCATTCAATTCCTTCAATAAAACCAGAAAACTGTGAACTACTTACTGGTGGTGAAAACCTTGAATGCTGGGAGATGAAAATTCTGGAAGCAGGAAAAGAGAAAAAAAAAATCTCACTATAAACCTCATCTTCTGGATCCAGAAGAAGTCACCACAGCTTGGTGCACTGTCTGGAAGACGATGGGCTCAAAGTCAGCATGCACCTGATTAGTTCCAGCTCTCTGGCAGCTGCTGCAGACAGCAGGATGAATGTGTGACATTAGCCACCTGCAATTTCCTTTATGTCTACTTGACAGACAGAAATTCAGATCCATATTTCTCCTATGGGCCTTCCTGTCTAACTGCCTCTTCCTAATGCTAACTATGTCCCTCTTATTTTCTCTCTCTCTCGTGAGAGGAAATGCTAATTGCTCTTAGAGGAAAGATGATGATGATTGGTCAGTCTATAAGTGCTTCCTATTGAACTGAGTTGTATAGTAATTGCAGTCTCTCCCCAGGGGTATCCAAAGGCCCAAGGGAGAAATCTGTTAGTCAAATGTTCTGTTCTGTCACCATCTGAGCATTGTGAGTTAGTGATGTTTGGCAATCTGGTTAGAAATGGTGAGTGATCAGCTGATCAAGGGGGCCCACACAGATGGAGTTGGATTGGTGCATGACCATCTGAGTGTAAGCTGCCTGTAAATGAGCAGAGATAAAACAGATAATGTCTATAATGGAAAAACAACTCCAGCAAGAACAGAAAGTAAGGCACTGTGATGAAAGAGAGAGAAAACTTATCTGTCTGTCTTATTCTAGGCTTTGCTGTGCCCCTTTGTATTTGGTTATGTTTCCTTCTGGTGTCTCTGGTGTGTTTAAACAACTTTCTCTGAATCTATCCTGAAATGTCTCTAAAGGCAGCAGTATGGTTAAATCTAACTGCAAAGCAAAAATGCAGAACTGAGAACCAAGCATAGCAGCCAATAAATAGATTTATTGTATATTTTGCCACCTGTATAGTTACCCAGGACTCCTAATGGAGTGGAATTACAGGAGCCTGTATAGGAAGCATGGGGCTCCCTATATTATAGTCAATAGTAAGTTATACTTCAAAGGATTTACTTGTGCTCTACAAAGCTCTTCTGATACACAGTATATAAAATGTTGACAGTCCCATGCCCTCTGTGTATCATCCTCAATCTTGGTAGGATTATATGCGGGTACTGCCTCTGCCTCTCTGGGAACATTGCAGTCAAGAACTCCAGAAAGGGCTGCATAATATTCATTCCCCATTGCTACTGTATGGGTTTGTACCCTTTGTCTTTCAATAGAAGCTAGTGTCTAATCTAACATTAACGAAATATCTCTTCAATCCATGTCATACTGTTTAGTAATTTGGTGGGAAACCTCATAATAATGACTAGGATCTTCAGAGTAACTTCCTGGTTCCTGTAATATCTGCTTTATTTCATTTATGGAGAAAGGTCTGTGGACATAATTTCGAATTTCCCAGAGGTCACTTATACATATCCCTTGGGGAGACAGTGGTGTCCTCCTTGATAGCACATTTAGTGCCTGGTTGTTTCGAATATATTTAGTAGGCTCAGGGATCTCTGAAGAGGGAGCCTCAAGATCTGCAGCTATTGGAGTTTGAGAGTTAGGGACTATTGGGCCACAAGTAGAACCTGGGGTGATCAGGTCCAGCTCTTAATCCACTCAGGATGTTCACAGAGTTGAAAGAACAACTGGACATAAGATACTTCTGTCTGTTTTCTCTTATTCCTATAGAAACGATAAACCTGCAGTATTCTATTGTATTTAAACTGCCAAACTTTCTGACAATAGAAAATTAAAGCTTCCTTTCTGAAACTTAGTGGGTATAGGACTACTTCAAGAAGGACTAAATTTCCTTACAATTTTAAATTTGAGTTTTTTAAATGGATAAAAAACCTCTCTCCTTCTAAGTACCAGCATGGGTATGTAGTGTTAAGTAAGCATGTTTAGTGTCTATGTAAATATTTATTCATTTCATTCTGCTGATGTTTAGAGCCCTGGTCAGAGCAATCAGCTCTGTTATTTTAGCACTGGTATTAGCTAGATGTGGACCTGATTCAATATTCCCATATTCTGTTATCACTGCACATCCTGTGCTTCTAGTTTCATCCTGGATAAAAGAACTCCCTTCAGAGTGGGAGAGATGGCTTAGTTATAAAGGTGCTTACTTGTGAAGCATAAGGACCCAGGTTCAATTTCCCAGTACCCACATAAGCCAGATGCACAAGGTGATGCATGAATCTGGAATTTCCTTTCAGTTGATGGAGGCCTTGGCATACCCATTCTCTCTCTCTCTCTCCCTCTTTCTCTCATCTCTCAAATAAATAAATAAATAAATAAATAAATAAATAAATAAAAGTTTTTTTTTTTAAACTCCCATCAGTAAATAACTGGAGATCAGGATTGGTTAAGGGCTGGTCCTTACGGTTTGGTCTGGCAGCATAAGTTTCTCATAAAAGCTGTTAACTTAAGTGTTCAAGGGCTTTACCATTTTTGAGGTAAGTAGCAAGGTTGAGAGAGGAGCAAACCTTAAGGGACATTTCAGGACCCTCCATGATGATATTTTGTCATTCAACAATCTGATAGCTACATTTTCCCCTTTGAAGTGATAATGCTCCCAATGTCATGCGGAGTATGTACAGTAAAAAGCTTTCCCAAGGCCAGTTTATGTGCCTCAGAGATTAATAATACGATTGATGCAATTGCCCCTAGGCATTCAGGCAATACCTTAGCTACTACGTCTAACTCTGCTGAGATATTTGATAGGTTGCAGTATTGGTCCACTAAGTAAGAATCAGGCCCATAGAGCAACATCCATTATCTCTGTTACATAAAGAGAAAACCAAGGTTGGGTAGGTAATCCTACATTAGGGGCCTGAGACAATGCATCCTTATGTAGTTGAAAGTAGCATATGCTTCAATTTCCCATATTAAAGGTGTGAAAGGCACCTCTGTGTCTCCCAAAGTAGTTGGTATAGGGGTCTTGTGAGATCTGCAAAGCCTAGGATCCAAATCCTGTAAAAGCCTGTAACTCCAAAGAAAACTTTCAGTTGTTTTATAGTCTGCAGGAGGGAGTAAAATAACACAAGCTGAATTTGTTCAGGAATTAAAGTGAATTTCACCTTCTATTAGCATTACAAGATTAGTAACTTTAGATTGACATAACTGAGCTTTTTTCCATGTGACTTTGTATCCCCACTCACCTAGGACCTTAAGAAGGGGCTCATTTTCTGGACAGCCCATTTTCTCAGAAGACCCCCAAAGTGAAAGTGTATGAGGTCCTGAGCTAAAGCCAATCCAAACATGTTGGGACTGTCTCTAAAGCCTTGGAGTAAAACTGTCCAAGTAACTTGTCCTGTTTTATGAGTTGAGTCCTTCAAGGCAAACAGTGGCTGGTTATCTGGATGTAGAGGGATACAAAGAGAGCTTCCTTTAGATCTAGTACTGAATAATGAGTAGTTCTAGAAGGAATTTGAGTTAATAGTGGATAAGGACTAGTTACCACAGGATGAAGAGGTACCAGTATGTCATTAATTAATTGGAGGTCCTGAACTAATCTCCATTTATTAGGTCCCTTTAGTATTCCAAAAATAGCAGACATGTGGGCTGGAAAACTCTTTTAGGAGTCCCTCCTTCTTTTGGTCTCAAGCCCATCCATTGTATGTGGCTTTAGTGGATACTGCTTTTGATGGGGAAATAACAGGGATCCTTGAGATGTACCTGTACAGGAGTGGCAGGGACATATAGTACTATAGTTTCATCATCTGCCCAAACTAAATAATCTAAATTACCTTGTGTCAAAAGAAGACAAAAGTTTCTCTCTGAGGTATTTATAAAGAATAACACTTCCCAGTAAAAAAAGACTGGTGTCTCTGGGACTATAAGTAAGGAATGATGGAAGGGGTAGTCTCCTCAAGAGCAAGCAAGAGTGTGTGTAAATCTGACATGAGATGCCTCTAAAGACAGTAGTATGGTTAAATCTAACCATAAGGCAAAAATGAAGCAGTGAAAACCAAGCACATGAGTCAATAAGATTTATTGTTTATTTTGACACCTGTATAGTTACCCAAGGGCTCCTCTAGGTGGACCAGAATTACAAAAGCCTGTCCATAAAGCCCTGGGCCTTGTCAATAATCTGTTGAGGGTGATGACGTCAAGTGTTTTGGAGGCAGGGGTCACTGGGTTTTCCAGTAGTTCCCTTGGCATTTAGGATATGGTCTTGGTGGAGGACAGTTTTTACAAAGGGGACACATCTACTCACAGGGAAAGCAAGCCATGAAAATGCCTTGAGAAAGGGCTTTTGTCTTATTAACATTCATTACACTTATAATCTCCTAGTGATATTTTTTCCTATTCTTCTCTTTTCTTAAATCTCCCTTTCTACTCTTTCTGTTGCCCTTTTTTCCCTTTTCCTTCATTTTTCTCTCTTTCTATGTCCTGATTATAACAAACAGAAGTTGAAACCTGGGGCAACACTTCTTATTTTGTTCAGCTAATAATTTTGTAACTTCTTAGGTATATCAGGTGTTGACTGGGCTTAAAAAACTTACCCTTAAGGGGCTGAAGAAATGGATTAGTGGTTAAGGTGCATGCCTGCAAAACCTAAGTATCAGGTTAGATTCTTCATTACCCACATACGCCAGAAGCTCAAAGTGGCACATGATTCTACAGTCCGTTTGTAGGGGCTAGAGCCCTGGTGAACCCATTCTGTCTTGTTCTCCTCCTCTCTAATAAATAAATATGAAAGTATGTAAATACAATTATCCTTAACAAAAAGCTTCTTCCTCCATAGTCTCTGGAGTAACATTAGTGTGCTTTATAATTGCCTCTTTGAGTCTCTGGGGAAAGGCAATAGGCAATTTCTGTTCTCCCCATATTATAGTCGACAATAGGTTATAGTTATAGGTTATAGGCTTTACTTGAGTCCTACAAAACCCTTCTAAAATACAGTATATAAAATGTTTACAGTCCCATGCCTTCCATGTATCATGTTCTCTCCAGTTGAGATTATGTGTAGGTACTGCCTCTGCCCCTGGGGGTACATTGGACTCAGGAACTCCAGAATGGGCTGTATAATACTCATTCCCCACTGCTACTGCCTGGGTTTATTCCTTTTGTGTTTCAATAGAAGTTAGTGTCTGATCTAATATTAATTTATTATCTCTCAAAACCAGGTCATACTGTTTAGTAAATTGGTGGAAAACTTCATAATAGTGTCCAGGGTCCTCATACTAACTACCTAGTTCCTATTATATCTGCCTGATCTCATTATGGAGAAAGGTCTGTGGACATAACTAATCTGAACTTCCACAGAGGTCACTTACAGGGGACATATCCCTTGGGGAGGGCTGTGGGTGTCATCTTTGATAGCACTTTGGTCTCTGATGATTAACTTCTTCTAAATATGGAAGACAATGTTCAGAAGGAGTTAATGAGAGAAGGTTTGAATATATATTTAGGAGGCTCAGGGATCTCAGAAGAGAAATCCTCAAGTCCACTTTTCCATTTTCTGGAATATATTCTAGCCAAACTTTCTCATAATAGAAAATTAAAAGTTCCTTTCTGAAATGCAGTGCGTCTATTTGGGCCCAATTTTCAAGAAAGCAGGCTAATGGAAAGTTTGTGAAGTCTTTGGAGTTGATTGTCCTATCTGGAATGAGATGGAGGAAAGGTATAGAAGTAATCTAGAGTCAGGCTATGCTCCATATTGCCTCACATCTTCTAGTGTGGAGGTGTGCATTATTCCAGAACTGGGTTTGGGAGAGAGGAAGCTAAGGTTATCTCCTGCCTATAGGACCCCTGATCCAAACTCCCTGTTTTTTTTTCCCTCCCCAGTCTAGAGGACACATAGTGCAGTCAATATGTCTCCTGGAGCAGGGAGGAACAAAGCTAAGATATTGGTGCTCATCCTGGTTAGTTTGCCTCTAAGCTCAAACTCCTCCAGCCCTCCCCAAAACTGGTCCTGTATATCCTACATCATGGCATATGAAAAGCAATGTAGGCCCAAATACAGATATTTCTTCTTTTACTCCCATCTTGATAGTCTAAATGTCCATATAGGGTTTTTCGTCATGGGACCTCTTTCCATCTCCCCATATGGGATCCTGGAGTATAGGTCCACACTGGTATGTGAATAGTTCAGAATGGCTCAGAATGGGTTACAGACTTGATTTCTGACAGATTTCTTTATTTAAATTTGTTGATAGAACAATGTAAAATGGTTCTATAAGTTAAATTGATAAAAGTTTGCTGTTTATGACAAAAGCCATTGTTATTTTTCCCATTTTCAATTTGAGATGTTCCAATATGTAAATAGCTTTCTTTTCTGTGTCCTTACAGAAGAGGCTTCACAAGGGAACAATGATTTTTATCAGTGCTCCATTGGTGACTCACTCTCTCCTATGATTTTCCTCATAGAAGACAACAAATCATCTAGGAGATAAGAAATCCTGCCTCCAAGGGGATGATAACATTATTCAGCTAGACCTGTTTAACACACACACACACACACACACACACACATACACACACACACAGACTGAGTTGTTCTATGTCCAATGCTCCTTATCTCTGAGACCATCAAAAATTGACCCAGAGCCAAGGAATAGACAATTAGACGTTTTAATTTCCTGACAGATAGAGCTATAAGACCT
Organism: Dipus sagitta; assembly: GCA_036346955.1. Taxonomy (NCBI): domain Eukaryota; kingdom Metazoa; phylum Chordata; class Mammalia; order Rodentia; family Dipodidae; genus Dipus; species Dipus sagitta. The sequence goes on from CM070776.1 coordinate 104,170,133, forward strand.
TAAATTCCAGGTCTCAACTGTGGAAATCACTACAAGGTATTTTAGACCAGTCTTGTCAGAGAAACTAGGAAATGAAATGGATAGGAGACAAGCTGTCTTATCTCCTACTCACTTGCTAGGATGCTTAAGCAATTCAGGACATTCTTGCAACTCATAAGTTTCTTCCAGATGTAGGAGAACGTGCCAGAAAAGAATTTCTCAAGAAACATAGACAAAAAATCCAGAGTTTGAGTCAAAATAAATAGCCTAGAAAGGGGTTATAAGGGAGGGAGGAGAGGGATGGACTTAAGGACATGGTATTGTATATATGTAAGTAGATGAACAGATTATTGGAGGAAGAATGGCCTAAATGAAGTCAGTATAAGAGATTGAGTAAAGGAAGGGTAGGGGGAAGGTTAATCAAAATTTAAGATGTTATGAAGAAACCATGTGAAAACCTACTTTTTTGAATAATGGCATACCCAGAAGCCATGGATTGTTACTAGAATAATTTCAGTGCCATGGATGGGAAACCTTCCAGTGAGTTGTTGGCCAAGGAGATCCCTGATGTCACCAAAACATTCATACCATTGCCAAGGCTCTTGGTTTCCCACCAGGAATAAATGATAAGACCCTATTGCTAAAGTCTCTGCATTCTTCTGCTGCAAGGTCACTGAGAAATCATGGTGGTGGTAAGCTGAAAACTTCCTCTGTGTAGACAAGCTTCCATAAAGCTGGAAAAGCTATCATGCATGTAGCTCTGTGGGACAGATAGAAGTCATCATTGGAGATAAACAACAGTGGACACTGCTAGCCTTAAGTCTGGCCAGCCATGCCAAATAACCCAATGGGTACAATATGGGCATGTCTGTTATGGGGAAAAACAATTGGTTTCTACTTAGACTGGAAGCCCACTCCTTGGAAGGGAATGCATGCCCAGTATAGAAAACACAGTCAAAAGCCTATGGTAGGGGAGGTCATGAACCCTAGGGGAGTAATACCTATTGCTATCTAGCTAAATACATATATTATGCTCAAAAATTTTCCGTGTAAGCACTTTTCTTAACATTCATACCCATATATTAATGCTACTCCACTTTTTATTAGAGAAGCTTCTCTTTTCAGATGGCAATGACCTCTCAGATGACATAAAGAGCACCGTGATACTGAGAAGAAGTGACAGAGGATTGTTCAACACTGAAACATCTCTATCGCAACTTACAAGGCTCAGGGTCCTTTGCAGAAGAGGTGGTGGAAAGAATGTAAGAAACAAGGGAAGCATAGGATTGCATATATTACAATCTTCCAGGCAAAAATTAACTTCAATATCCATGGCCTCACACTGCCTAGTACTACACAAACCCTCATAATAAGAGGGAAATATGATGACATTAAAATAAAAGAGAGACTAATTGATAGGTGGAGGGGATATGATGGAGAATGGATTCGTGAAGGAGAAAGTTGTGGAGGGGACAGAATTACCATGGTTTATTGTCTATAATTATGGAAGTTGTTAGTAAAAAAACACTTAAATAAAAACAAACAGAGACAAAAAAAAAAAAAAATACCAAGTTCAAGGCCAGCCTGCTTCCTGGTAGTAACAATAATGTCCCTCCTAATTAACAGTGAAAAGCAACCTGTGTGTACACTCATTGTATATTAGGCCTGTTAATCTACAAGGAAAATTTCTGACTAATAACTAACTGCCCCCCTGAGATAACAGGATGTCATCCTAGACAGTCCTTTAAGATTAACAATACATGCACTTATAACGCATAGGAACAAAAGTGGTGGCTCTCACCTGGGCACTAGAACTAAAACAAAGTCAGAGTAAAGATTTTCATTTTTTCTCATAAAAATTATCTCCAGGACTGTTAACATGGTTTGCCTGTACTTTAAATGTTAAATAATATGATTTCTATTTTTCAGATATGGCTTAAGATGCCATCAGAAAACATATAAAAATGTTTAAAAATGTTAAGGATTTTAATACCATGTTTTAACTATATCTGTTTTGTTAAAGAGAAAAGGTACAGATATATTCCATATTCCCATTTTTCTCCTGGGTGCTTAAAAACCAGACATAGCAGCCAAGACCATTGGGCATGTTTGGCCTAAAAGGGTAGCCAATATTTTGGTCCCATCCCCTCCAAATCAAAAGGCCTAGGTGTTGATGAACACTTCTTTCTAGGGGGTCCTACAACTCTTTTTAAGACATCTATCTTCCTAATCTGCGAAGACATGGAGACCCAGAGGTTGAGTTCCAATCATAAACCAGCCTGCAGAAAGAGAATCAGAACAGAGAGGAAAACCCTCAATGCTTCCAAGAGAAGGAAAGCCACACTGTCAGCATGGATGTGAATCATACCAGCAGATGGCGCACAAACGCTGAGAGAACCTTAGAGCTCCCCCAAGTTTCCTAAAAGTCTCTCTTAAAGAGCCATACCCCCTTCTCCCTCACAGAATTTGAAGAATTACAAAGAGAACTGGAAGTTCCCTTGACGATCCAGATCAATATGCCAAGCCTTCGAAAGTCTCAAAGAGTTATATAATCTGCCTTGAAACGATGTAATGTCCATTCTAAATCACACTCTGACTTCTCTAGAAAAAGGGACATTAATAAAGCAATTTAGATTGGAGACAGTTGCTATCGATCTCAGACCCCAGCCCACAGAGAGAAACAAGGAATTCCTACAGAGAACCAGAAAATCCCATTGAATGTTTCTGCCTGGAATAATGATGATGAAATGTATAGAATGGAAGAGAAATCACTTCTTATACTCTTAAAGGGTTTTAGATGAGCTCAGGTTAAGCTACTAAACTACTTTCCATTGGCTACAATTCATCACAGGAAAGAGGAAGCCCTTGTAGCATTTTTTCAATGTTTACAAGATGTCATATTAAAATACTTGGTAATACTGCCAGGGTGCAAGAAGGAGAAAATCATCCTCAAACATAAATTTATGCCACAATCAGTAGCTGATATCTGTAAGATATCAATTGTAAAAATTGTCAGCCAAACAAGGCAAGACTTTGGATCAGTTGGTTCAGGTTGCATTTGCAGTCTATAATAACCGGAATACAGACAGGGCACTAAAGAAGGACCAGAGACATGGGGAAATTTTTCTGGTTATGCTGGAAACTCCCCAGAGAACTGTTCCTGTTTCAACTTCTCAGGGAACTGGTAAGGTTTCATGGATCCATTTCCTATGGGGACAGATAAGGCCATTACCACCATGAGTGTCTCAGCAGGCAGAAGCCTCCCCAGCGGCCCTGTCCCATTTGCAAGTAAAAAACACTGGAAGGCCAATTACCCTCAAAAAACCATATAGATTGGGGGTCATCTCTATCCTAAGCCTACTAATGGGCCCTGGGTCTTCCCATATAGGCTCTTGTAATCCCATGAACTACCCCATGTAACTCTACACATGGCAAAATATACAATAAACTTTCTCTTTGACTTGGTTGTTTGGTTTTCAGTTCCTTGATTTTTGTCCTGGATCTAGATCTAACCTCACAGCTTTCCTTAGGGGCATCTCATGTTAGGTTCAGAAAATGTTCTTTACAAAGAACCTCTGGCTTGTTCCTGGAGAGTCTATCTATTTTATCACTCCTTCCTTATAGTCCCAGAGAGACCATCCCACTTGCTGGGTAGAGATATCCTTTCTAAATGACAGGTAAAAAATATTTTACCTCCAGAGAAAAACCTATGTCTTCCTTTGATAGAGGAAAATGGAGATCCTTCAAGTTGGATAGATGGCGAAAATATAGGTTGAATTGTCACTGCCTCTCCTGTCCAAATACATCTTAGGGACCCCACTTACTTTCCCCACCCAAAACAACATCCACTGAAGCCGGAAACCATTAAGAGGCTTAAAATAGTTAAGCCATAGTTGTAGCCCCAAAGAGACAGATATTCCCAAAGGAGTTGGTTCTAGGCCTTATACGTCTCCTATTCTTGGAATAAGAAAGGGACGTAACAAGTGGAGATTAGTTCAGAACCTTCAGTTAATTAATGATGCAGTGGTACCCCTTCATCCTGTGGTACCCACTCTTTATACGCTCTTAATTCAGATACCCTCTGGAAATATTCATTATTCAGTCTTGCATGTGCATGAGGCTTTTTTTTTTCCTGTATCCTTCTACATCCAGATATCCAGCCTCTGTTTGCCATTGAGGAGCCAACTCGTGAAACAGGACAAGTTACTGGGACACTCTTACCCCAAGGATTTACATACAACCCCCAGCTGCTTGTTTTCCCCTTGAAATGGGACTAAGAGTCCTAAGAGCACCCTGGTATTGTATGTAAATGATTTTTTTTATTTTGAGGGGCTTCTGAGAAAATGTTCTTTTGAGAAACGGAGGCCCTTTCCAACTTCCTGGCTAATTGGGGATAGAAAGTCTGAGGGGGAAAAGCTCAATCATTTTCATCTAAATTTAGTTATCTCGTAATGACATTAGAGGGTGAAAAACACGACTTAACTGAATGAATTCAGCCTATTCTAACTTACCCCTCCCTCAGATTGTTAAACAAATGATAGCCTTTCTGGGAGTTACAGGCTTTTACAGGGTTTGGATCCTAGGTTTTGCAGTGCTTTCAAGACCTCTGGATACTTAAGGACAATTGCAGCAGTAGTACTACTAACACTTGAAGCACATAAAATGACCTTGGAACCATCTCTTACTTTACATACACGCCATGACATAGGGAGCATTCTTAACACTATGGGGCACATGGGTTATCTGATAGCTGAATTGTAAATATCAATCCCTAGTGATGGAAGGACCTGAAACAACCCTCAGGTTTACTCTTCTCTCAATCCTGCTGGAACCCCACGTCCTGAGTTCATATATGTTAATTAACCAAAGTTTTGGCAACTCAGACTGAGAATAATTTTTATATCACCACACATTGTTCAGACATAAAAGGACATGAGACAGGGAAATGAGTCAAGGGACTGCCTCTAGAAAGTTTGAAATCTCCTTAGAGCATTTAACTGGTGTTCTTGAAGTAGTTGGCAAACCTCTCTCCTTCCAAATCATTGCATGAACATGTAATATTAAGCAAGCATATTTGGAGCCTGTATTGGTACTTATTCATTTTCCTGTGCTAATATGCAGGGCTCTGGTCAGACCTATTAGCTCTGCCAACTAGGCACTGTTATTAGCTAGAAGTGGGCCAAATTCAAGAATCTCATATTGTGTTAAAACTGCATGTCCTGTCAATCTAGTTTATTCCTGAATAAAAGAAGTCCCATTTGTCAATAACTGGAGATCATGGTTTTCTAAGGGCTGGTCCTTCAGGTCTGGTCTGGAAACATAGGTTTCTAATAAAGCCTCTTTACTTGAGTGCTCAAACTGTTTCTCATCTGTAAGGTAAGTAGCAGTATTGAGAGAAGAGTAAACCTGAGGGTTGTTTCAGGTCCTTCCATCACTAGGGATTATATATATGTAAGTAGAAGAACAGATTAATGGGGATGAAAAGGCCTAAGTGAGGTCAGGGGAAGAGATTGAGTAAAGGAAAGGTGGAGGGAGGGCTAATCAAAATCTAAGAGGATATAAATAAGTCATATGGAAACCTACTATTTGGGACAATGGAACACTCAGGTGCCATAGATTGTTACTAGAAAATTTTCACTGCTAGTGATTTGTTGGCCAGGGAAGGCCCTGATACCCCCAAAATATTATAGACCATTGTCGAAGCCCTTGGTTTCCCACCAGGAATAGATGGTAAGACCCTATTGCTGAAGATTCCACATACTTGGGCTGCAAAGCCACTGAGAAATCCTGCTGGAGCTGAGCTGAATACCTCCCCCATGTAGACCAGCTGACAGAAAGCTGGAAAAAGCCACACTGCATGCAGTTCAATGGGAGAGAGATAAATCACCAATGAAGGTACTCAACAGAGGACACTACAAGCCTTGTATTTGACCAGCTAGGCCAAATGAGCCAATGGGTGCAATAGTGGCACTTCTGCTATGGGGAAAACAAAGTGCCCTCTAATTTGACTGGAGGTCAGTTCCATGGGAGGGAATACATCCCTGATACTGAAAACCTACAACAGGGATAATCATGAGCCCTAAGGGTGTAATGTCTGCTGCTGTCTCTATAAATGTATATACTATGCTCACCAAACTGCCTAGAAAGAACTTCTCTTAATATGCATACCTATATATTAATACTACTCTCACTTTTGGTTACAGAACCTTCTATGTATATAAGAGCCAAAGGAAGAGTAGGACTCCTTACAATGTGCTCCTCCAGACACAAAATGGCCTGGATATCTGTGACCTCACAGTGCCTGACACTACCTACAAAAGACCATCATAATAGGAGAAAAAAGATGATGACATCAAAATAAAAGGGAGACTGATTGGGAGGAGGAAGGGCTATGATGGAGAGTGAAGTTTCAAAGGGGAAAGTGGGGGTAGGAAGGGAATTACCATGGGATATTGTTTACAATCATGGAAGTTGTCAATAAAAAAATTAAAAAGAATATTGCATCTTACACATCTCCTTAGACTGAATTCTGGATAAAATGAGTTTCTGAGAAGATTATACCCTCTTTCCTGGAAGCACTCACCCTGGGAAAGTCACAAGAAGGGAGGATAACAGGGAAAAGAGAAATATAAGCTTGCCAGGATCAGGGCACTTGCTGCTCAACTAGTCCATTCTTATTCTGAATATTGTATTTTTGTTTACTAGCATGTTCTAAATTAAACACTGCTTGCTTTATTACTGTGTCATATTTGGTTTTTTTTCCCCTCTTTCTGAAGCACAAGAACCAAGACTGTTGCTGAACTCAAGATCAGAAGAAACTGGAGACCACACCATAACAAAAGGATAAAGGAAATTCTTCAGGCTGCAGGTGGCAGCATAGAACTGTGTCTTCTTACCAGATGCCAGACCGAGTTGAAAAGGCATCCTCTTGGAAGTATTTTGTATGTGTGTGTGTGTGTGTGTGAGAGAGAGAGAGAGAGAGAAAGAGAGAGAGAGGGAGAGAGAGAGAGAGAGAGAAAGAGAGAGATTTTGATGGCTTAAAAGATTTTTGTGATGGCTCATCAGGCAAATACAAATAAGGACTTCATTTCCTGGTCATCCAACTCCTTTTTGTAAGGGCTTGACATAAATGATTCCATTTCGATTCTGATGATGTTAGCCATTTATCACACACACATACACACACACACACACACACACACACATTGTTAGGGAGGAAAATAAATATCTTAGTAACATTTATAGTTCATAGCTGGAATATACTCCAGTATAAAATAACAGATTAAAAATGCAAAAAAATACTCTGTAGTTCATTAATATGTATACCACATTTATTTATGTGAAATACACATGGAAAAGATAAAATCTCAACGAGGTTGGTCTGAATTCAGACCGAAACTCCATCTCCAACTTAAACAAAGACAGGAGGATGTGTATGAGCCCTGGAAGAGTGAGATGAGGAGGAAAGGCAGGGGTGAAGTCTGATAGGGAGATTCAGCCAGTGGGGCGTCTCCTTTGTTTGTTGCAAGTCTGTGGTAATCTGGAGTCAGCTTTATCATTCTGGAACAGAGGAGGGGAGATTCTTTCTAATGCACAGTTCCTTCAGAGATGTTAATTTCCCTTATACATGGCCAATTTTGACTATTGTTCTCAAGGCTTTTCCTATGTTGTTTGTTTCTTTTAATAAATAACAGCTTCATAACAATCTTTCTGAAAAATGTTATTTATGGGTTTCATTTTTCTGGTGCCTATTGTGTTTGTGTGTGTATAAAAATGAGTGCATATTATTATGAGTCTAAAAAATTAGTTCTATTATGATATGGGAATATGGAGTGCCTCTGGGAGTTATGGAGTATTTATTGGCTCTTGGATAAAGTGTTAACATAGGAGTTAGTATGCTGGATGTTCATGGACACATAACACTTCCATCAAGTCCATGACCTCCTGGTTCCTGTCTCATAAATTGAATAAATGAAATCCATGGACCAAGGGGGTGAGATTTAGAAAGATTTTTATTGTAGAGCTTTAAGGAAGGAAAGAGTGCAGAACTCCTGTACAGCAGGAGAGTATGAACACCAACTCCCACTGAAACAAAACAGGGTGTTGGGAAGGGCTATTAGGATGAGCTGGCCAGTAAAACCAGGGTAAACAAGGGTAAATTCTGTGAGGGAAACTCAGTCAGTGCCTTCTCCCCTGCTAGGAGTATGATTTATTAACAGAAAGAATAAGCTCATGTCAGATAGCCTGGGGGAACCAAAAATGGATTGATGGTCATAGGGCTGTAGATGAGTGTATAAGTGCATTTTCTCCTTAAGGGTATAATTATTCCTTCCATTTCTTTAGCACATATTTAGATATGTAAGCTTTCCTGGGGATGGCCTTCTGACCAGGTGATTGACATGCCAAATTGGGTTTACTCTGAAAGGAGGTGACAAAAGTATGTCTTCATAATCTTCTGTTTTGGATAGTAAAAGTGCATAGGCAAAACACAGGCTTTAATCCTCTGAATAAGAGGAAGTAACTTTTCCCTTAATAGCCTCCACAAAAAATTCCCCTATTACAATATTTTAAATCTTTTTTTTTTTTTTTTTTTGGTTTTTCGAGGTAGGGTTTCACACTAGCCCAGGCTGACCTGGAATTCACTATGGAGTCTCAGGGTAGCCTCGAACTCACGGCAATCCTCCTACCTCTGCCTCCCGAGTGCTGGGATTAAAGGCGTGTGCCACCACGCCCGGCCAATATTTTAAATCTTAAGGAGTGGGCAACTATGATACTTTTCTTTGTAATTACCAGGGAAATAGGAAGGGGAGTCCAAAATTGATTATATGTGAGTGATCCATCCATTTTTGACCTCCAACCCTGCTAAAGTCTTTCTAGGTTTGTAACAATTCTTCAATGTGGATGCTGGAAGTTGGGTATGTATCTGAGAGTGTATCCATTCTTGATTGGCTGTTGGCCCAGGAATTAGGGTGCCAAATGTTCACAGTCACAGAAACCTTCTACTATATCAGTGGCCTCAGGGCTTAGATTTATGAATTTGACAGGTGAAATCCACAGATGGTGAATATTAGAAACAATTTTTACAGAATTTAAGAATGGAAAGTTGGCAGAGCTCCTGCTATAAGGCAGGAAGGGGTGCCCAGAAATCAGAAAGCCTACCTAGTGTCTCTGATTGGCTGGGTTTTTTGAGGTAAGGTCTTGCTCTAGCCCAGGCTGGCCTGAAATTTATTATGCAGTCTCAGGGTGGCCTCAGACTCACAGTGATCCTCCTACCTCTGCCTCTCCAGTGCTGGGATTAAAGGCATGCACCACCATGCCCTGCTTGATTGTCATTTTTATGATGGTTTACTGGCTGGGGTCTAAGCTGGTTAGTGTAGCCCCCAAACCAATGGTGTCCAAGCACTTTGCCACATTTCCAGGAAAGATGGTAATCCCATTTACACATTCCTCAGCAAGGGAATAATCATTCTTGGAAGGGGTAAGAGATAAGGACCAGATCATTCTGACATTTCTGGCCACCAGCTAGGTAGAGGGGGTGAACCCTCCTTTAGGGACATAGAGATCAGGAAGAACCAGGGTCTCTTCTTACAGGCTTGAGGATAGTTCTCCCCTTATAGGCTCAAGGATATTTCTCATCTTCAGCAACTTTTAGTTAACTTTCAGGGGCTCTCTACACCCTAATCTGCCTCAATGTCAGGAAATTCAGAGACAAACAGAAGCTGTTCTTAGACATTTTGGTGTTGTTTCTCATTGTTGATTATTAGCACTCCATTTAATAAGTTTGGATGTCTTCTTACTTGACGTGTATCTCTAATATATATTTCTGGTAACAGTATTTGATATTTCCATGAAAACAGAATTTACAATAAAACCACAATCTTGGGGCTATAAGATCTTGCCCTGGTGATTTTTATGTGGGGAGAAAGGAAAACCTCTTTCACGACATTCTCAACATATTCTCTAGCAATTTATTTCTGATTTTCTATCTCTTTTTGAGGTTTAATTAGGAGAGGAATTGGGTAACATGGGCACCTACTGAGTCATTGAAAAAGTGTTTGAACAAAGACATATGGATAGTAGCAGAAAAAAATATAGTGTATTAACAGAAAAAGCCACTTCAGAGAGAGTATAATTGGGCCAGAACAAGAAAAAGGTTAAAAGCATAAGGGCCATGCTGTCCTGCAGGTTAGAACACTTATATAGCATATACTCTGCATAAACTTTGTTACAAGTTGGCTTGGTGGGGAGGTGTTTCCAGTCTGATTTCCTTTAGATGTTAATTTTGACCTTGCTCTTCTGCCATAGTTTTGAATCTCTGATTTCATCTAAATTTCAAATATATTTGCATAAATGTGACAAAGTAACAGCTAATTTTTTTAAATGTTTCTCTGATTATTTTCCATTTTAGTGCTGATTATATGTATTCATGCTTTCTCAATAAATATCTTGATTATCTTTGACAGTTTGCTACTTCTGTAATTAACTAACTTTATTACATTGATGTATGAATTCCATTCAGTTTCTCTTTTTGAGTTTTTAAAAAATATTTTATATTTGTTTATTTGAGAAAGGCAAAGAGAGAGACAGACAGAGAGAGAGAGAGAGAGAGAGAGAGAGAGAGAATGGGCAAGCCAGGGTCTCCAGCCACTGTAAACGAAGTCCAGATGCATGTGCCACCTTATGCATCTGGCTTATGTGGGTCATGGGGAATCGAAATTTGGTCCTCTAGATTTGCAAGCAAGCACCTTAACCACTAAGCCTTTTCTCCAGCCCCTCTTTTTGAGTTTTTATAACATTTTTAACCTCATAAAAAAATTCCAATTTTTCTTTCTCTGCTGTCATGAACAAAATAAGTGCATTTCCCTTCCTTTATGTAAAGTGATCTACAGATTATACTTCTAGTCTTCTCTCTCTCTCTCTCTCTATCTATCTTATTTGCTTCTAACTAGTTTTCTTTAACAGTCTAGCACACTAACTAGGTGGATTAGCCTTGAGGTTTACACCATGAATCTGCAAACCAATCAAGATTGCCATTTACATACTGAGTCTAATGAAAGAATTCATTTTATTTATGGACTATAAAGGCTGCTTGCCTGTGCTGATCTCATCTATTTATCTCCTCTGTGATTTCTGTCTGGACCTAAATTGAGCTTTCCCCTATCTAGCCTAGCTGGGTAGGGGAGAGCACTGTTTCTTGACCTGGGTTTGGTATACATTCTCACTCTAATTACATATGTGATTTTTCTTCCATCTCTGAGCCTACAATGTGTGGATTTCCTCTGAATTCTAGAGCTGCGATGTGGGTATTTTCTCTTAACTCTGGGCCTCCTATATGTGTTATTTCTCTAAACTTGGGGTACTTTCTGTACTACAAATTTGTCATCATCTGAATTTCCTGCCCTCTGCTTTGATACTTTCCCTTTTGCTATTCATCCTTAATGTATCACCACTTAATCTCTTAACTTTCTTTCATGTGGAAGCTCAGAGAATATGTTGTGCCTCCAACATGAATGAGTGTTTCTTAAAAGTGTCTCAACATAGACTCCTAGATCCCATCTTCTATAGCTTTTGAACCTGCTCCAACTTTTTTTATAGATCCCATTTTCTCTTAAGTGAACCTCATGGGCTATGCTGTGCTTCCCACATGAGTGTGTTTTTCTTTTAAATCTTTCTACGTGAGCTCCTGGATCTGGTCTTTCATGAGCTTGTGACTTTATGCCAGACTTTATCTAGAGCCCTTAAATGAATCTAACAATTTATGATTATCCTCTAAGTAAACCTATCCTTCTTGAGTCCATTTTCATCAATTCTTTTATAAAAATAAGATAAGGACCCCCAATTGGGGTTGGGTACTGTTAGTTTCAATGGATTTTTAGAGGTTGCTGAGGCTAGTAGTATGTAGTTTTTTGATAATAAAGAGGAGGGGATAAAGAGGAAAGAATGTGGAAAAGAGGTTGGGAAGGAAGGGAAAGTGGACAAGTTGTTCTTGGGGAGAGTAGTAGAAAGAGTACAGTAGTAGAGTGGGGGAAAATACAGAAGAAACCTAAAATCCAACTGATCCATATAAAAACACAAAAGTAACATGGAATATTTATGTCTGAGTGGTGAATTAAACAAGAGACAAATTAACAATAAAAAAGACTGTGGTTAGGGTTTATAGTTCAGATCAGCTGTCCTAAATGCTGTGTTAAATGTAATAACACTTTGTTTTTTGATTTCTACAAATTGTACAATTGCTAAAACCTCTTCAAAACAGCCAGTCATATACATATCTTACATTAAACTTGGGGTTTAATTTCTTTTTCCTTTTGGTGTCTGCATATAGTATATGGTGTATGTCTTCGTGTGCATGTGTACACAGACATGAACATCACATTTGGGCAGGTCAGAAAAAGACAACTCTTTTTTTTTCCTTTGGCCATATTTCCTTGAGACAGGGTATCCCACTAAACATGGAGCACATGCCTTTATTCTATTGGATTTGCTGGATAATGAGACCCAGCAATTCTACTATACATACCTCTCAGCACTATGTTTAAAGGTATGTTTTGCCATGCTGACATATTTTAGGTGGGTGCAAAGGATTGAACTCAAGTACTCATGCCTACAAAGTAGGTGGTCTTATGCACTGAGCCACCTCCCCAGCCTTTATATAAAACTCTTAATTTGAAATGAGAATAAATGAAATAAGCTTGTCTTTACTGAAGTACAGGTTCTCAGGTAGCCAAGGCAGGCTTCACACTCCTAATTCTATTGTCTTAGCCCCTCAAGTATTGGGATTACAGGCATGAGCCATTATGCCTGTGTTATAAAGAGAATTTAAAAACAAATTTTGGTTATTTTTATGGCTTGTTAGGGTAAGAATCACAGTAGGAAACATTACATTAAGATCATTAGGCTTTAAAAATTTTACAAAACTTTTATCAATAAAACAGCACATACTAGAAAACAACAGTAACTTATTTGACATTGTTTATGGATTAAACTTTATTTAAAAGTTTAGACAGATGCTTAAATAACCTTTACTTTTCTAATTTATGTCTTCTAAGCAAAATTGAAAATACTGACAAAAGCAAACATAATAAATAACACTGGTGGACTTCCACTTAAGATAGTGTTGGCCTAACAATGCTTCTCCTTGTGGGGAAGGAAAGAGACAGAAAAAATGATCTCAAAATTAATATGGAACTGCAGAAGGCTTCGGATATCCAAGCACATCCTCAGTAAAAGAAACACCTCAGCCGGGCGTGGTGGCGCACGCCTTTAATCCCAGCACTCGGGAGGCAGAGGTAGGAGGATCGCCGTGAGTTCGAGGCCACCCTGAGACTCCATAGTGAATTCCAGGTCAGCCTGGGCTAGAGTGAGACCCTACCTCAAAAAACCAAAACAAAAAACCAAAAAAAAAAAAAAAAAGAAACACCTCTAGAAGCATCACTATACTTGATCTAAAGCTATATTACAAAGCCATAGTAACAAAAACAACATGGTACTGGCATAAAAACAGGATTATAGACTGTTGCAGTCAGGTTAGCATTGCTAGTAGAAATCAGCCAACCAAGATCAGCTTCTGGGAAAAAGAGGTTTATTTTGGCTTAAGGAATTGAGGGGAAGCTCCACTATGGCAGGGGAAAATGATAGCATTAGCAAAGGGTGGACATAACCCACTGGTAAACATAAGGTGGACAATAGCAAAAGGAGAGTGTACTAAACACTGGCAAGGGGAAACTGGCTGTAACTCCTGTCCCCAACAATACACAGCCTCCAGGAGGTGTTAATTCCAAAATCTCCATCAGCTGGGAACATAGCATTCAGAACACCTAAGTTTATGGGGGACACCTGAATCAAACCACCACATTGCACCCTTGGACCCCTTAATCTGATAACCATACATGATTTAAAATGCAGTGCATTCATCCGACTTTAAAAGTCCCCATAGTTTTTATGAATTCCACTAATGTTCATGCATCCCCATAATCCAAGGTCTTTTAACTGAGCCATAATACCAACACCCCCCAAAAAACAACACATAATGACACAGAATAGACATTCACATTGCAAAAGATGGCATTTTGCATAGCAAAGAAATACATGATTTAAACAGGAAAAATACCAAACTCTGTAGCTTCAAATCCAACAACTATAGCCAGTGATAAATCTCCAAGTTCAATAATTCTAACCAGCAATAAGTCTCTGGAGTTCCAAATCCACCCCTCTAGCTAGGCTACTCACAGTCCTGGAAAACTTCATCAGGGCCGGCAGCTTTCGTTAGCAGCCATCACATGGTCCCAGCATCTCCACTGGGTCTCCACTGCAATCCACAGTTCATCCTCATGGCCCCATGGGGTCTCCATGCAGGCAACCAGCAAACCTGCTTCACACTGCCCATGGCTGTTTCCCAAACACAAAACCTTTTTTCAAACTCAATGACCCTCTCTTTCCTGCATTTCTTACATTCCACAATACCAGGTAGGGTGCCAATTTGTAATTCGGGGGGAGGGGGAATAAAGCAGATAAAGAACAGAACACTCCTTGATCCCTCAGGCCCCTCCAAAAGAGTGTACATTCTTCCTGTTGCCCCAGTGCAGGTAAGCTGGTCCACATAGAAAAATGGAACAGAGTAGAGGAACTGGAATTTGGGTCAAGTAACTGCAGCTACTTGATATTTGACAAAGGCCCTAACAATGTAAACTGGAAAAAAAAATACAGCATCTTCAACAAATGGTGCTGGACAAACTGGATAAACATATGCAGGAAAATGAAATTAGGTGCACACATCTTGCCATGCACAAAAATCAAGACCAAATGGATCAAAGACCTCAATATAAGACCAGAAACTCTGCTACTCCTAGAAGAAAACATAGAAGGATCTTGCCATGATATAGGAGTGGGAAAAAACTTCTTGAAGAAAAGCCTAGTATATCAGGAATTTAAACAATCACTCAACCATTGGGATCTCATGAAGTTGAAAAGTTTTTTCACATGCAAACATACACTAAGCAGAGCCAATAGAATAGAATGGGAGAAAATTTTTGCTGGCTATACAACTGACAGAGGCCTAATTTCTGGAATCTACAAAGAACTCAAAAACATAAACAATAAAAAAATCAAACAACCCGCTCACAAAATGGGGCAGAGAACTTGACAGGCAGTTTTCAGAGGAAGAAATATAAATGGAAAACACACAGTTAAGAAAATGTTCAACATCCCTAACCATCAGGGAAATGCACATTAAAACAATTATGAGGCCAGGCATGGTGGCATATACCTGTAATCCAAACAACTCAGGAGACAGAGGTAGGAGGATTACCATGAGTTCAAGGCTACCCTGAGAATATATAGTGAATTTCAGATAAGCATGAGCTACAGTGAGACCCTACATTGAATAACAAAAAAAAAAAAAAAAAACACTATGAGATTCCACCTTACCCCAGTAAGGATAGCAAACAATACAAAAACAAATGAAAACAAATTCTGACAAGAATGTGAAGAAATAGGAAGCCTCATTCACTGTTGGTAGGAATGTAGGATGGTACAACCACTATGGAAAGCAATATGGAGACTATTAGAAAGGTTACCAACAGACCCAGTTATTACTTTACTGGGCATGTACCCTAAAAGCTTGATGCTTCAGTTCAGAGATATTTGCTCAACCATGTTTATAGCTGTTCAATTCATAATAGCTAAGAAATGGAATCAACCCATATACCCATCATTTGATGAATGGATAACCAAGATGTGGTATATCTACACAATGGAATTCTAAACAACTGTAATGAAAAGTGACAAAATTAAATCTGAAGAAAAATGGTCAAATGTGGAATAGATCATTCTCAGCAAATTCATCCAATCATAGAAAGACAATCGTCATATGGTCTCACTCATCTATGGTTCCTAACCTGGATCTGCCTGAGATGCTGACATACCTAATAGGCATGTCGAGGACTGGACAATAGGGAGAGTAGTGTGGGAGGGGAGGGCAAGGTTGAGGGTTTCACAAAACTGGACCCAAATGCAACTGGTACCATAAAATCCTACATCCTGAAAGCCAGATTAATAAATTGAAACCTTACCAGGTCCTTAGACCTTAATCTTCTCCTGTTTCTCTCTCACACACTCTCTTTTCTCTCTTTCCCTTTTATATTGTCTATCTTTTCCTTCCTTCTTTTACCTTGGTACTGGCCTGTAACTCCCAGCACCAGGATGCAGTTAACATACACAATGAGGTATTGATCAGTGATACCTACAAGGTTTCCCACAAGAAGCCAGACTTCTATCAGAGCAACTGATCAACTGATTAACCAAAGGTTAATGGAAAAACGCTACTGCTAAAGACACCATATGCTGTTGGTATGGAACATGGAGAGAGACCTGGCTGGTATCTGGAAGAGAGTCAGTTCCCAAATAGTTAGCTTGTTTAGTGCCAGAAGGTGCTACATGAGCTACTGGGGGAAAATGGCCAACATCTGTCTAAGCAACTCATGACCTAAGCCATTCAGCAGCAAACAACCAGATGTGATTCTCACCCAAATGCCATAGTGGCACACAGCCACGGTGGGAAACCAACTGCTCTTGATTTGGGTAATGGATCCACTCACTGGAATGGAACCCATAGCTTGAACTGGGAAATAAGTCAGAATCATATCCAAAAAAATGAGTTTGCTCTCCAATATAAAACTCCCACCAATCTTGGGCTAAAAGAGGGCCTCTACCTATTAAATTCTCTCTAAACTAATAATGGTTATCTCATTTATTTGGAGCTGATTTCACTCTCCATTGGAAAATTTTCTTCTCTTTTTCAGTGGACATGATGCCACATATGATGTCTTTTCCTTGAGGAAGTCCTGTGAATTAGACTATTGGCAGTCTTTGATGTGGAATAGTCTCCAGAGGGAACGCTCAACCTCCCAACTGCATATCGAGTCACTGCTTGTCCTTGGGCAACCTGGACACCCTGACCACCCCAGGTAAATTGGAAATTAAAAATTGGAATTGAGACTATTCAAGGTTTGATTTGGAAAATCCTGAATATGTAATCTGAAAGTATAATTGAAGTAATTTTGAGGTTTGGTTTTGATCTCAGGAGTCATAAATAGAATAGAAATTTAAAATGGAAATACATAGCTTCTGGATGAATGAATGAATGTGTGAGGGGGAGATATGTCTAAAGTCTAAATTAAAAGTGCACTTGGAATGATTGTGTGTGTATATGAGTATATGTGTGGCTCATAACCCTAAGGCTGCACAATGAAAAGGCCTTGCCTTTGTGTCTGTTTTGCAGCACCAACACCATGGGAAATTCATTGTGGGGAATGTCCTCCACCAAGCCCACTGTCCTACACTGTATTGCCAACTTTTACTGTTGAGTGCCCCCCATAAGGAGCACTGAAAGTAATTAAAATCATAGGTAGGAGAAAATGCAAGATTCTCCTACTCTTAAAAAGTGAGAGCCAGACATGGTGGCAGACACCTTTAATCCCAGCACTCAGGAGGCAGCAGTAGGAGGATCACCGTGAGTTCGAGGCTACCCTGAAACTACATAATGAATTCCAGGTCAGCCTGGACTAGAGTGAAACCCTACCTCATTAAAAAAAAATGATAAAATGACAGGATCAGAAACCTGCCTTGGACCCTGAGAGAAGTCCAAAACTATCCCTGGAATTTTAGGGGGGGGGAAGAGATGGGGTTATCCTGTCCCACTGTGTTTCCCAGGGATAAGAAGTTCTGGGTTACAGAGGCCCCCAACACCTCATCACTGAAGTAGACCAAAAATGAACCCAACGTGGCTCAGGGAAATTTTGCGGAAGAGGGGGAAGAAAGAATGTCAGAGCCACATGTTGGGTCATGATATGCAGACATTTTATCCTACCCATAACTGTGGCTTAACTCCAGAATGCATAACCCATATACCTCAACAAGGAGGGGCCAAGGGGAGGGGGTAGGTAAGGGATGAGCCTAATAATGGTACCAAATTGACTGTATTTGCTGAGTACAAAACTAATTAATAAAAAAAAGAATATTTAAAAAAAAGAAGTTCTGGGTTAGTCCCAGGAAGATGCTAGAACCTGGGGAAAATTGTCTTGCTCTCACTTGCTGTGGCTGGGGCAGCTCTCACTAGCAAGGACAAAAGTAGCGGACTTCCTATAAGAAATTTGCAACTGTTGTTAAGTTTACTTTATCTCTCTATGCTTCTATGGGACTACTAATAGACAACAGCCTCAAGATTTATGTTTAAATTTATAAGTTCTCAATACTGAGTTTGTAAGAAAATTTCTAAAATTTCTAATAATAGTCCAATCTGCTTTCATATCTTTTTAAAAAAATGTGTTTCAGGATATTCTGGGTAAATAGTATAAGTCAAGCCTGCTCTACTCTTCTATAAAAAGCTAATGCAAAAGCCTTTTGAGAACAAGAAAAAAAACTTAAATGGTCATATTAAAAATCTTATGGTAAGGACAATGAAAGTTTTTGTTGGTGGTTATGAGATGAACTTACCCAGAAAGATAAATTGGAGAAAACTTAAATGTTGGATATTAAATGTTTGATGAAAAAGATTTTTAGGTAGTGGTTATATAGATTGTAGAGTGACAATAAGTAGATAATGGTGTCAGTAAAGTATGTATATGAAGGTACTCATGTAAGCTTAAACAGAAGGTTAAAGACAAATTTGATTAACTAAATCTTAAAGCACTTGATCAGATTACAAACTTCTTGAGATATAAAATGAATATCAGCCTAGGGTTTACACCAGACTAACAAAGGATGGTCCTGGCTGGTAGCAGGATCTTATGGCATTAAGGCTGTAATCTTAAAATTTTAACTCATTGATGTTAATCTGGTCATGATAATGGTTATGAAAGACTGACTTTAGAGTACTCAACCAAGTTGGCTAGGTTCCTGTATTTGTCAACCTTTTAACTAAATCTTTATGTTAAAATTGGCTCAATAATATTTAATTCTCTCCTAAGGTTACTATACATAAACCCTGCCTCAAAAAAAATCACAGAGGAATTATTTAGTCTCTTTTCCCATTTTATAAGACAAATAGACCACATTTGGAGACAACAAACAGCATTTATCTGTCATACACTGGGAAACTATTTACTTCATGCTAGACAGTAAAAGAAAATTCCAAAAGTTGTCCTCACTGGTTATGTTTACCTTATAGTTATTGATTTTTACTAGTCTGATCTCTCCTTGATATGTCTTATTAAAGGAGGAATATCACTAGGGACAGATCTCAGACCCCTATCCTAGCATGTAAAACAATTTAGAGTTTTACCTGTTTGTATTGCTGATGTGGGGGGGGGGTGCTGGTTGTTCAAGGTGCCTCTTTGTTCAGATTTATACAGGTAAACCAGACTCTCCTGCATTGATAGTGCTCACTCAAATTTATAACACAAGGGGACCCACATACCCTCAGGAAATTGGGCCCATACTTATCAGCCAAGGAGTATAGATCATCACACCAGAGTCAGGGGGACAACGTCCTCAGCTGATCATAGCAGCTAACAGATTACCAGAAACCCAGAGGATCCCTTCCAGGTCAAGCTCCAGAGGACACCTGCCCCTAACAAGGAGTCTACAATCCTACTCTAGTCACTCTAGAAGCTGACTAGTCTATGCATGGCAGAAGCTTGAGGAATTCCACATGAGATATCAAAAAAAAAATGCTTTGAATCATATAGAGTATACAAGCTAACTGTCATGTCCGCCTTCTGTAAATCAGCTGCCCCCTTACTTGTATAAAAATTTGTTTTCTTGGTCACTTTGCCTCACCACTACAATTACTGCCATCTCTGGACCCATAATTCTGGTACGTTTAGGATTGACTGTAAACCCCTGCATTTCAAATGCTCGAATCAAGTTTATCCAACAGAAAATTTCCTCAGTAAAATTAATGGTCATTAGATCCCAATATTAGCCAGTTCCCATGGGAGAGTCAAAGTTTGACTTGGTGTACCAACTCAAGGCGAGAATGTAATGGATAAGTGAATAAGGGAATGGGATGTATAAGGAAATGTTACCTTTGTTGGGTGGGATCTGGTGCCTTGCAAATGTTACCTTTGGTATGCAGGATGTGGTACCTTACAAATGTGACCTTGGTATGAAAAATGATACTGCTCATCTACTTCCTTGAGTGAGATAACCACTAACTGTTTTTCTTTCCTTTTTTTCCCCTCTGCTTTTGTAACTAGGCTTAGCTTGTGACTGTTGTCACATAGTTGTTTAGCAATGTGAAGTAAACTTTGTCTTTATATCCCCTGACCATAGGGAACTCAGCAGTTCCCAGCTTGAAGTATAGTCCTGGCCAGAAATAAATGCCTCTATTAATTAATATAATATTCGTGTCAGACTGGTGAATCTCTGAGTGACCCCAGACCCATTCAAGTTTGAAGCATATAATTCTTGGATCAAAATACATTCCCCTCAGAAGTGCTTCTCTGATACCCCAGATTCAATGGTTTTTACTATTGTTATTTTGTATGCATTTTATACATCTTATTTTATTAGTGACACTTTTTCTAATGTATAATTTTGTGTATACCTACAGACTTTTATTTCATTCTTAAGATTTACTGTACTATGTCCACAGGTCTACTTCCATTGGTTTTCCTAGTACTTGGTTAGTTTTACAGTGTTAAAATATAAGCATTTCTATAGCTAAGGACATTTCCCATATCTGAGTATTGTTCTTGAGTCATAAGCCCCATTGAATACTTCTAATTATCCTATAATATACATGCTAGACAGTTTGTATTCTTTTTATATGTATGATCACATTTTTGTGATGTTGGTTGATAGATCTTATTTTCTGACTGCTCATTTAATTTATCAAATTGAATTTGATTTAATGATTTCATATTATGAATTTACCAGTGTGTTATTGAGTGAATGTATTTTTAGATTTATAATATTTTATCTAAATGTGGCAGTTTAGGTATACCAGCCCCTCACAAGTGGAAATGCAGAATATTTTTGAGCCTGTAAGGGACTATCTGTTTCTTGTTTATTTATTTATTTTTCTTATCTCCTTTCCCAAAACTCTTACCAAAGGATGTGAATAAGTGCCTCCTTGGAAGAAAAAGGGATGCAAAAGAATTCCTCCTTTCCTGAGCACCTACTTATGTTCAGTCTCCCCAAACATTGGACTTCCTTAAAGATACAACCTGTGATTCTAGGTGGACCTTCACATTTCTAGGAATCCCACCTATATATTCTTTTCTTCTCATAGGTTCTATATCAAAAATATTTTATGACTTCCCTATAAGAAAAGCTTTCTAAAATTTATCCTCTTGTGTGTGTGTTTCACTGTTGAAATTCTTAAAACAAGAACCTGGTAGGCCCCTATCTCATTGGAAGCTGTGTGTGACTGTGAATTTCTAATACACAAATTCTCCAAGGACCAAGAAAAACTTCTGAGCTCTCATCCACACTGAAAATTTCTGTGTGGTATTATTATGCCTAAAAACTGACTCCTTCTTATTAGATAATAAGCTTGTTCTCATCAAGAACTTTCTATACAAGATAAGTGCAGTGGCACCCATCCCACAGATTGGGAAGTTGAGGCAGAAGGTACCCAAATTTGATGAAATCATTTTTTCCTCCTATGCTACCCCCTCCATCCAGGTGGCTGGAGATCAAAGTTACAAGTTTAATTTTAACACTTGAGTCAATGGGAGTACATATATTCAAACTACCACAAGTACTCTAACAATATAAAGAAGGATATAGAGAGTATAGACAAGGCAGGCAGTTTAAAATAGTCTACTACTTTCTTTGGAGGGAAATTGCTAGCTAGCACTTTGCTGTCATGTGTTGCTGCTGCTGTTGCTGCTGCTCCTTCTCCTTCTCCTCCTTCTTCTTTTCTCACTGTAGCCCAAGCTGAACTAGAATTCACTGTATAGTCTCAGTGTGCCTTCAAACTCACAGTGCTGGGATTAAAGGCATGCATTATCACTTCCAGGTCCATCACTGAATTTAGTGAGGTGTTTTTCAACTAGACTGGCTTACCACCTACCTTGGCAGTTTTCTTATCTCCATCCCACTCAGCATTTACCCACTGAGCCATCTTCTGGAGTCTCACAGTTTTTGATGACTTTAGTTTTTAATTAGTTTATTTTTATTTGAGAGAAAGAGAAAGAGAGAGATTGAGAATGGGTATGCCAGGGCC
Organism: Dipus sagitta; assembly: GCA_036346955.1. Taxonomy (NCBI): domain Eukaryota; kingdom Metazoa; phylum Chordata; class Mammalia; order Rodentia; family Dipodidae; genus Dipus; species Dipus sagitta. Next base: position 104,192,283 of record CM070776.1, read on the forward strand.
TCTAGCCACTGCAAACAAACTCCAGACACAAGCGCCATCTTGTGCATGTGGCTTATGTGGGGCCTACAGAATCAAATTAGCTTCCTTAAGCTTTGCAGGCAAGCACCTTAATAGGTTATCCATCTCTCCAGCCCAGTTTTTTATGACTTTAAATTGATTGTCCGCTTCTCAGCTACTTGGAAAGCAGAGGAAGAATAATCACTTGAAATCAGGAGGTCCAAGACAAATGAACAAGATAGTCAGACCTCATCTCTAAAATATAAAAATCAGGTTAAAATTACATATAATTTTGCAAAATATCTGGAATGTTTTAATTATAATCAGTGAAAATATTCTCTTCCTGTGGCAAACTATATGCTGCCCTCTTTTTAGTTTTTGAAAAATGATTATGAATATAAAACTATTTTTTGATAAAATTTTTTACTATCTGCCAATACATTCATGGGAATGCCTCAATTTAGCTAACCTCATGCATCATAATTTTATATATGAGAAGAAAATTTCATTACACTTGTTTGTTCTTCTGAGATTCTTCCATACATATACAAATACACATTGCAGTAGTATAAAAGTATGTCCTCCAGTAGATTCAGGAGTTTATTAAAGATTCTAACTTACTGAATTTACAACTGCCTGGCTGGCGGAGGTGTCACTGTGTGCAGATCATAAGGTTCAGTCCTAATGAGTGTTTGACAGCAGATCTAAATGCCAGCCTACGATATAGAGAGTGTTGGAACTCAGCCTGTGGTTCCAGGAGTGTACTTGCTTATTATGCTGGGAAAGTTATTTTTCTCTGTGTGCACCTGTAAAGGGGTCCAGCTTCTTCCACCATTATAGAACTTCCTCTGGATTTGTAAGCTTCAATAAATCCCTTCCACAAATAACCTGTACCTGGTTTGTCAGGTAATCCCAGCAACCTGAAGCTCACTACAGCAGAATTGCTACCAGAGTGTGGGGTGTTGCTGCATGATGAATCTGACCAGGTGGATTTTGGTTTTTTGGAACTTTTGTTTTGAAGGAATGGCCATTGACTTGGTGCTTGCAACAACTGAAGATGCCATCCAGAGCCATAAACCAACTTTTATTGACTACTGTGGTCAGAATTTGAAAATGCTAAGTGCAGGGCTGGAGAGATCGCTCAGCAATTAATATGCTTGTCTGAAAATGCTCAGTCCACATAGAATTTTATTCAGAGGAAGGAAAAACAGCAAAGAACTTTGTTGGAACTGGGCTATTGGCATAAGGTCTGCCAGCATTATGCTGCACATGCATAGAGACTGTGATCAAGGATAAATTTGGAATAGACAGATATGCTTGGACAAAGATATGGAACTGAGAAATTTAATATTTAAAGTTGGAAAAATTCAACCAAGTTTAAAATTATAGGCACTGAGACTGGTTACTGAAGCTTCTATTGCTAGGGAAATAGTACCATGATTATAGATGTCCCAACTGCTTTACACTGAAACAATGGAAGGGAAGCTTGAGGAAAGACTGAATGTAAAAATGCAGACTCTTTTGAAAGGAGTTCACTGAAATGAAGGAACCTACTCTTCAAGGTCACAATTTATTTCATCCCTAAATTAAGAATTTGGCTGTGTCTTGCACACCTTGTATTGGTTTCAGAAACATGAAAAATGTGTGAAATGGGTCATGACCTGCACACTGTAGCAGAAGTTGCTGCTGAGATATAGCCTCAGGCAGGGAAAGATGGCCCTGATAAAAGAGACCAGCAAAGCTATTGGAAGATGGACCATGGTTTGTATGGAGACCCACAGATATTTTGGACATACCAGGGCATGGCAAGGGCTACCATGGAGCACTGTTGGATTGGAAGAGAAATTTTCCCTGGCTATTCAGCCAAGATGAAGAATTGGAGAACCCAGAGACTGTCACTCACTGGTTAAGATATTGGACATCCAGTGCAGATGTTTAATGCTTGTTGGATGGTTATTGAGTTTGAATTTGTCTGGTCTCACCTTGTTATGTCTTATAGCAGTTGAAAATGTTTAGACTGTGCCTTTATATGTTGAAAATGTATAAATTGTTTTGATTTTAAAGGATTCACACCTAAGAGACAGTCATACATCTCAGATGAAAGTTGAGACCTTAAGTTGAGACTATCATAAGTTGGTAAAGACTATGGGGAACTTTGCATTTGGAATGAGTACAGTTTACACTGTGAGATGGTTATGAATCTGTTGTGGGCTAGGGGCAGAATGTGGTTTCGGCATTGATCTAAATTCCAGCCTAAGATAAACAGAATGTCTGAGCTCTGCCTGGGGATCCTTGAGTGTGCTTTCTTATGTTGCCAATAGTGATACTACTCCCTGCATGGACCTGTGAAAGCTGGTCATCTTCTTATGCCATTATTGAGCTTCCCCTGGATCTGTAAGCTTTAATAAATCCCTTCTTCCTCCCATAGACTGTCAAGGTTGATGGTTCATCACAGCAACATGAAGCTGACTACACCACATATGTATTTTGACTGTATGTAATTTGGCTTATAAAAGGCACTACTTGTTTTTTTTTATTGTCTGTTTGGTATTTTTAGATAGGATTTAACTCTGTATCCAAGGGTGGCTGCAAAGTCATAGTGATCCTTCTGACCCCATCTTCTGAGTGCTGAAATTACAGGCATAAACTACCACTCCTGTCTACTATTGAGTATTTATCAATGATGCAATCAGCTCTTTAATAGTCTAATTTTTTAACTGAATTATGAGATTCATCAGACTTTCAATGTTGGGAAATGAAAATCTACTTCATTCAATTTCAGGAAATTTATAAATGTAATATAGTCTGTGATGTGAACTTAGGATTTTTCCACTACCTTGCTAATAGAATGATGTCCTAAGTTATCTTTGATGTATGTTATTTAATTCGTAGGACAAATGAAGTAGTCACTGGATAGAAATTATATTCTGATTAATAGAGGTTATGGTATGCATGCTATTTATTGGTAAATATTAATTTATTTTCCTCTAAAGAAATTTTAGCAATTGTTCCTGTTCCTTCCATTTCTTGCTAGCATTGTGATTATCACAGTATAAAATTCATCTTAACCATGAATAATAAAATAAATGAAAATGTTATCTCATTTTTGTTTTATTTTAATTTTTGTGATTTGAAGACACCACCATTAATTGGCTATGCAAATCAATCAATCTCTTTATCTCTTCACAGTTATTAGTTTATAAGTACCTATAGGCCACTTTTCTACTATGGACACATTCCAAATATTTTTTGACATGTAAATGTCAATTTGTTCATGATACTTTAATTATCTATTTTTTAATATTTATTCATTAGAGAGAGATAACAGGTCTCCTGCCATTACAAACAAGTTCAAGATTCATCTGCAACTCTGTGGATCTGGTTTGTATGGGTACTGGAGAATCAAACTCAGTCTGTCAGTCTTTACAAGCAATCACTGAGCCATCTCTTCAACCCTATTCATGGAATTGTAAATCTACAGGAAGTTTTTTTATGATCAAAATATTTTTCCATATCTTATCATTGGACTATCAATACTATAACAAAGCCATCTGTCCTTAAAATTACTTCAAAATATACTCTGGCAGCACTCCTTCTCAAATTTTAAAGTAACAAGTTGTAAAAACACGAGATTTAGGTTTGAATAATCTTTCTGAAGTAAAAATGCAATATGAAATATGTAAAGATCAGTTAAAATATTGTAAATCTTTTAACTATGTTGTGTTTAACCTCATTATAACCATGCAGGAGCTTTTAATAGTACAGAGCTCTTGCTCTTAGTCATGGACATTTGAGTTTACATAGTATGGGGTAAATTCAGACATTAGCATTTTTTAAAAGTTCACCAAATGATGAAAACCATAATATCATTGTTTAGAGAAATGCTTTTAAATACATAACAATACTCAAAACAAAAGATAAGCCACCCCATACGCCAACAGCAAGCAGGATGGAAATTAGAGTTGTACCTTTATGTGTAACCTATGGCTTCCCTGGGAGAAATTTCCATGGCTTTAATTATTACACCTGAAAGTCTAAGAGACAGGAGATCATGCTTCTGTCAAATAATTTGAAGAGAAAACACAGAAAATAAAAAACAAAATGGATTTGCTGTTTACTAGCTAAAATGCATTAAATAGACACAAACATGTTTAAACATACAAATCTACCATAGATAGGAATTACATTTTCTGGAATTAGCTTGAAGAGGAGATAATACTATGAAACTTGGCTTTTGTTATGAGAAAGTGCTTTCTTGACCAGCAGGAAGGTTAGAAGCTAAATGTTAAAGTTTGTCTCCGCAGTAGGATTAGTTGTTATTTGAAGAGCTTTCAAGAAGTGAAAAATTGAAGAAGGGTATACAGTTCTTTTCAGACGGAATTATGTTCTCTGTGTTCAGGGGAAGGAGGATTTTGAAGTTGAGACATCATTGAACAAATGAGTTGGCCTCTACACATGTGCATTCTTGAAAAGCTGCTTATAAACTATAATCATTAGTGAAATAGCTGGAGGTAGTTCTTGGAAGACAACTTGATGAATGTATTTCTGCATTTGTGTATGTTTTATCTGATTTCAGTGGAGTTCAAGATACACAACAAAATACTATGGCACCATCCTATGTGAGGCAACACAGGAAACAAGAAGTAAATTTGGAACTTCCCCTGTCTGTTTTTCCCAAGAAATGCCACAAACCGGTTGTACAAATGAGCAAAAATTACGTTTTGGGCCATTTCAGAAATTGTTGGCTGATCAACTAGAGATAGCAACAGGGAAGAATTTGTTCATTAAGATGTGACACCACATGACCAAAATTTTCACCAAGTCTGAGGACACAAGCACCATGTTAGAAAAGAAATGCATGTTGAGAGCATCCTCAAGCCCCTGTACAACATTTTTTTTTTTACTATGGGGGATTTTTATTTATTTATTTGAGAGTGAAAGGCAGAGTGAAAGAGAGAGAGAGAGAGAATGGGCGCCCCAGGGCCTCTAGCCACTGCAAACGAACTCCAGAAGCGTGCGCCCCCTTGTGCATCTGGCTAACGTGGGTCCTGGGGAATGGAGCCTCGAACCAGTGTCCTTAGGCTTCACAGGCAATTGCTTAATCGCTAAGCCATTTCTCCAGCCCCCTGTACAACATTTTAAGAAGGACCAACTACTTTGAAATGCTTTATAGAAAATGGAATACAGTTATAGATCAGTGAGAAAGCACCTGTTGTTAAGCATGCACAAGGCCTCAAGTTCAATCAACAAATGTAAAAATAAACCTTGTATAGAACTGTTTCATTATGATTAATTATATATACATATTTCTTATAAGATTCATTTTTTAAATTTTTTGTTTATTTTTATTTATTTATTTTAGAGCTACAGAGAGAGAGAGAAAGAGAGACAGAATGGGCACATCGGGGCATCCAGCCACTGAAAACAAACTCCAGACGCATGTGCCACTTTCTGCATCTGGCTTACTTGGGTCCTGGGGAATCAAGCCTCTAACTGGGGTCCTTAGGTTTCACAGGCAAGTGCTTAACTGCTAAGCCATCTCTCCAGCCCCATAAGATTCATTTTTAATGAGCTGTGTAACTGTATAAAACTTCTAATATATTTTAAATATAATCCTTAGGTTGTTATAAGGTGATATTAATCTAGAAATCAGAAACAATATATATGTTATGCGTATTTAAATCATTTGAGTTTTGTTTTTAAAATTTTGTCTTGAAATAAAGAAAAGATTGAGCAAAATTAAATTTTCTGGGTTTAAAAATTTTTGAACTTCTTTTAAATAACACATCATAAAACTCTAAAATTTTTGTGGATGTTCAAACTTGATGTGTAGTGTCATATAAATTTGTAGCTATAGTTCAGAAAAATTATGGGTGTTATTTATAGATGGAAGCATTGTATATTAATGTAAAATATAATGCATCTCATGTGTGGAAAATCTAAAATGTTTTCCTTACATTTTTAAATATAATGCTATTTGAGAACATAGTGATATCTTCTATATAAAGAATTATATGTATGGATAAATCTAGATATCTGAAAACCATAAAAAATTCACAAATTTCTAATGGTATTATCATGTTACATCTCAGACTTATGTACACAGCATTATATTATGTATATAATCTGATCATTTTCTGTTACAAACATAAATATGTACTTCAATGTTCAAATGAATATTGACTCTTAATTTAAAATTTCCTTTAGAGAATACTGATGATTTTATCTTAATAACTTCATAATGAATATACATTAGGTGAAATATCTAATCTTCTAACAAAATGTATTTTTCAGTAACAATGAATTAATGTTTATTGAAAATTTTATCTTCCCCATGGCAAATTTCTCAACTTTGATATCATATCTATACTTCCATTTCATATGCAATAAAGCCCATAAACCATGCAAGTGCCTCTACATGTTGCCCGAGTGCTTTAAGCTTTTAAAATATTTTAATATTTTATTCGTATTTATTTATTTGAAAGAGAAAGAGGGAGGGAGAGAGAGATAATGGGCACACCAGGACCTCCAGCCACTGCAAACAAACTCCAGATCCATGTGCCCCCTTTTGCATCTGGCTAACGTGGGACATGGTTAAGCAAACTTGGGTCCTTTGGCATTGTAAGCCAATGCATTAACCTCTAAGCAATCCCTCCAGCCCAGCTTTTAAAAACATTTTATCTCTTAAGTTTACATGTTAAGGACTGTAGCAAGATGGCTCAGTTGGTACAGTATTTGCATGGCAACCACAAGGACTTGAGTTTGAGTCGCAAGCATCCACATAAAACCTGGGCACAACAGCATATATCTGTAATCCCAGGACTGTAGAGGCAGAGATAGGAAGGTCCCAAGGGCTAGTCTAGCCAAATGGACAAGATCCAGTCTCAGCAAAAGACCCTGTCTCTAAAAATGTGGTTGAAAGCAATTGAAGAATGTACCCAATATAGACTTCTAGCCTTCCACACACAAATGCTAATACAACCTCCTCAAATATGCATACCACTTATACATACACACAAAAACAACCAGAATAAGAAATTATACTTAACATTTACTGTTCAGAAAGCAATTTAGAAACTTGGAACATTTAACAAAATCATATTTTAGTAACTAAATCACCTTTGAAATGTAAGATATAAGTTATTTCTCTTCTTGGTAAGACTTAAAACATAGTTCTATAGTTTATGAAATTATGTGTAGAATGATATAAAAGCTTACCTAGATCCATATTGTTCATGTTCCTATGGTTGGTATCACCTATAATTACATTATAAAATTAAAAAAAAACATAAAGAACTCTGACAAATGAACACATCCCCTGCATTTCATGTATCACAACCTTAATAAAAAAATTATATTTAGAGCTGGAGAAATGGCTTAGTTGCTTGGATCTGTGAAAGCAGGGCCAACTACTTTCACCATTATGGAACTTCTCCTCTATATTCAATAAATCACTTCTTCCTCACATAAACTGTGTCTAGTCTGGAGGTTCATCCCAGCAACCTAAAGCTGTCTACTCTAGCATGTAAGCATGAAGACCTGAGTTTGGATCCACAGAACCATTATAACATGTAAGGAGTGGCAGTACTTGCCTGTAATCCCAGCACTGGAGAGTCAGAGACAAGAGGATCCCTGAACCATGCTGGCTAACTTGTCTAGCCCAGTGGATGAACTCTAGGTCCATTGAAAGATGTTTGCTCAAAAAGGAAGTGAGATGGGCTAAGGACAGAATCATTAATACATAGGCTCAGAATTAATAACCTGATTAGATAGAGCCTTCTGAGTTTTTAATCAATCCTTTTCATAGATTTTATTATTTTTTTTATTATGGACATACTTAGTATAGCTGCATCATGTGTTGGTAACAACCTTTCCCTTGACCCTGCCCCCATTCCACTGGGGGTGATCTCTTCAATGGGGTTTCTGGTGTTCCCCATGGGATTATAGGTTATGGGTGTGGGAACAACATTCAGTTATTGGGGGGAGGCAATGCCTCTGGGCATGATGTCCCAACCTGTGCCTCTTACACTCTTTCTGCCTCCTCTTCTGCAAAATTTCCTGAGCATTTGTGGGTGTGTTTTAAGTGTACTTCAGTGTTGAACACTTAGGAGCCTCTGGATCTCTGCTTTGGTAGGTGTTGAATATCCACAGGGTTTGTCTCCTTCACCCTGGCACTGATTATCAGGTTCAGCATGGAGGCAGCACTCTTTCTCATCTCCCCAATTCTTCTGTGGTTTCAGCTGGGGCTTGGCTGAAGTGTGAGGGGTGGTTTATTACCATAGTATCACCACCTTCTGTAAAAGAAAAAAGTGATCCTCCAACAGAGAATGAAGTCAGAATAGGCTAAATGGGATAAGCAATATTAATTTAGGGATAATTTGATGGATGTAAACCCCTCTTTTAGCCAAAGAATAGTGGAAGCTTGACATCAGAGAGCATAATCTTTGTCTCGGTAGGATTCTCACCTGGTTTCCACTTCCTTTACACTGAGCAGATCTTTTAGCCAATCAGAAAGCCATTGGTTACCCACTAAGGCTGTGTGCCACCATTGCACTGGTGTGTACATCTTGTCAGGGTGCTTGTACCATATTGGTACCATCCTTTCCCTCATCCTTTTCTTTTCCTGAAGGGGCCTTCTGCATTGGAGATGCAGGTCATCCTCATGGGAATTGTAGGCTGTGCATTGTGGGTACAGCAGTCAGTTATGGGGGAGAGGCAATGCCTCTGTGCATAATGTTACCCCTTCTGGCTCTAAGAATCTTTCTGCCCCCATTTCCACAAAATTCTCTGAGCCATGTTGGGTGTGTTTTAAGTCTACTTCAGTGATAGGCTCTTAGGACCGTCTGGATCTCTGGTTTGGTAGGTGTTGAGTGTCTATCTCTTTTACCCTTATGCTGATATCAGGTTCACTGACAAAGCAGCATTCTCTCGTTTCTCCAGGTCCTCTGTGGTTTCAGCTGGGGCCATGGTGAAGTGTGATGGGTTGTTTCTTTCCTCAGGTCCTGCTCCAATCTGAAAAAAGAGAAACAGATTCTCCAAAGGACAGTGAAGTCAGCACAGGTTAAATGGGATAAGCATTATTAATTTAGACATAATTAAATGGGTATAGTCCCTCTTATAGTCCATGATTAGTGGGAGTTTGATATTGGAGAGCAAAATCACTATCTAGATATAATTCTGACTTGTTTCCCAGCTCCATATGTGGGTTCCTCTCTACTGAGTGGATCTGTTAACAAAGAGTAGTTGGTTACCCACCATCGCTGTGTGCCACTGTTACACTTGTGTGAGCATCACATCATGTTGTTTGCTTCTGAGTAGCTTATATCTCAGGTTTCTTGGATAAATGTGTCCACATTGCACCTGTAGCTCATGTAGTACCTTCCAAAATTAGATGGGCTGTTTGGGTATTTGGTCTCTTCTGGATTCCAGCAAGGTTTCTCCATGCTCTGTACTGACGACATATGGGTCTTCAGCAGTAGGGTCTTACCTTTAACCTCTGGTGAGTAATCAAGTGCTCTGACAGAATTCTGTCTTGTTTTTGGAGACCTTATAGATCTCTCTGGTCAACAGCTCATTGTGGGTGTTAACTATATCCTGGTATTGGGAGTTATGGGACAGTGCCAAGGGAAGAGAAGAAGAAAAGAAAGAAAGAGGAGAAATTTAAGGTTAGGCTCCATTTCATCCTCTCCAGGGTCTTTCTTTTCAGGTACTCCCCCTAAGGTCCTGTTGAGGGTTCAGCCTTTTAGTCTATCTTCCATTATATAAGTTTCTATGGTACCAGTTCAATTTAGGTTCAGTTTTGTGTTCCCCTCACTTTTCCCTTCCCCACAAGCCCTACCCTCCCTATTGTCCAGGCCTCAAGATGCCGATCACGTATGTCAGCAACTTGGGCTGATACAGGTTAGTAACTGCAGATGAGTGAGACCATGTGATTATTGTCTTTCTGTAATTTCATGAGTTTGCTGAGTATGATCTGTTCCAAATTCAACCTTTTTCTACAAATTTCATTGTGTCATTTTTCTTACTGGTGTGTAGAATTTCATTATGTAGATATATCACATCTTGGTTATTCATTTGTTCCATGATGGGCACCTAGGTTGATTCTAGTTATTAGATATTATGAATTGAGCAGCTATAAACATGGTTGAGCAACTATCTCTCAACTGAGGCGTGGAGCTTTTGGGGTAAATGCCAAGTAAGGCAATAATTGGGCTTGTTGGTAACTCTATACTCATCCTTTTCAGGATGCAAATTAAAACAATGATGGGATTCCACCTTACCCCATTAAGGATAGCAAACATTTAAAAATCAAATTAAAACAAATGTTGGTGAGGATGTGGACAAATAATCCTCATTCAGTGATGGTGCGAATGTAAGCTGGAACAACCACTATGGAAATTAATATGGAGACTCCTGAAAAGGCTAATGATTTTTGTGTAATGATGTTGTATCCTGCCACTTTACTGAAGGAACTAATAACCTTTAGAAGTTTTGAGTTGCAAGTAGATGTGTTTCATATGAATTTTGTCATGTGTGTCTTTATTCCAAAAGCAAAAAAATACCTAAATGCTATCCAAGCCTCATACAGCAGAAAAAACCTTATTTCATCTCTTGCTAATACTGCAAATTTACTCAAAAGGAGTCTAGATGCTTTCATGCCACAATTATGGAGATAAAGATTAAACCAAAATCCAAGAACATTATTACCAAACCAGGTGATACAGGAAACCATACAAAATGAGCACTTTGCCAAACAAAATGTGAACTTTGATGCAACATAACAAAATAACCATGTAGCAAATGGTGCAACCAAGTTTTCAATAGGACAGGTGTTTCAAACATATATTATCAATGGGCACCAAAATCAGAAAACAAATCAAAGTCCAAGTCATGACACTACAGAGGGGTTCTCCAAATCACAAAACTAAACAACTAGAGCACTACTAACAAAAAACTCAGTAACAGTCAGAAGCCTATTCCCTTGCCAAATGATCAGTGTCCAGTGTTCAGCAGTAGGGTCTTTTATAGAACCTGACACACAAAGGTCAGGGAACAATGGAAAACCTCCCAGGAGCTAAGGCCCATCCCTCAGTCTACCTGTAAAGATTGGTAATCAACAAGTTTGCTTCTGCTGGATGAATTACCAAAACCATTGTTACTGGGTACTTATACAGGAATTCTGGGCACCTCCAAAGGTGTTCCAGGTTCCTGTGTCCAGGAAGAAGGGGGACACAGTTGTTGCAGAACTGATGGTATATTATTAAAATAGTACTTTTGCAGCTCAGGGAATATAGCAGAACAGAGGGCGGAAATATTATTAGAGCCACAAGTTATGACATTATGCACAGAGACATTGCTTCTTCCCCATAACTGATGGCTACTCCTACAATGTATGACCCACAATCCTCATTGGGGATAACCAGCATCCCCAATGAGGAGGGTCCGTTTGGAGGGGGGGAGTAGGGATGAGGGTAAGGATGGTACCAACATGTGCTGTTTATACACTGAGTATGTCCATAACAAATAAAAAAAGAAAAAGAATTTAAAAAGAAAAAATATCACATTTGCAAGGAGGGTGGAAGCAGGCTGGAGAAGAGAGAATATTTAATAGCTCAAATGGCAAATGTTGTACAGAGGCTGGGAGCTTTCATGTCACATAGCTTTTAGGGTCATTTTCATAGTACGCATGCTCAACCTGTTACATGTAGCTGCACATATAATTTTTGAAATTGCATATATCATTAACACCTTAAATATTCACCTAAATATGTGCATTTTTGTATTATAATAAGTCAGAGGTCACCTTAAGACACTATGGAGGGTGTCTTCACCAGAGACACTCTTCAATTCTAGTAGGTCTCCACCAGGGTGTTTCCAGCCTTCCTCTTTGACAAATACTTTGTCTCATAAGTTTATTATGAGCTTTTGTGTAAAACATTCTGGACCTCAGTCTCACCTCTACTGTTCTGCCTCACTTATGTTCATAAAACATGCCATCGTAGTTTCTCTGCATTTTAAAAGAAATTAGGAAACAATTTGGTAAAGGAAATAGATTTATTTAGAGAGGATAAATTGGGAAGAAAAGGACTCTAATTTCCTTCCTACCAAATATAGGAAGTACCTATAAATAAATCTCAAAAAAAAAAAAAAGATGTGCACATCTGGAATGGAGGAAATTGCAAAATTTCAATGAGAAATAAATGATATAGATGAATTGACAGATAAAAAATGAATGTTATAAAGAGCTTATTTCTGCCTAAACTGATCTATAGAAGCTATGTACTTTTAATCAGAAACCCAGAAGCATTCTTTGAGTAAAATGAATAGTGGTTAAGGCACTTGCTTAGAAAGTCTAAAGGACAGGCTCAATTCTGCAGTACCCAGGTAAACCAGATGCACATGGTGGTGCATGCATCTGGAATTCATTTATGGTGGGCTAAGGCCCTGTTGCATACATTCTCTCTCTCTCTCTCTCTCTCTCTCTCTCTCTCTCATAAATAAATAAATAAATAATGCTAAAATAGGAAATAAAGATGATTCTTCAATTCATACCTAAGAACAAAAGATCAGAAGCATATCATTTTGGAGAAAAAGAAGATATTTTGAGAATATACCCTACTAGGTATTATGCTTCTTATAAGAATCAGTAATTTTAAAAGATTCATTTGCTTTAGACCTGGAGCTTATAAAATCTGTGGAAAGAGGGACTTTAGAAGAATTTTTAAAAGTATAAAAATATGTAATTTTATGGAAGCTACTATCTATTTGTAGTGAGAAGGGCCAAATGAACACATAAAATTGCTAAAGCTGTATGCTGCTGCTAACTCTGAGCCTTGACTTTGCCATGTACTTTCCATCAGTTTGGTGGCTTTCACCCTGAGCCAGCATCATTTGGTCTTGTCCCATGCACTGGTTCGCATTCATTTCCAGCCCAGCCTTGGGCCCTGCAGTCCTTGGCCCTGTCCTTATAGTTCAGGTCTTCAGCAAGCAGCACCAGCTTCATGCTCTTCTATCCTTTTTTCAAGTCCTCTGCAGGCAAGAATGTGGTGTGAAACTCAAGAATGACCTGCACATCTGTGGAAACCTGCAACTGTAGATGAGAGGCCTCACTGTCAAACTAACGGACGCCAGTGTCATATACCCTGGGAAATGTCCTCGGGTTATCAGCGAGGAACTGCTTCATAGAGGATTAGTGGTTGGCTATGAGCAGTTGCCAGCAGAGTGGGCACACAGTTGCTACAGGATGCAGCGAGGAAGGAAGCCCTGCCATACACACAGTGATGGCTCCTGTTCCCTGTCTCCTATTACACTGGGGACCTATAACTTCAAGTTCCAGATATGGAGGTTTGTTCCTCACTGCACAATACTTGAGGAGTGTGTTTGTGGGGGGGAGTTTAACAGTAATGGGCATTTTTTTCTTAAATTGAATGGATGAGAAAAATAACAGTGGGGAGCAGCCACCCTCTGTTGAAAAGAGGAAGAGGAGGAAGCTGGGGAACTGCAGTATCTGCCTTTCTCACTGATTCCCTGGATACTGTGGGAGTTTCCTAGATCTTTCCAGGGCAATTTGTGATGTATTTGAGGAATGAAAGGAATTTGTTTCCTACCTGAACTAAAATTTATAATGCAAATTTGGGGGGAAAAGCTGACATATCCACAGACTTTATAAAAACAAAAGTAGAAATGTCTTAATATATGCATGGAACAATACCTCTTTCTTTTTTCTGTATACACATTCTCTGATTGAAATACTTCATGATAATAATGCCATTATGAAGCTTCCTCTTGAGTCTGTAATCCAAAATAAACCCTTTCTTCCCACAAGCTGGTCTTGGTCAGATGTTTTTCTGCCAGCAATGTGAAGCTGGCTGAAACTCTGTGTGTGTGTGTGTGTGTGTGTGTATGTGTGTGTGTGTGTTGGGGGGAGCATGCCAATCTTTCATGCAGCTGCAAACAAACACCAGAAACTTCTGCGACGTTTTGCATCTGGCTTTCATGAGTTGCTTGAAAATTGAACCCAGTCCAGCAGGACTTACAAGTAAACATGTTTAACTGGGGAGCCATATTTCCCAGTGCCTCTCTTAAACAAGAAAGTTGACAAGAACTCACAGGTATCCTGCTTCTGTCTCCTCAGTGCTGGGATTATTGGCATACACCACCATGCCTGGTCTGACTTTCTGTACTGCATTGTTTCATATATTCCTGATGGAAGAAAGAGGTTGGTTTGAATGGGTATTGATGACAACTAATTCTACACATTTTATTTTAATGTATAAATAAATGGAATCATATCCCATAGATAAAATTATGACTTTATACATTTCCATCAAAGAGGTCCATTACTAGAAGCCATAGAGTACATTCATATTGCAGTATATCTCCTGGCTCATGTTATTTTGATACAAAATAAGTCAAAAGAATGGACAATAATGGTGCTTTTACAGGTAATAGATATATTCCATTATTATATATAAGATTTGTAATTCATACATAAAAATTATTTGGCAAGGGGCTGGAGAGATGAACTAGCAATTAAAGCACATGCCTACAAAGCCTAAGGACCCAGGTTTGATTCTCCAGGTCCCCCACGTAAGCCAGATGCACATGGTGGTGCATGCATCTGGAGTTCATTCGCAGTGGCTAGTGGCCCTGGCTTGCCCTTTCTCTCTCTCTCTCTTTCTCTCTCTCTCTCTCTGTGTCTCTAATAAGAAAATGAATTTTAAAAATAATCATTTGCAAACTTTATGTCTATTCACATTAAAATATTATTATTAGTTATGTACACAATATGTATACAGTCATGTTGGTACCATCATTAACCTCCTCCCCTCCACAGGGACCCTCCTTGTTGAGGGATGTGGGTCATGCATTGTGGAGTTAGCCATCAGTTATGGATAAGAGTCAATGTCTCTGTGCATAATGACCCAACTTGTGGCTCAATCTTTCCGTCCTCTCTTCCACAAATTTCCCTGAGCCATGTTGGGTTCAGTTTAGGTCTACGTCAGTGATGAGGTCTTGGGAGCCTCTGTGTCTCTGTATATCAGGTTTGGTGGGAGTTGTGTGCTCTCTTGTGTCTATCTCCTTCACCCTTGTGCTGGTACCAGGTTTACCAAGAAAGCAGCACTCTTCCTCATTTCCCCAATTACTCTTGGTTTCAGCTGGGGCTCTGTTGATGTGTGATTGGTTGGTTCCCTCCTCAGGATCTGTGTCCATCTGAAAAAAGAGAAGCAAATTCTCCAACAGAAAGTGAAGTCAGCACCAGATAGATGGGATAACCATTGTTATAAAGCATTTTTTAAATTATTTTTTGAGGTAGTGTCAGGCACTGCCAGGCAGAGGCTGGAGCCTTCAGGAGAGGGGCCTGAGCTTCCAGGCATGGCTAAGGACCCCCAGGCTACAGGAGGCCACTCCCTCTCCAAGCCCAGCACACCTGAACTTAGGCTGTGCCCATAGCCCTGTGACCTTTGGCCAGTTGCCTAGGAAACTCCTTATCAGCCAGCAAACAGCCATCACACAGTGAGACCCAAGATCACCTGACATCCTCCCCCCTGCCATTGCCTACATGCTAGAATGATTGTCCCCAAATGCTAATTAGGCATTAGAAATGAACTTGGTACATCAAATCCCCTTAGGGTCCTCCCCTCCACCCTCAGATGCTTATAAACCCATTTCACTAACAATAAACTGAGAGAGCTGTTCAACTTTCTCCCAGGAGTGTTTGTCTCTCATCATGCGCTCACCCACCCCAGGTTGCCTGGGTGCCTTCGGGGGGGGGGGACCATGGCCCAGCCCCGGAGGACACAGAAACCCACAAGGTAGTTTTCGCCATAGGCCAGGTTGACCTGGAAATCACTGTGTAGTTTCAGGCTGGCTTCAACCTCATGGCAATCCTCCTAATTTGCCTCTACAGTGCTGTGATTAAAGTCATGAGTCACCATCCCTGGCCTCCATTAAAACTTTTTCAGAAAATTATTAGTAGAAGATTATTATAAGGTTATAAATTTAATAAGGAGCATCTATGAGAATATGCAGTTAAAACCATATATCTATAATCAGGAATAAGGTAAAAAACTGTTCTCTTAACAACATATTAAAAGCTCTATCCATAGCACTAAGGTAATAAAATGATACTGCATGCTTGAAACCAGGAGGAAATAAATCTCTCCTTACTTGCATATGACAAGACTTCATAGAAAAATCTCAAAAAATGAGCGGCTGAAGAGATGGCTTAGCAGTTGAGCACTTGCCTGTGAAGCCTAAGGACCCCAGTTTGAGGCTCAGTTCCCCAGGACCCATGGAAGCCAGATGCACAAGGTGGCGCATGCATCTGGAGTTCGTTTGCAGTGGCTAGAGGTCCTGGCACACCAATTCTCTCCCTATCTCTCTGCCTCTTTCTCTCTTGTGGCTCTCAAATAAATAAATAACAGATTTGCATATTTATAAAAAATGAAGTCAAAAATATTTTAAGCATTATTAAATGCATTCATCAAGATCTCTAGATGCATGATTACCACACAAAACCAATAATATTTTATATACTTTTATTAAAAATGCACAAACAAAAGTCAGATATTAAATTGCTACAAATGTTAAATATTGAGGTATGCCTTTAACAAACTATGTACAGGATATATATGGTAAAACTGTGCAATGCTGGTGAAAAAATTTTCAATAGTAAAGCATATAGACAAGTGCTGCTCAAAACTTTAATTAGAGTAACTTCTTTGAACAGACTCCTGAGGAGGCTCAACATTCATTATAATGCTGACGTTACCTGATTTTGAAATGTCTGGTGCTAAACAGGATATATATCTACAAACCCCCCGACAAACCTCAGGTTTGATTCAGAGGAGGGAGGGGAGAATGTAATTGTTAGAGGATGAGGAGGAGTGCTATGGAGGCTGTTTATTGGTCATGACAAGGCCACTGCATTCAAGAGCACACAGAGACTGTTTTAAATAATTTGCACAAGACCTGAACTTTAAATCCATGAATATTTTATCATACAAAGTGGAGGAAGGAATGAGGTCCAAATCCACGGCTGTGGAGTTATTGAAAGTTACTAGTTGCTGGGGGTGCCAGAGATATTTTTATTAATGGTGTAGCAATTGGTAGGTTCCATGTGGTCTAGTCAATAATCCCCCACCTATGCTTATGCAGGCAACCCTAATTAAATTCATCAGGTCACATGGACACGTATATACTTAGACACAACCATAAGGAAAAAGGCAACAATGTAGAAGAGGAACTAATAAGGAAGAAGAGGTTCAGTGGAAGGAAGTGGGAAGGAGAGGTCAAGAGAAAGTAGTGTAAGGGCATTATGATAAAAATTGCATACATGGTCAACAATGTGTATAAAAAGTTAGAGAAAAAAAACTCAAAAGAGTGAAATCTACCAGAAAATCAAAAAAAGAAAAGAAAGAAAGAAAAAAGAAAAAGACTCAGAAGCAGCAGATGAAGAGGCAGTGTTCAATCAATGCATCATTCAAATCTCAGGGAAAGATGGATTTCTGCATCTTTTTAAAAATTTTAATTCTATCTGGTTGGTACTTTTTAAAATTTATTTTCTAGCATAAATAGAGTATAGGCATGTTAGGGTCTCCTGCCACTTGAAAGTCCAGATGCATGTGCAACTTTGTTCATCTGGCTTTATGTGGGTACAGGAGAATTGAACCCAGGGTGGCAGGCTTTGCAAGCCAATACCATTAACCACTGAAACATCTCCCAGCCAATATTTTTTTTTCTTTTTTTCTTTTTTTTTGTAAAAATGGTTTAATAGATTTAATAAAGAATAAGGTAAGTTCAGAAACACATTTAGTCAAAAGATGGGGGAGGCTTAACTTCAATTTTGGAAAAATGATGCAAATTCACAATGAGAAAGACACTTGCACGGTTCTGGAATACAGAAAGCCTAAAATGAACGTCTCTGTAAAATGCAACCAAAGAGCATTCTGTGAACTGAAGGTAGTGTCACATTGCCTGCGAGATGAGAAGCCTGCATGGTCTTTGCTCCTCACCTGCCCGCTGCTAAGACAGGACCGCCCACACTGCAGCGGATGGCCGTTCGGGTAGTTTGTATGACGGCAGGCTCATCCTGCTTTGGTTTCTTCTTTTCCCTCAACAAATTAACATGCCTTGGGCTGGGCAGACAGCTCAGTTAGTAAAGTGCTTCTTTTCTTTTTTTAAATTTAATTGTCTATGATTTTACTTTTTGTTGTTTGTTTTAACATATTTTTAGACAGAATCTAACAGTAACTCAGGATGGTCTCAAACTCATGGCAATACTTCTGCCTCTGCTTCTTAGGTTCAAATCTTACATGAACGCACCACTATGCCCAGCAAGGAATTTCTCTGAATGTATGTGTGGTGAACATAGGTACGTGTATTCATGCTAGTATGTGTATGCACATGAGGTTGAGGAACAGATATTTGTAAATCACAAATATGATAGGTGGCTTGTTTACAACATATGTAAATACAAAAAATTAAAGATATACCCATGAGAAATTCAATGCAAAATACTATAGAATAAGCCAGACACAGATTAGTATGCATACAATTTAAAGGCTGGTCATATTAATTTATCACAAAGCTGTGGAACAATTGGAAATCCCATATACTCCTCATAGGAATGTAAAATAAAAGAACCACTAGGGAAAGCGTTGAGCCATTTTTTTCCCCAAAATCGGGCATATGTATATAACATAATAAATGCATTTCACTCCAGAAAAATAAAAGCATATGTCCACACAATTATTACAATAGCTTCATTTGTCATAGCCTAAGCTTATATCACTCCTCCAGATCCTCCAATTATTACATTCTTTTATTTCCATCTCCCATAATGGTCTCTAAGCCATAAAGGAAATGACATATATGTCTCAGTAAAGGCTGTGCACTAATCAGTCACTAATATTTTTACCACTTTAGCTGTTATGATTCTCCGAATTGACCACCCGCTACTGCATTAAAAAAATAAAAGTAGCCAGGCATGGTGGGACACGCCTTAATACCAGCACTCAGGAGGCAGAGATAGGAGGATCACCATGAGTTCAAGGCCACCCTGACACTACATAGTAAAATCCAGGTCAGCCTGAGCTAGAGTGAAACCTTACCTTGTAAAACCAATAACAACAATAATAATGATAATAATAAATAAATAAAACAAAAGTCTTTCTGTTTGGGGAGGCTGATAGAACTGATTTGTAGGTATAGATATAAAAACCAAGGAGACAGTTTGCCAACACAACTATTTAGCCATATAATAATAGTAGATCCTTCCTAGAGCAAACATTCTCCATAGTCATGGGCTTTTCATCTAGTTTGTAGTACCATACTATGCATGTATTCCCTTCTGTGGAGCAGGCCTCTAGGTCAATCATAGATTTATCAGTTACCCCTTAAACTTCACGTCATACTGAATGGAAGTCACATCTTGCCTAAGGATGACTATTGTACAATGCATTGGTCAATTATTTCTGGTAAACCTATGTTAAGTTAAGGTTTGGATGGATGATTAGTATCCTTTTATCTTAATTTGTCATTGCTTAGTTCATCAATGCTTGAAGTTCAGTTGTGGAAGTAGTTGGTATTGATTCCTGGATGGGGTATGTAAGGGGAACTCAGTTCAGCTTGCAGGCCAAGGTGTGTGTATTATGCAGAGATTATGAGAGAGGAGACATCTGTGTGGAGCAGGTAGCTAAGTCTAAAGTCACCTGTCAGAGGGCCAGCAACTGAGGGAGGGGTGTGCACAACAGGTAACTGCACTCAGACTCACACTGCTGAAACCATAGGAAGGCAATACAAGTGGAGGGCAGAGTGTGCTGAACAGCACACAGGAGTGCCTGAATTCACACAGGCAGCCCAGGCTGTGAGGACCGTGAATGTTGGGTGGAACTGGAGAGTGTACAGGAATCAACCGTAGGTGTCAGAGATGGCAGCGTGGGTTGGGGTGGGCAAGTGGACAAGTTGATTAGCCTGATCTCATACAAACTGCTAGCAGGTCAGGAAAGGGCATGAGGAGCAGGAGGGTGTACACATATTCCCAGGTTGCAATGATAGCAGTTGGGCACAGACTAGCTCAAGGAGCAGGATGGTGCACCTTGGCTCATGGAGGAGAGTGGCAGAAATGATGGCAATGGAGGGAAGCAGTGATGCACAGGATGGAAGCAATTAGACAGGATGGAAGGATGCCTATGCACTCACATTTTGCTCACATGGGGCTGTGGTACAGGAAGGATGGAGGGAGAAGAATAAAGGGTAAGAACAAACCAGAACACTCAAGATTACATGACACTGGGGTGAAGCCAAAGGTGAATGTTTAATAGTTGATACTCTAATAAAGAAAACATAAAATAATATAACAAGTATTTGTATATATTTACCAGAGAAGTGACCCTTCAATATTTAGCTATATGATTAATTTACCATAAAAACATGATATAAACTTACAAAGTCAAAAAGGGTTCCTTCACTAATTATATTCTTTCTACTTATAAAATATCATGCTACTATGCAAAATCTAATATAAAAGACAGTATACATTGAAATTGTATGTCACAATTTCCTTTATAACATGGAAAAACTTTAAACCACCTCCTTGATGATTAAATATTTTCATAAACAAACTCAGGAAGAAAGGATGTGAAAGTTCTTGGTGAATAGTGGGTGGGATCTGCCAAATGATGATTTCACATATTTCATCCAGTGTGGAATAAAATAAATTGAGCAAACTATCCTATCCTGATCTCAATTTCTTTTTTCTTTAATTTTTTGTTGTTTATTTATTTATTTGAGAGAGACAGACAGAGAGAGAAAGAGAGAGAGAGAATGGGCACACCAGGGCCTCCAGCCACTGCAAACGAACTCCAGAGGCGTGTGCCCCCTTGTGCATCTGGCTAACGTGGGTCCTGGGGAGTTGAGCCTTGAACTGGGGTCCTTAGGCTTCACAGGCAAGCGCTTAACTGCTAAGCCATCTCTCCAGCCCCTGATCTCAATTTCTAGTTGAGTAGATCTTGTCCAAATTTACGAGTTAATGGTAAAAAGTAGTTCAAAATCAGAGTGTCTGGACAGTCCATGGGAGATTGTTGTGATATCACATCAGGTGTTTCCAAAGATGGTTGATAATCAGTCTTGAGAGGAGACTGAACACAGGTGAAGATGTCAGAACTGAGATGGATGTGGAAACGGATGGATCTGGAACTAAGATGATGTAAAAAGTCCAAAGTAGATATTCTGCTTCCTGAAAGAATGTCAGGTGATGGCTCTAGTCAGTTAAGCATTTTTTTCAAAGCAGGACACTGGTGGAACTTGTACGCAGGAGCCTGTGTAAGACCAGCTTCTTTTTAGCCTGGCCACCAAGTGAGACTGAGACTGTTTTTCCTGATTGGTTGAGAGTCTGTGCAGGGTTGATGATGTCAATAGTGAGATGAATTGTGATGTCACCAGGTATGAAAGTGCTGGTAACTCTGTTAGTAACCGTGATATGAGATACATTAGTGCAATAAGGGAGACTGTAACTTAAAAAGGTTTACAATATATCAAGAGATATAAACAGAAAATTTTAGTACATTATATATACTAGGACACAGATATATGCAGGGTACTGTTGAAAGACATAGTAAGGGATAGTTTATGCTGTATGTATAGTTTTAGAATGGGCCACACAAAGCATTTTGCCTGCTGGATCTTTAATTATGGGTAGAAGTTTGGCTGAATGATGAGAATGCATTATTGTAATGGTTTCTTTTAATTTATATATGTTATCTTGGCCAAACACACACACACACACACACACACACACACAGAGAGAGAGAGAGAGAGAGAGAGACAGAGACAGAGACAGAGACAGAGACAGAGAGAGAGAATACAAGAGAGGGAATGCAAAGACATCTAAAATCAAAAGAAAAATGACTAAGGATGACACTCTAGTAATTATCATCACTTCCTAAAACCTAAGCAACACAATATAATGAAATCTTATAGACTTAGTTTCAGAACACTTGTAATCCTTTTAGGCAATTTCCTTTGAAGTCATGGAAGCTAAACCTATATGATTAGTATATCATTATCCAATGTTAAGAATTTATATGACAGCAGGCCATTTTATGGAGCTTTTTTTGTATTCTTTTATCTACTTTGTGTATTTAACCAGGCTAGGGATGGAACCCAGGACCTGACACATTCCAGGAAGAACATTTTATATGATTTTATCAGTGACTTTCTCATTGTTGAGACAAAACACCCAACAAGAGAAAAGTTATAGAAGGAAAAGGGGAAAATTAAGCTTATAGTTCAGGGGATTAGAGACCATTATGGCTGGGAAAGCATGGCAAGAGCAGGAAACCAGTGTCACACCATTAAATAAGCATGGAGTAAGTAGAGACGAAGAGGGCAAGCTGGGATAAGCTTTAACGCCTCAAGACTTACCCCATTGTACCCCCAGTGACATACTTCCTAGTGCAATACAATACTCTAACTCATATAGGTTCCACAACCTACCAGAACGTTGCCACCAACTGAAAATTAACTGTTAAACTTGATTTATGGAGGTCATTTTACATTTATTTCACCTCATTCCACCACTGACCCCCCCCCCATATACTATGTGACCATCTCACGATATAAAATGCATTGAGTCCAACTTAAAATTCCCATAGTTTTGACCAATTCTAACACTGCTCTAAATGGAAAGTCTCATCTGAAACTCAAGGCCATCTCTTAACTGTGAGCCCTGTAAAATGAAAACTTAAGTTAAATATTTCCTACATATAACAACACAGAATAATCATTTTCATCCCAAAAGAGACAAATGGGTGCCTAGCAAGGAAAAATTAGCTGAAAGCAAGACTGGAACCCAGCAAAGCAAATACCAAATCATGAATTTTCATGTTAAGTGTCTTGAATTTTTGTTTCAGCTCTTTATTAACAAATATACCATGATCATAATCTTGTCTCACCACCCTCATTTCCTTACTCACCACTCTTACCCTGCACTGAATCTGTTTTTCTTTTCAAGTAATCCCTCTTCTATACTGATGGCATTATTTTTTCTCTATTATGCAGATCTTTTGTAGGTAGATTTAGCCACTGTGAAATCATGAATATCAAGGCCACTTTGTGTCTGTAATACAGCATTATAAGAAGTCCTACCATTCTTTTGGCTCTTAAATCCTTTCCATCACCACTTCCTCAATGATGCCTAAGCCTTGGAGATTGTGAAACAGATGTCTCACTTAATGCTGAACACCCCACTGTCAATTCTTCTCAGAACTATGATAAGTTTTGAGTCACCCCATTGGTCACTGTCATTTGTAAACAGAAACTGCTCTAACCAAAAGTGAGTGTGCCACTGATATGTGGGCATAAACATAAATGTGTAAAAGGTACTTTTGTAGGTACGATACATGTAGTTGCTATTACCCTAGGTCTTTTGACCTCCCAGGCCCTAGGATTTTGACTACATTTTCAGTACCATACTACATGTATTCTCTCCCATGGAGCAGGCCTATAGTCAAATCAGAAAGCAGTTTGTTTCCTCCATAACAGACATACCACTATTGCACAGGTTTGCACGTTTGGCCTGTTTGGCTAGCTATATGATTTGCAGGATCAACTGCTGGTTAAGACCATTGGTGTCTTCTCTTTCCAAATTGGCTGCATGCTGCATCACCTTTTCCAGCATATTCACAGCTAATCAAAGGGTATGAATTTTCTAACTCAGCTCCAGCTTGATTTCTCTGAAATGTGATGCCCAACCATGTAGTTTTCAGTAGTAATACCATCTAGTTATTGTGGGAAACTGAGGGCCTTGGCAATGGGCCCTAATGTTTTAAGGACATCAGTGTCCTCGCTGGCCAAAACTCACTGGAAAGTATCCCCACCCCTGTTATCTAGAACTCTTGATGAAATCATATAGGTTCCAAAAGGCTTGAACAGCTCTTGCACTCCACCTGTGCTGCCTGCAGCATCTCTTTTGGACCAGATCCACCCTTCACTAGTGTTCCTTTCTTGGCAGATGTCCCATGATCTTGGCATCTCTAGTAACTTGGGGTCTCCATTGCAACTTATCATTCATCTTTATAGTTTCAAATTGTGTCCTCTCATTGCCTCTTTGTTCTAATTTGTACCATGCCACACACTTTTCGTATCTGTTTTGCATTTCAATTTGCTCACATCCACTCTAGGTCTGAATCCAGGTTGGTAAGAGGAGTCATGTCACAGATTTAATATTATTCTGCCTAGAAATTTTATCTGAGAAACACATTAGTACTTTACAATTAAATTCAACTCATTCATGTTCTTAGGACACAGGAAGAATGCAGCAAGCTTTCTGCCAGATAACACTCCAACTACTTGCATTACTTTTCTCAGTAGAGTCCTCATTCTTTTCTGAATCTTTATTAACCAACCCTCCATTGTCTGCATTTTTCTCAGTTTCTGGCCTTTCAGACTCTCACAACACTGGCTCATTAAGGTCTGTTTACAGTATTGCAATGATTCTCTAGTTTAAAGTTCAAAATCCTTCCACAATCCACGACAAACCAGTGTACAAAGACCAAGAACCACATGATCAAGTTTACCACAGTAATGTCTACACTTTGTTCTACTATATTCATATATCACACATGTACCTCATATTTACTGGGATGAAATAATTGTCCAGAAGCAAACTGTGGAGAGAAAAATGTTTAATTTGGTTTTCAGTTCCAAAAGGTAGAATCCATCATTGTTAGCAAATTATGGAAAGAGTAGGAAATAGGTGTTACATTGCCACATCAGCAAGGAAAAAGATGAGAGAAAGAATAGTAAGCGGGGCTGGGATGTACTACCTCAAGGAACACCACCAATGCCATGTTTCCTATAAATCTCCTCCTCCTAAGGATTCCACAAACTTCCAGAACAATGCCACTAATTTATAATTCAGTATTCAAACATGTGAGATTATGAGGGACATTTTACATTGAAACCACCACAATTTTTAATGAATATAAATCAAAATGCAACCTGTTTATTACAATAAAAATAGGGAAATATTAGATGATGAAGATCTATAATGTTATGGAGTTATAACAAGAATGATAAATATTAAAGAACATATATTGCCCTCATCACAACTAGAAGTATACATTTTTCAAATTATTCATTAAAAATGTGTTCCAATGTATGAAGTATAAAAGGACACACACACATATATATATATGTGTGTGTATATATATATATGTATATATGTATATATATATACAGTATATGTAACAGTTGCATCATGCCATATTCCACCCCCTCCTTCAGATACACCCATATTTTGTCCCCTGCTGCAGGCCTAAAACTCTCCTTAGTCTTTGATAGTCCCAACACTATTCAAAAGTCCAAAGTGTCTCCTGAGACACAAGGCCAACTCTTTAACTATGAACATTGTAAAACTGCAAGCACAAGTAACATATTTGCAACATACAATGGCACAGAAAAAAAAACTTTTAATTCTAATTGGGAGTAGTGGGGGTACAACAAGGAAAGATTACAACAAAGCAAGACTTAATGAAACCCAACAGGGTAAACACCTAGTCCTTTAGCTCCATGTCTGCTATCTGGGACATATGATGAAATACTGTAGGATCAATAATGCTAGAGTAGCTCTACCTTCCAGACCTCCTGTGTTCTCTCATTGTCCAACTCCATTTTAAGCCTATAACTTTCCTAAACAGACATCCCATGGTCCTGACATTGATGTAAGTTTTTGGGTACAGGGAGGGATGAGAGTCCATAAAAATGGAGGATATCCCATGCCTGTAAGCTTGAACTTTTGGGTCCTTGTTGAAATTTGGAAAGAATTCAAAATTCTCACACAATGAAAGGTAAATTGTGAATTATAAGGTTTGTTTTAGGGAGAGTTAGGATCCAGAGGGAAGGCTAGTAAGAAAGCACAATATAAAAGAATAAGAGATAGAGAAAATCCCCATCACATCTTCAGGGTAGAAGACTCAAGGGAATGCCCACACCCACAAATACCGTGGAAAGTAAAGAAGGACATCCCAAGTGCTGCAGTCAGGTTCACAATGTTGGTAGATATCACTCAACCAAGAGCAGCTTGTGGGAAAGAAGAGGTTTATTTTGGCTTACAGGCTCAAGGGGTAGCTCCACGATGGCAGGGGGAAATGATGGCATGAGTAGAGGGTGGACATCACCCCCTGGCCAACCTAAGGTAGACAATAGTGACAAGAGAGTGTGCCAAATACTGGCCAGGGGAAACTGGCTATAATAACTATAAGCCCCCAACAATACACTCCATCTAGAAGGTGTTAATTCCCAAATCTCCATCACCTGGGAACCTAGCATTTAGAACACCTAAGTTTATGGGGGACACCTGAATCAAACTACCACACCAAGGTGTAAGATCCTCTTTGGACAGGGGTCCAAATACTAGGTAGTGCGAGGAAATTAAAGAAAGATCACACATGTAGTGGAACAAGAAAACAATCAAAAACAGATCACATGGGTAAAGCAAGCAAAAAAAAAAAAAAAAAAGGCACTGACAGAAAGAAATTCTCCCCATTTAGAGCCAAGCTGGGAAGGGGGAGAACTCCAAGACCAAAAGAATGTGAGAACTTTACATTTTTGGTTTATGAGATTTATATGGGAAAACACCCAGTTAAGATGAACTGAATCATCAAACTTAAGTGTGTAGAAAAGAGACCTGATGGGTTTGTGGGCTCACAAAGTGAACTCAGGAAGTGGCCAGCCCACAGGTGTAATAAGTAGGTCCTGAAAAACTTGACATAACAGGAGGAAGTTGTCACTAGAATTGATTATGTGTAGATATCTTAGATGACATTGTATCACTGGTTCTAGTGCTGCTAGTGGAGTCTCCTATGACCTCTGTCCCTGGCTAACTATTAATAAAAATCTACTTTGCTCCTACTCTGTATCAACAGCTCCAATATCTTGAATTCTCCATTAAAACCTAGGCTTCGGGCTGGAGAGATGGCTTAGCGGTTAAGCGCTTGCCTGTGAAGCCTAAGGACCCCGGTTCGAGGCTCGATTCCCCAGGACCCATGTAAGCCAGATGCACAAGGGGGTGCACGCATCTGGAGTTCATTTGCAGTGGCTGGAGGCCCTGGCACGCCCATTCTCTCTCTCTCTCTCTCTCTGTCTATTTGCCTCTTTCTCTCATTGTCGCTATCAAATCAATAAACAACAACAACAACAAAAAAAAAAAAACCTAGGCTTCAGGGTAGAGAAATTGTTTAGTAGTTAAGGCATTTGCCTGCAAAGCCAAAGGACCTCAGTTCAATTCCCCAGGACTCACATAAGCCAGGTGCACAAGATGGCACCTACATCTGGAGTTCATTTGCAGTGACTGGAGGCCCGGGTGTATTCTTTCCTTCCTTTCTTTCTCTTTCTTTCTTTCTTTCTTTCTTTCTTTCTTTCTTTCTTTCTTTCTTTCTTTCTCTCCCCCCTTTGTCTCTCTCAAATAAATAAAGAAAAAGGAAAATATTTTTTAAAACCAACCAAACAAATAACAACAACAACAACAAAAAGCCCTAGGCTTCATTTCACAGCTTCACACAGTGACTTTTGAGGGCCTTCCTGGAGAGTTTCCAACCCTACCATACATTGCCTAGCTTCAGAGCAACCTTGCATGAAGATACTGTGACCCTGTCAGTCTTGTATCTTTCATGGCTACAAACACAGTACAACAAGGACAAGTTCTGGTACCAGTAGAATAAAGCCTTCTCCCAAGGATCAAAATTGTAGTGGTCTCTATAATGCTTTCTTTGGTTAGTGAATCAGTGAAAACACTTTCTTAGGCAGCTGTTTTTGAATTTTTCTGGAGTTTTCCCTTTAGGCCTTTTTATAGAAAAAAATGTATTCTTACAACAAGAACTATTAATGGTTGAGGTTTTGCCCTTAATGTATCTTTCCTATTGTTCCAATGCAGAACAGGAATCTACTGAACAATTATAGCTTCTTTGTTGGCTATATGGTGCAGAACTCTTTTACATTTCTTTCTCTTCCCAACCACACTTTTAAAAAGCATTTTATTTATTTTTATTTATTTATTTGATGGATAAAGAGAAAGAGAGAGAGAGAATGTGCTCTCCAGGGCCTCCAGTCTCTGTAGATGAACTCCAGACATGTGAGCCCCCTTGTGCATCTGGCTAACGTGGGTCCTGGAGAATTGAACCAGGATCCTTTGGCTTTGCAGGCAAATGCCTTAACCAGTAAGCAATCCCTCCAGCCCACCCAAAGAAAGAAAGAAGGAAAAAATACACCAGGGCCTCCAGTCACTGCAAATGAACTCCAGATTTTTAAATATCTTTCTTCTCTGCATTTTGTTCTCTTTCTATGTTGGTCTGAGTAAGAGCAGTCAACAGAAGCCACATAACAGACTCTGTGCTATTATACCTTGACATCTCCTCCAAACAAATTAGGCCATTAATTGTAAACTTACAATAATTTAAATTCTCAAAACTTGGGCAGAATGGGGCTAGTTTCTTTCCCTTAATATCGGATATATTTCCTCTAGCCCGCTTCTCAATAGAGTTTTGGTCCCCTCTGAAACCTCATGAGCCAAGCCTACAATGTCCATGTTCATCTCATCATTCTGGCATTTCAAAGAACAGCCCATAAAACTCAGCTTAAAACGGTGTAAGGCTTCTTTAAGCCAAAGTTACAAATTCTTTCCGGTTCCTTACCCAACCCATTTTCAAAGGCTTAAAAATGACATAGTAAGGATTGTCACAGTACTCACTCATCTGTACTACATTTCTGTGTTTTTTATAGTCTCATTTCTATGAACAATCACATACCTAGAAGCTACTTAGGTAAAGAAAGGGTTTATTATGTGGCTTTCAAGTTCAGGGGGTGGTTTTGTAGGAGGGAAGGCATGATGGTAGGAACAGGGAGCTAAATCATCATATTGCAGCTGGGAAGTAGAAGGCAAACAGGAAGTAGAGCCAGGCCCTAAAACCTAAAGACTCAACCCAGTGACCCACTTTCTCCAGCATTGTTCTACCACCTGAAAATTCCACAACCTTCCTATACATTGCAATCACCTGGTGGAACAAGTTTTCAAACACTTGAGCCTTTGGTGGACATTTTACATTTGAGCACGAGTATTCTAAAAACAAAACAACAACAAGAAAAATAAGAGGAGTGTTCAACTAAGGCAGCCACAACAATAGCAACACTGATTGCACATGAAGATGTACATGCTGCCAAATTGTCCCTGATCAGGGTTAGACAGAGTGGGTCTCACCTTCTCTCTTTGCTGCTGATATCATTACTGTTTTATTCACACCAGAGTCTAAGATCCCCAAAGTCAGTTGTTACAGTTCCTTTATTGTTTTGGGCAAAAAACATCAGACCAAAAGCAACTTGTGGAAGAAAAAGGGTTTATTTATACCTTATCATTTCAAGGGGATGTTTCATTATATGTGGGGCATGGCAAGAGCAGACCACCAGGTATCATGTCTTCATAGCAGCAAGGAGGAAGTAGAAAGCATGTAAGTGTGGCAAGTGAGTCTGTCTTGAGTTACAATACCCAAAGGCCCACCTCTAGCAACACACTTTCTGTAGCAAAATTCACCTCCCAAGATCTCCAGTAGCTGGGGATGAGGTATGAGGTTTATTTATGAATTCATGAGACCATGTGGAATACTTTGCATTCAACCTGACACAGTAGTAAAGAACATCCTTGTCTTTTTGATGGATTTATCTCCAACTACACATGGTCAGAATTCACTTCTTTATTTTATAAATTTGTTTTTTATTTGCATGCAAAGAAAGAAAGAATGAGATTGGGTGTGCAAAAGACTCTGGCCCCTGAAAGCAAAATCCAGATTCATATGCCATTTTGTGCATCTAACTTTACATGGGTAGTGGGGAATCAAACACAGGCCATTAGGATTTGCTAGTAAGCACTTATAACCACTGAAACTTCTCTGTAGTCCATTAGTTATATACTCATTTACTTATTTATTGCAAATAGGGTCTTATTAAGTTGTCCTAGTCAGCCTAGGACTTGCTATGTAGCCTAGGCTGACCTCAAACCCACAGCCACCTTCAAACTACTTCCTGAGTTTTGGGATAAGAAGTGTGTAGCACCTGGACAAGCACTAGAAATGACTTGTACCACTGAAGCTGCAGCCTACTTTATAGGAGGAACAGGTGTATTGGAGCTTACACATCCAGAGGAAGTTCCATTAAGGCAGAAGGAGCTGGCTCCCATTTAACAAGTGCATGCAGAAATTCCACCACCAGGACCATAAGTAAGCACACTCCAGAAATACCAGGCCAAGCACAAGCCTGCTGCATACTTTTGCTGGAATTCAGATTTGCACCCAAACACACCTTAGGGGTGGACACTAGTATCCATTCATGACATCAAGTTACAAACATGGTTGTTGGTTTTTACATTATTTTATTTATTTATTTAAGAGAGAGAGAGGCAGATAGATATATACATGCATATATAGGGAGAACATGGACAAGCCACGGCCTCTAGCTGCTGCAAATGAAATCCAGACATATGCACCACCTTGTCCATCTGGCTTACCTGGGTACTGGGGAATCCAAGCTGGGTCCTTTGGCTTCACAGATGAGTGCCTTGATCACTAAGACATTTCTGCAGCCCAAGTTACAAGCTTGAACACAACTTCTGAATCTACTGGGGGACATCAACTCAAACTACCACAGTTGTGTTTTGAAAGTATTATCATTTGGCGGGGGAGAGGTAGTGTCTCACATTACCACAGGCAGACCTTGAACTCACTTTCTAGCCTCAGGCTGGTCTCATACCCACAGTGAGCCTCCTACCTCAGTCTCCTGAGTGCTGCCACTAAAGATTTACTCCACCATGTCCATTTTTGAAAGTGTTATCTTTAAAAGGTTGCTAAGGAATTTCAATGAGTGTGGTTCCTGAGGTATGCTAGACAGGATTACAGCTGATAAGGTTAACACCTGTGTCATAAGAATAGCAGAAATGTTAGGATGTTTTCACTGTAGGCAATGAAAATGTGGTGTAGAAACTCAATGGAATTTTATTCATCTGTAAAGAAAAATGAAATGAAAATATCAGAAATATGGATAGATCTGGGAATGCAGGTAATTATAGAATTTACAAAAACAAACTAGAATTAGAAAAGCTCCACATAAGTGGATCCTAGCTAAGAGTATATACATATAAATGTACATATAGATATATAAATATATAGATATACAGATAAGCAGACATAGATAGATAGATAGATAGATAGATAGATAGATAGATAGATAGATAGACAGATAGATCAAATAAATAGATGTAAGTGTGGGTATAGGTCATGTCACTAGATAGGGAACAACAAAGGGAGGAAAAAAGTTTTTCAGGAAGGAAAGGAGAAAAAGAGAAGTCATATGACATGAAAGTGGACAGGGAACTACTGGAAAGGAAGGAAACAAAGTGGACAGGAGCATGGGAAGATGGATCTGAAGGAGACCCAAAGAACAAATGATGGATAACAATGCTATAATGTAATCTATTATTTAATACACATGTCTACCTCAAGCCTACAACCATTCCAACACCCAGGCATAGAATTTTCAGTCCTGATGTAAGAATTTTGGCAGAGCAGCATGGCATCCATGGTAAACAACATATATATTGGATAGAAAGGAGTCACCAAACTGGGCCTGGCAGGAAAGGAGTTCAATGTGAGCTCCAGATACATAGCTAGTTCCAAGCTATTCTGAACAATTCAACAAGACCCTATGTCAAAATAATATTTTAAAAATGGGTAGGGAGATGGGTCAGTGATAGAGTGTTTGCTTGCATGCATGAAATTCTAGGTTTAATCCCATCACACCCCCATACCTCAAAAAAGTAATCACCACTAATAACATTAGTTTTTACAATACTTCACATTTGAAACAAATGTCTAAGTTTTCCATACCTAAAAACCAAATAAATTGTCAACCGGATGTCCCAAATTTAGTTCAATTCTGTTAAATCAAAGTATTGCTAGGTTTGGTGGCTCTCCTGTTACATCCATAAAAGAAGCAAACCCTCCCTTTTCTCTAATATTGTCCAGTGTGCCATTGTATTGAGGTCAAAATTAAAAGCTTTTTTAGGAAATAAAGTTTATGTGTTAGAGTGGTTACTGTATGTGGTGGTTTGAATCAATTGACCCCCATAAACTCATGTGTACTGAATTCTTGGTTCTGAACTGATGGAAATTTGGAAGATGGAGCCTTGTTGGAGGAGGTGTTTGTTGAATTGGGCATAGGGGTATTATAAACAGTCCCCCTTGCTAGAATCTGGCTCCTGCTCCTGCTGCTCTTTTCTACCTATTTTGACAAGAAGATATTTATCAGTGCTTATGCCATGCTTTCACCTGCCTTCATGGAGCTTCCCCACAAGACTGTAAGCCAAAATAAAGCCTTTCTTCATATCAGTTGCTTTTAATCAGGTATTTTGTCCCAGCAACAAGAGAGTAACCACAGGGCTGAAGAGATGGCTTAGTGGTTAAGGCACTTGTCTACAAAGCCTAAGGACTCAGGTTCGATTCTGCAGTATCCACTTAAGCCAGATGCACAAGGTGGTACATGCATCTGGTATTCATTTGCAGTGGCTAGAGACCCAGGCACGGCCATTCTCTCTCTCTCTCTCTCTCTCTCTCTCAAATAAATAAAGTTAAAAGTGCTTGGACACCTGTTGTAGTTACCTCTCTATTCCTGGGACAAATCAGATAACCAAAAGCAGCTGATGGGAAGAAAGATTTATTCTGTCTAACAGTCTTGAGTGAACACTTCATGAATGCACGGAAAGGATGTTCCTAGAACACAAGCTGGACATCACAGTCCTGCCACAGCTGTTAGAAAACAGCAGCAAAAGTGAGAGCCAAGCTCTGGGAAGGGGCTGTCACAACTTTAGGACCACCCAAAAAACACACCTCCTACAGCCAGGCTCCACTTTCAAAACTGGCACCAGCTAGACAGGGAGCAGTAAATTTATGAGTCTATGGAGGATATTTGATCCAAACCACTATACCACCTAACATTGGGTCTGGATGATCAGTGCAACTCCATTCAGTAAAACCTTATAAAAGACCTAGCCAGACATGGTCCTCTGCTCAGCTTCCACCTTTCCAGAACCTCTTCCGGCATTATAGCAGGAACTTTGCATTCTTTCCTTCTCCTAAGCTCTATAGTCTATGGATTTCAGTTATCAAAATTCATAAGACAAGAACCTGGAGGCCATTGATTCAAAGGAAGTATTTTCTGGCCCTCAACATCTGCACACTAACTCCTGATTTACAGTCCAATCAAGAAATAAGAAGAGCTGTATCACTCTCAAAGTCACCCCAAATTCCCATGTCATTTCCACATGGTATTTTTTAAAGAATCTCATCAAAGACAACCTTCATTACTTTTTATTTAATTTTATTAACTTATTTATTTGAAGGAGTAACAAAGGCAGAGAGACACACACAGAGAAAGACAGAGAGAGAGAAAAAGAGAGAGAAGAGAGAGAGAGAGAATGGGCATGTCAGGGCCTCAAGCCACTGCAAACGAACTCCAGATGCATGTGACACCTTATGCATCTGGCTGCTTGGGTCCTGAAAATCAACACTGGGTCCTTTGGTTTTATAGGCAAGTGCCTTAACCATTAAGCCATCATTCCAGCCCTCTACAACGTATTTCAAATCTCTTGATATTTACTCTTTCTTAAAGTTAGTGCATTACCAGGAAAACAGGAGGTGGG
Organism: Dipus sagitta; assembly: GCA_036346955.1. NCBI lineage: Eukaryota > Metazoa > Chordata > Mammalia > Rodentia > Dipodidae > Dipus > Dipus sagitta. The sequence continues at coordinate 104,226,022 of CM070776.1, forward strand.
GTACAAAGGAGGTTCTCCTTCAATGGCCACCAAGCCTGCTAATTTTCTCACTGGGAACCTAACAGTATCTGTACCCTCCTTCCTTTCATAGATTTTAAAGCTTAAGGAGCGCAATTGTGACATGGACTCTCTCCTTTTACATCATGCTTCACACTCTTTTCCTATTTATACTTTGTAATGTGTGTGTGTGTGTGTGTGTGTGAGAGAGAGAGAGAGAGAGAGAGAGAGAGAGAGAGAAAGACAGAGAGAAGGCCCAAGGAGCACAAGGAGATGCCATATCACCTGTCCTGGAAAACTAGCACTCACACATCTGATCCAGTCTCATCCAAAATGTCTACCAGCAATTCCTCAACAACAGTGTCTCCTACCTCTTCCCTAGTCTGGCACACCTAGGTGGGCTGGCTCCTTCCAAGTCAGCACCTTGAATCCAGATAACTAATCAGGTCTCTCCCTTACACATCTGAGTCTGGTGACAAGGCTTGTCTTAAATGAATTTCTGACCCATATAAATGGGCCTGCCACCTATGCCATCTGTTTCTGGGCTCTCTTGGCTATATTCTCCTGGCAACAGCATCCCCTGATTCGCACTTTGGTTATCTCTTCCTCCTTCTATGCCTGGTTAGAGGAAAAGAATTTCTTCCTATCAAGGGAGTTTCTTCCCTTAGTTTGAATGCGTTCTCACTCTCATACATGTGTGATCTTTCTTTACATCCTGAATTCTTTACTATCTAATAACTCAGTTTTCTTCTACATAAAGGTGAAGGGCTTGTGTTCACAAGGTTTAGTTCATTCATGTGTGTGTGTTTCTTCTAATCTTTTGGCCAGGGCTCTCCTGTGCCTCATGTGTGTGTGCCTTTTCAATGGGAATCTCTCCTGGAGATTTCCCTATTTCTCCTCTCTCCCTTTTCAGTTGGACAAGGAAAAGAATTGCTTTCTGATCTGAGTCTTTCTAGTCTTCCACCCTGGATACAAATGCTCCTAAAGTAAATGTACTTTTCTCAGAATCTGTTTTCTCAATTCATTTTTAAAATGGAAAAGAACTTAAAGTTGGGTTCACAGGGCTAGAGGTCTCCCCTTAGACACAAAATCTTCAATAAGTCTCACAAATTTTCACCAGGGTAGTTGTCCTCCAGAGCTTCTGGTGGATCCTCATGTCTCTGCCTACCTTCTTGCTCATAGGCATGACTGGAATTACAATTGCCTGCTGTAGCATACCGGATTCAATATGAGGGCTGGGGTTGCAAACTTAGGTACTCATTCTCCTGTGGCAAGTATTTAATCTACTGAATCATCTCTGCAGTCCCAGTAATTCAAATTCTAAGGATGGGCAATTGTGGTGTTTCCCCCTTCCCTAAAATTAGGATGAAGCCTATTTATTCTCAGAGATCATTTCTATAGTTTCAGTTACTACAAGAATTCCTCTGAATTTGTAGGATATGTTGTAGAATTTTTTTTGAAGGATCACTTTAACACGAGTATGAGTGACAGTAGAGCATTTATTTACCTGGGGGCCAAAGAGCTTGAGATAGTTCTCCAAGAAAACTTTGGCCCCATGCTGGGATTTTATTTTTATTTTATAGTTTTCATATCTCAGGGGACATGTCTGATGCTGACTTACAATATTAGACTCTAACATTGACTCAAGTCTTCTGCCTCTGCCTGTCCCTGATTGAGTTCACCTACCCTGACCCCAGCTCTACCCATTTGTCTTAGGCAGAATCAGAGCTATTCCTTGGCCCGCTACTTCCTTAGCCCTTACTCTATCTCATCCAAGGATAAGTACACTGCCACCCTAATGGACATTCTCAAACTTAAACTCTCTTGTGTTCCTACTCTTTCCCTGAACAAGCTCCTTTATTCTCCCTCTGTCTTCTCATGTGATGCACAGAGCCCATCTCCATCACCTTCTCTATAACATGTGTCTGTCAGTAACTGCCCTGAAGCCAGCTAAATACAGGGATTGTATGAGAGGAGTCTCTGCTTCACTCAGGACCAAGGTGTAACAACATTCTACACTGGCGCTATCAATCTCACCACTCTGCCACCTCTAGCCACCATGAAACTGCCTCTTCATCACCTGCCCTGAAAAGAGACCCATTGACTGCATTATCCAGCCTCTCCCATAAGAACTCATTTCAAGAGTAGAATGTTAGGTCAGGACAAAATGGAGTCACTGAGGACAGAAGGAGGGTGACAGAGACATAAGAAAGTGGGTCATCCACATTCCTCAAGAAACCATCCAGCCATTATCATTATCCCTTCCTTGCTTAACAATGCCCCAGGTCTAGGTTTCCTGCCCCCTTATCTCTCAGGTCACCTGGTCTGCTGTTCTAGTGTCACACCCTGGCTATCTTAGATCTCCCCTAAAGAAACATTTTTTTGTAACTTCCCCCTAGCTCACCTTTCCCTAACTGAAGAGATCTATATAGTCCACTGTCTGTGGTCCCAAGTTGACTGCTCCACTCTTGAAAGTCAGTCCTGGCAGTTCATGTTTTTCCTCAATAAAAGCTTCCATTTTTGCCTCAGTTAAAAAAAACAAAAGAAGAGCCGGGCGTGGTGGCGCACGCCTTTAATCCCAGCACTCGGGAGGCAGAGGTAGGAGGATCAGTGTGAGTTCGAGGCCACCCTGAGACTCCATAGTGAATTCCAGGTCAGCCTGGGCTAGAGTGAAACCCTACCTCGAAAAACCAAAAAAAAAAAAAAAAAAAAAAAAAAAAAAAAAAAAAACAAAAGAAGCAGATAAAATTTTCAACTATGCATAGGAAACACCAGTAGGACTGGTGGACATCATGTTTTTTTGTTGTTGTTGTTGTTGTTGTTTTGGCATCTTGTGTTGAATTTTTCAGGCTTTTGTTGTGTGTGGACTAGTCAGCTTTTAGGATTGTGACTGGAGCAGGGCCACTGTCTTCTTGACAAGAGCAAGTGTTCTATACAGCTTGACTTAGAGGAAACCCTCTGAGTCCCTGGTAACCTGTTACTTGTTACAATTGGCTGAAGATATTGACTTTTTGACTCTGGTGTGATGAGTTTATATTTGTTGGCTGATGGGTTTGGGCCCAATTTTTTAAGGGTATGTGAGTCCCTTTGTGCTACAAATTTTAAGAAAGCATCATCAATGGCAAGAGAATCTGGCTTATGTCTATAACTCTGAGCAAAAAGACATGATCAAGCAACTAGCACCACCAACATAAGCAAGTACAAACACTCAGAACGTTAAATACTTTTTTTATATCTTAGGGCTAGGCTCTAGATTTATCCCCAAAATACCTTAGGGCTGGCCTATGAGATCTGTCCTTAGTGGTATACTTTTTTTAAATAAGACATATCAAGGAGAGATTGGACTAATATCAATCAATAACGATCAGATAAACATAATCAGTGGAGACAATTTTGGGATCTTTGATTAAAAGGCAAACAATGGATGACTAACCAGGGCCAGGCAGAGGCACAAACAGAAGGCACAAGTTATTGTTAGAGCTTAATATTATAAGTCAGTAACAGACAGGGCAGTCTATTTTCCTAAATCTTTCTTTACATTGTAATATCTTATAGTTGTATTTTTATTGGGAGTATAAGACCATGTATGCAGTCAAAATTAAATGTGCAAGCTGGGCATGATGGCCCATGCCATTATTCCCAGCACCCAGGAGGTAGAGGTAGGAAGAGCGCCATGAATTTAAAGCCACCCTGAGACTACAGAGTAAATTCCAGGTCAGCCTGAACTAGAGTGAGACCCTACCTCAGAAAACCAAAAAGATTTTTAAAAAGGATCTGACGTCAGGCCGCCGCGAGGTGCTTTCCAGCCGCGAGCTGTCAGGCGGGTGTCAGGACGCGCAGGCTATCTCAGGGTCCAGCCTAGCCCCTACGCACCATGTCGGACAGCGATCTAGGTGAGGACGAAGGTCTCCTATCACTAGCAGGCAAGAGAAAGCGCAGTGGGAACCTGCCGAGGAGTCCGTGAAGATCCTCCGGGACTGGCTGTACCTGCACCGCTACAACGCCTACCCCTCAGAGCAGGAGAAACTGAGCCTTTCTGGGCAAACCAACCTCTCCGTGCTGCAGATATGTAACTGGTTCATCAACGCACGGCGGCGCCTTCTCCCAGACATGCTCCGGAAAGATGGCAAAGACCCTAATCAGTTCACCATTTCTCGCCGTGGGGGTAAGGCCTCAGATGTGGCCCTCCCAAGGGGCGGTAGCTCCTCAGTGCTGGCTGTGTCTGTGCCAGCCTCCACCAACATGCTGTCCTTATCCATGTGCTCCATGCCACTCCACTCAGGTCAGGGGGAAAGCCAGCAGCAGCCGCCTTCCCACAAGGGGAGCTGGAACCCCCCCGCCCCACCAAGGCCCTGGTGACCCCTGGTAGCACACTCACCCTGCTGACCAGGGCCGAGGCCGGAAGCCCCACCAGTGGACGCTTCAACACGCCGCCTCCCATGCCGCCGGAGCAGGACAAAGAGGACTTCAGTGGCTTCCAGCTGCTGGTGGAGGTGGCGTTGCAGAGGGCGGCTGAGATGGAGCTTCAGAAGCAGCAGGACCCGGCACCCCCATTGCTGCACACTTCCATCCCTCTAGTCTCCCAAAACCCCAAGTAGACACCTGCTGCCAGGTGGCTCGAGGCTCAGGCCAGCTGTCCTGGGTTCCTGGTTCGCTTCCCTTCCATACAGAGGGTTTTCTACGGATCACTGCCAAGCATCCAGGTCATCTCTGTCCAGAGGTCCTCAGCCCAAAGACACCAGCTGGCGTCACTCACTGTGACGGGCCTCTTCTCTGCTGACTGCCATTTCTCCAGGCCTCCTCTCTGCAATGAGTCCAAGGGACCGGAGATAGGCATGTTGCTGCTGCTGCTGCTGCTGCCTCTCCAGAGAGCCCCGGACACCTGTGTCCAGCCTGCTTTCCTGGGCTGGCTCAGGAAACCTGCCAAGTTCAGACTGAGGCTGGCTCCAAGCTGCCCCTGAGCTCTTTTTGGTCAAGCCAGGTGTGCACATTCCAAGTTCCTAAGTGGGGACAAAAGAACCCAGCAGATGTCACAGAACCGACTCCAGTTGAATGTTTAGGTTTTGCTAAACTGTTTTTTCCCCTTTTGCATTGCTGGTAGTAGGTAGCCCAGGTGTGGGGGAAGAGTGCATTCCATGGTGGTTTGGTCAAGGGGGTCCCACTACTGCGACTGGGGCTTGTTTTACAAGAAACCATCTGACTCTGCAGTAGTGCAAAATTCCAAACGGTCATTTTATTCTTGGTTTGATTTACCCTATTAAAAATGCAGGAAAAAGAAAAAAAAAGATTAAAAAAATTAACTGTGTATTTTATTTTAGAGGTCATTTATGGCTCTGTAGGAGATACTTTTAGGGACCTGTGAGGAGTTCTACGATGCTCAGTATTGTCATCTGTCAGAATAAGTAAAGGCTGTGCTGATCAACTGGTTCTCCCTCTTTTGGGAAGCCTGGAGGACTGATTTCTTTCTGATGTGACTCTCCTATTGTAGATACATTGATTTGCAATCCTCTGGCTGATCAAGAAGACAGGTAAGGGCTGGAGAGATAGGTTAGCGATTAAGGTGTTTGCCTGCAAAGCCCAAGGATCCTGGTTAGATTCCCCAGGACCCACATTAGCCAGATGCACAAGGGGGCGCACACATCTGGAGTTCGTTTGCAGTGGCTTGAGGCCCTGGCATACCCATTCTCTCCCTCCCTCTCTCTCCCTCTTTCTCTGTCTAATAAATAAGTAAATAAATATTTTAAAAAAAGAGGAAGACAGGTAATTTATCACAGGCTAGAAGTTAGTAAGTGTCCCATCATTTTGTGGCCTTCTGACCTTGGAGCAGGAATCAAAATATTGGTTATCTTTTTAATTCTTGTGGTCTTAATTGACTTTTGTTTTTACACATGGCTATTAATCACTCAGAGAGACTGCACATATCTGATTTGCAAAACATATTTAGTTAAAGAGCTGCAGAAAATATCTGGCAACCAAAGCAGTTCTGGCCAGAGAATGACACAGTAGTGTAAATTCATTTTGATTAGTATTTAAGTTTAGTTGTCAGGTGACAATGTAAGTTATGCCTGGAACATAGAAAACATACATATTTTACCCTTTAAGTATTTGTCAGTTATAAGTATAGGAAGAACATGTTAGTATCATTGGAAACAATGTTTTATCTACAATTTCAAATCAATTGATTTGCCCTAGAAATTTTAAGTCAGGAAAAGACAAGACAGTATAAAAACTTGGCATCTGTATTTGAAAACAACTTTGTCTGGACTGTATAATCTATGTTGGCATCAATTGCCCCCCAAATTGGGATCAGAACAGCAGAGCTTAAAATCATTTATTTACAACAGGGTACATGTCTTAAGTATCAATATATTATAAGTAATGAACCTAAGATACCAGAAATGAGATAATTATTTAAGTAAAACCTTGACTGAAACTGATTATACAAAGCTTAAGAATAAAGCCAAATCTGATCATTGTTGAGTTAAATTAGCCTGATTTTTACATATACTAGAGATATTTGGACAGACATAAAGGAAATTTTTAAACAAGTAGCTTTAGTCATTGAAACATTTAAGTTTTACATAAAGCGATATTTATGACTGTTAGAATATATGAAGGTTAGACAAACTAGATTAACATTGTTTGTATATAACAGTATGTAGGACACCAGGAGATTTTTTTCAGCTATTAAAGACAAAGTCACAGTGATTAAATTACGTTTTATAAGATTTAGATAATAATCTTTGTGATGATAATCACCTAGTAAAACAGAATGAATAAGACAGCACCATTTTAAGATTACAGTGAGTTTTACATGTAAGAACATTATAAACTAGGAGTGATGACTCACGCCTTTAATCCCAGCACTCTGGAGGCAGAGGTAGGAGGATCATCATAAATTTGAAGCCACCCTGAGACTACAGAGTGAATTCCAGGTAAGCCTGGGTTAGAGTGAGACCCTACTTCAAAAACCAAAACCAAAAACAAATAATAACCTTATAAGAGAATTAAATATCAATAGGTTGACAAATAGAGGAGTATAGCTAACTTGGTTGAGCATTTTAAAGCTAGTCTTTTATGACTTTATAATTACTATTATGACCATATTAACATTAGTAAGTAAAAGTTGTAAATTTACAACCTGAATATCATAATATTTTGTAACCAGATAGGGTTATTTTTATTAGTTTGATATAAGCTTTTAGGTTAATAATTATCTTGATTTAAAGTAGTCTGTAATCTGATCAAGCATTTTGAGATTAAGTTAATCAACTTTGTTTTAAAGTCTTATGTTTAAGTTTATTCAATCATTATCTATATTTTATCTTATGTGTAATCATTTTGTAACAATCTCTTCATCAAATATTTAATATTTGACATTTAAAGTTTTTAATTTATCATTTTACCTAGTTTACTTTATTATACATATTAGTAAAATTTTTATCTTCCTTATCATGAGAACTTTTAATATGACCATGTAGGCGTTGTTGATTTTTTTTACTGTTTTTAAGAGGCTCTTTGAAATAATCTTTTATAAAAAAGTAGGTAAGAGTTGATTTATATTATTTATTCATAATATACATATAGATTTTATCATTTTTAAGTTTTGGAACCTCTTTTATCAGTATTTTGAAATACATGTTTTAATAATATGAAAGCAGATTAGAACATTATTAGAAAATTTTAGACAAACTCAGTATTGAGTACTTCTGAATCTAAACAGAAACCTTGGGGCTCTTGTCTGTTAAAAGTTCTATAAAAGCATAGAGAGATAAAGTAAACTTAAAACAGATACAAAGTTTTTATAAAAAGTCCCCACCTGTCTGCATCAATTTTGGACTTACCCATCATCATATTTGGGCAAGTACCCTGAGATTCCCTGTGTCTGTGCATCCTCCTGGCTCTGCAAGACAGGAAATCCAAGAAACCAGAGCCATCAGGGAATTTCATGGGGGTGTCATAAACCCAGAGAGTTTTGTGCCTTGTCTCCCTATCCAATAATGTTACTTGTGAGACAGCTTTCTCTTAGTATTTTAGGGCCACCTGGCCACCATGTAGATTAGGCCCTGCAGGGAAAATATTAAGTGACACATTGTAATTGTAGGTGCCTGTTCATGTGTCATTTCCCATTTTCTCCTTGCTTTAGAGAGTGGTCTGAGCTGCAGCATGTGAGAGCAAGACAAATGAGCTTCCCCAGGTTTCTAGCATTTGCCTGGGACAGGCCCCAGAATTTAGTTATTCCTGATTGATCTTATGTCTCTGGGGAACACAGCAAGACAGCACAACCCTTCTTTGCTAGTATGGAGGAGCTTTCCCTCCTTGCCTCTTCAGGTTAGGTATGGGTTTAGGGACTGAGTTACTTTCATTTGTATTTGATTAGTTCAGAGGCCTTTGTAAAACCGTGTAGTGAGAATTTTATCATAGTGTGTCTTTTCTTATTGTTTAACTTTTTCCTCAGTGTCAGGTCCTGGAGTGATGGAATTCTCCAATAGCCCAGACAGCATTATCTCCCTCTACCTCCCTTTTCGTGACCTTGGGTTTAGTCAATTTTAAGTACAGCCAGCCAGTACCTCATTACTAGAGAGTGTGTTAGGAGGCAGCTGTGTGTGTGTAGTGGGGAATCTCTGATCTCTGGCCTTGAAGTATCTGGTCTGACTGTAGCTGAGGTTTTTCTTGGTATGTTTGCTTGTTTTTTATTAAACTCTTTTTGTAAAAATTAGTTTTGTACTCAGTGAATACAGTCAAGTTGGTACCATTGTTAGCCTCCTCCCTTGCCTACCCCCTCCCTCTGGGCCCTCCCTGTTGGGGTATATGGGTCCTGCATTGTGGGATTAGCCCCCACTTATGGGTAGGAGAAAATGTCTCTGTGTATCATGACCCTGGTCTTCCCTCTAAGGGCCTGGTGAAGGTTCAACCATTTGGTCTGTCTTTTAGGATGTAGAATTGTATGGTACCATTGCTGTTTGGGTCCAGATTTGAGTCCCCCACCCCGCTCTTGCCCTTCCCTCCCTCCCCACCTACCCTATTGTCCAGTCCTCGAGATTCTTGCTGGGTATGTTGGCATCTTGGGTAGATTCAGGTTAGGTGCTATAGATGAGTAAGACTATGCAGTGATTATCTTTCTGTGATTGGGTGAGTTCACTGAGAATGATCTGTTCCAGGTTCAACCATTTTTCTTCAAATTTCATTGTGTCATTTTTTTCTTACTGTTGTGTAAAATTCCATCATGCAGATATACCACATCTTAGTTATCCATTCATCTAGTGATGGACATCTGGGTTGATTCCAGCTCTTAGCTATTATGAATTGAGCTGCTATAAACATGGTTGAGCAAATCTCTCAGGACTGAGGTTTGGAGGTTTTAGGGTACATGCCCAGTAAGCGAATGACTGGGTCTGTTGGTAACTCTATAGTCAGTTTTTTTTTTTTTTTAGGAGTCTCCTTTCCAAAGTGGTTGTACCATCTTACATTCCCACCAATAGTGAATGAGAGCTCCTGTTTCTCTACATCTTTGCCAGCATTTATTTTCATTTGATTCTTTAATGTTTCCTATCCTTAACTGAGGTAAAGTGGAATCTCATATTTGTTTTCATTTGCATTTCCCTGATGATTAGGGATGATGAACATTTTCTTAAGTGTGTGTTTGCCGTTTGTATTTCTTCCTCTGAGAACTGCCTGTCTACTTGTTTGTCCCATTTTGTGAGTGGGTTGTTTGACATTTTATTGTTTAGGCTTTTGAGTTCTTTGTAGATTCTAGAGATTAGGCATCTGTCAGTTGGATATTCAGTCAATATTTTCTCCCATTCTGTGGGTAATCCATTGCCTTTGTTTATTGTATGTTTGTCTGTGAAGAAACTTCAGCTTCAAGTGATCCCATTGGTTGACTGATTGTTTAAGATCCTGTACTACTGGGGTTTTGTTCAGAAAGTCTTTTCCCATTCTTATATCATGGAAAGCTCCTCCTATATTTTCATCCAGTAGTAACTGAGTTTCCAGTCTTATATTGAGGTCTTTGATCCATTTGGACTAGATTGTTGTGCATGGCGAGATGTGTAGGCCAAGTTTCAATTTCCTGCATATGGTTATCCAGTTTGTCCAGCACCATTTGGTGAATATCCTGTCTTTTGTCCAGCCTATATTGTTAGGACCTTTGTCAAATATCAAGTAGCTGTAGTTACTTGACCCAAAGTCCAGGTCCTCAATTCTATTCTATTGATCTATACTCCTGTTTTAATGCCAGTACCATGCTGTTTTATTACTATGGCTTTGTGATATAGCTTTAGATCGGGTATGGCGATGCCTCCAGAGGTATTTCTTTTGCTGGGGATATGTTTGGATATCCGAGGCCTTCTGCCTTTCCATATGAATTTTGGGATCATTTTTTCTATCTCTGTGAAAAACAATGTTGGGATTTTGATTGGTATTGCATTAAATCTGCATATTGCTTTTGGTCTTTTTGCCATTTTCACAATGTTAATTCTGCCCATGCAGGATCATGGGAGGTCTTTCCATTTTCTCAAGTCCTCCTCAATTTCTTTTTTGAGTGTTTTTATGTTTTTGCTGTATAGATCTTTCACTTCCTTGGTTAATGTTATTCCAAGGTATTTTATATTTTTTGTTGTTATTGAAAATGGGACAATGTCACTTATTTCTTACTCTGTATCTGTCATTTGCGTATAGAAAAGCTTTTGACTTTTGTTAATTGATTTTGTATCCTGCTACTTTGCTGAAGGAGTTAATCACCTTTAAGAGTTTTGGGATGGAGGCTCTCAGGTCAGGTCTCTTAAAATACAATCCTGTTGTCTATGAATGGAGCTAATTTAACTTATTCCTTTCCAAATTCTATCCCTTTTATTTCTATCTCCTGTCTTACTGTTTGAGCTTAAACTTCCAGTACTATATTGAAGAGCAGAGGTGAGAGTGGACACCCCTGTTTTGTTCCTGATCTCAATGGGAATTCCTTCAGTCTCTCTCCATTAAGTATTATTTGGGCTTTAGGAGCTTTATATATAGCCTTTTTTATGTTGAGATATTAGCCGACCATTCCAATTCTCTCCAGCATTTTGATCGTGAAGTGATGTTGTATTTCATCAAAGGCTTTTTCTGCATCTATCAAAATGATCATGTGGTTTTTCTGTTTAACCTTGTTTATGTGGTGTATTACATTGACAGATTTCCATATGTTGAACCACCACTGCATTCCTGGGATGAATCCTACTTGATCAAAGTTGATAGTGCTTTTGATGTGTGGTTGGATTTGGTTTGTGAGGATTTTGTTTAGGATCTTTGCGTCTAAGTTCATCGGGGAAATAAACCTGTAGTTTTCTTGTGGCATCTCTGCCTGGTTTGGGAATTAGGGTGATACTAGCTTCATAAAAGGAGTTGGGTAGCTTTCCCTGTTCACCAATTGTGTGGCACAGTTTGAAAAAGATTGGTTTGAGTTCTTCCATGAAGGTTTGATAGAATTCATCTGTGAAGCCATCTGGTCCTGGACTCTTCTTTTTTTGGGAATTTTTTGATTACTTTTTCTATCTCAATAGGTGTGATAGGTTTGTTTGGGAGATTAATCTGCTCTGAGTTTAGCTTTGGTAGATGGTATGTGTCCAGGAATTTATCTACTTCCTCCATGTTATCCAGTTTTGTGGAGTAGAGGTTTTTGAAATAAGTCCTGATGATTCTCCCAATTTGACTTATATCTATTGTGATCTCTCCTTTTTCATTTCTAATTTTGTTAATTTAAATTTTTTGCTTGATTAAATTGGCCAGGGGTTTATAATCTTGTTTATTTTTTCAAAGGACCAACCCTTTGTTACATCAATTTTCTTAATTGTTTTCTTATTTTCCATTTCATTAATTTCTGCCATGATCTTAATTATTTATTTCTGTCTGGAGCTTTTTGGTTGGATTCTTCTTGCTTTTCCAGTGCCTTTAGGTAGATGGTTAGGTAATTGATTTGGGATCTCTCTGTCTTTGTTATAAAGGCATTTAGTGCCATTTATTCCCCCTGAGGACCACCTTCATTGTGTCCCATAAGTTTTGGTACAATGTATTCTCATCGTCATTCATTTCTAGAAATTCCACAATTTCATGTTTTATTTCGTCCACTACCCATTTATTGTTTAAAAGTGTGCTGTTCAATTTCCAGGAACTGGTGGGATTCCTGGTGGGTCGTTTGTTGTTAATTTCTAGCAATATAGCATTGTGATCTGAAATCATGCAGGGAATTATGTCAATCTTCCTAAATATATGGAGGCAGGCTTTGTGACCCAGTATATGGTCTATTTTAGAGAATGTTCCATGGGTTGCTGAGAAGAATGTGTATTCTGTGGATTTGGGATGGAATGTTCTGTAGATGTCTGTTATATCTAAGTTATCTATGGTTTTATTGAGCTCTCTTACTTCTCTGTTGAGTTACTGTTTGGATGATCTATATATTACAGATAATTGTGTATTGAAGTCCCCAACTATGATGGTGTTGGTGGATATTTCTGTTTTATTGTCAAGTAGGTTTTGTTTTATGAACTGTGGTGTCCCTGTGTTTGGTGCATAAAGATTTATGATTGTGATATCCTCTTGGTGGATTGTTCCTTTGATAAGTAGGAAGTGGCCTTCTTTGACTTTTTTGATTATTTTTGGTTTGAAGTCTATTTTATCCAATATTAGCATAGCTATGCCTGCATGTTTCTTATTCCCATTTGCTTGGAATATCGTTTTCCACCCTTTCTCCCTGAGGAGGTATCTGTCTTTAGTTGTTAGGTGGGTATCTTGAAGATAACAGATAGAGGGGCCTATTTTCTCATCCACCCTATTAGCTTGTGTCTCTTGATGGGTGAATTAAGGCCATGAATATTTAGAGTAATGGCAGTGAGGTTTGATTTGATCCCTACCATATTATGTTGGTATATGTGGTTTAGTGTTTTCATGGACCTTGAAATTTTTTGTGTTTTCTCTGAGTTTGGTTATTGTGACCTGCTTCTTGTCGGCATTTGAGGTTGATTATTTGATTCTCCTGTGTGGAGAATTTCTTGAAATACTCTCTGTAGGTTTGGTTTTGTGTTCATATAATTGTAAAGCCGTGTTTTATCATGGAAAGTTTTCCTTTCACCATCTATTATATGGGATACTTTTGCTGGGTAAAGTAGTTTGTGTTGGAAGCCATAGGTTCTTAGACTTTGAAGTGTTCCATCCAGGCCTGTGGTGGTTTGAATAGAATAGATTGTCCCCAATATATTCAGTTCTTTATTGTTTGTAGTTTGCATTCTGTAACCACCTGGCTGGAGGCAATGTCACTGGGTGGATCTTTAGGTGTGGTGGTGGGTTTCAGATTTCAATCTAAAGATATGCAAAGTGTGCCTAGCAGGAGTTCCTGAAGTGTGCTGTGCTGTGCTGTGGCCTTTGGCTTTAGGCTTGTGCTTCTCTCTCTCTCTCTGCTTGGGCCTGTGAAGGCAGGCCAGTTTCTGCCATTTATGGAACTTCCCCTGGATCTGTAAGCTTCAATAAATATCCCTTCCTCCATAACTGTGCCTGGTGTGGAAGTTCATCTCAGTGAACCTGAAGCTGTCTGCTACAAGGCCCTTCTGGCTTTCAGGGATTCCATTGAGAAGTCTGAAGTAATTCTGATGGGGTTACCTTTAAAAGTGATGTGCTGTTTTTCCCTAGCTGCTTTTAGGATTTTCTCTTTGGTGTCAATGTTTAGAATCTTAATGACAATATGTCTTGGAGAGTAACTCCATTTTTCCAATCTGTTTGGTGTTCTGTTAGATTCTTGTATCTTGATGGGGCTTTCTCTGAGATAGTGGGAAAGTTTTCTTTGATTATTTTGTTAAATAAGTTCTCCATGCCTTTGGCCTGAATTTATTCCCTTTCTGGTAAGGATGTTTAAGGGCATTCCACAATTCCCTCATGTTCTGTTCACAGAAATTTTTGAACTTATTGAAACTTTCGAACTTTGAACTGTTTCTTCTGCCTTGCATTCCAGATCTGAGTTTCTATCCTCCACATTGCTGACTCTTTTCTTGAGAGCTTCTAGAGAGTTTTGGACTTGTTCAATTAAGTTTTCATTTTCTACTATTTTTCTATGTGTAATTTCCATCCCTCTGTCAAGCTCCCTTTTCACATCCTTTTCTGATTTTCTTTATGCTTCTTGGAATTCATCCTTGAATTTCTTTATGTCTTCATTTAGCTTCGCCAGCTAATTTTTGATGTCCTCTTTTTTTCACTCTCCTTCATATCTCTTAACTGTCTTTGAACTCCTTCCATTTTCTTATCTATTAGGTCTAGTTTAGTGATTCCAGCATCCACACGATTATCAGTCCTTTGTTGCTTTACTGTAAGTTCTACCAGTAGCTTGGTCATGGTTGCATTGCTTATAGCTTCATTTTGTCTTCTGATCCTAATGTCTCTTCTATGTTTTGAACAGAGATATTCATTGTAAGACTGGATGATCTTACTGGATTTACCTGCATTTGAATTTTCATGTTATTTCTTTTGTCCTGTGTTCTGTCCATCACAGTGTATGGGCAGGGAGAGTAGGACTGTGGTCTTCATGGGCTGGGGAATTGGGGCCCCTTGGGGATAGCAGGCCTGAGCTCGCACGCAGGCAAGCAGATGAACAGAGTGGTCCTGAGCTCATGTGTGGGTGGTCAGATCAGCCAGAGCTCGCGTGTGTGCAGCAGCAGATGGGGGGATTGGGGCTAAGCTCACACAGGTGGAGGGGTATATGGCAATGCTTGCCTGGTGTTGCACAGCAGATGGGCAGAACGGGCCTGAGCTTGTGTGTGGGCAGATGGTATGGGCCTGAGCATGCACGTTGGCATGTGCAATGGGCCTGAGCTCGTGTGTGGGTGGGCAGCCAGAGTGGCCTCAGCTCGCACACAGTGGGCAGATAGGTGGGCGGCCGGTGCTGCCTGACCTCACTCACGCGGTGGGCAGATGGCGGAATGGGCCTGAGCTGGCATGGGGAGATGGGCAGAGTGATCCTGAGCTCGTGCATGAACAGGTGGAATGGGCCTGAGCGCACGCGTGGATGGGTGGCCAGAGTAGCAAGCCAGCAGATGGGCAGAGCAGGCTGAGCTCATATGGGCAGATGGGTGGTGCACGCAGTGGGCAGCTGCACAGATCCAGCCTGAGCTCACAAGGGCTGGTGGGCAGAGCCGGCCTGATATCATGTGTGGGTAGGGGTAGCAGGGCAATTGCCCCTGCTGCAGTGAGGCAAGTGGAACTATGCTGGCCTGGGTCCCCTTTCCTGCAGTAAGTATGGGAGTATCCTGAGGCTGGGACTAAGGATAGGGAGGCCACTTGTGGGGATTTAGGGACTGGTGGGCTACCTGAGAGCAAGGGAATCAGCTGATTCTCTTTTTTTCCCCTCCGCGCCCTCCCACTGGCAATCTATTAGAGATTACTCTCCCCTAAAAGACCCAATGAACCCTTAATACCTTGCCTTTCCTTCCTAGGGAGGTGCAGCACAGTTAGGCAGATGCCCTCTTGACCAGCGATGATTTTTTTTTCCCTCCAGGGGCAGTTCCCTGATCTTGTCATCTTATAATTTGTTTTTAATTTTTTAATTTTATTTTTTATTTGAGAGAGAGAGGGAGAATGGGCATGCCACTGCCTCCAGCCACTACAAACAAAATCCAGACACATGTGTCCCCTTGTGCATCTGGCTTATGTGGGTCCTGGGGAATCAAACCTGGGTCCTTTGGCTTTGCAGTCAAACACCTTAACCAGTAAGCATCTGTCCAGCCCCATCTTATAATTGTAAGAAAGGAGAATGTTGTATTTTTCCTTGTCTATAATTTTAGCCATTTTTAGTGTTTCCTGTGGGAGCCATTCAACTTTAAAGGCTGGCCATCCTAATTTACAGAGGCTTTCAATTTTTCTGGTGTTATCTTAATATTATAATCTCCCAACTATTCCCTTTTTTTTTTTCCAACTATTCCCTTTTGAAGTACAGTTTATTTTTGATCATGCAGGCTTGGTGGAGGAATTTCCCACAATAAATTTCCCATTGTGTTGGTGCTGCAGAACAGACACAAAGACAAAGCTTTTCTGAGTATAGACTGTTTGGGACAGAAGTCATTCTGTAGCCTTTGGTCTGTGAGTCATATACATATTTGTATACATATATTCATATAAGGTGCATTTTTATGTAGACTCTAGATGGCTATCTCTCCCTTACATATTTACTCATTCTTTCAGAATTTAATTTTATTTCTATTTAATCTCTTTCATGACCCTGATCTAGCTAGCTATTGAGCCTGGAACAACTTCAGTCTTGATCAAGCTAGTTACCAAGACCATAACAATATCACTTCTGACCTGGACAACTTTGGTACTCCTGACTGAAAGAGGGCCATCATCTGGGAACTGAATCAAGGCTCAGTGCTCCTCTTGTGAGGATCAATATGATCCAGCTCCACCAGATCTCAAAATTATTTTGAGTATAATTCAGACCTAATTAGTCATAATCTCAATTATAAATTTTAATATTTAATTTCCAATTTTCAATTTCTGTGGGGAGTTTTTACCTGGTCTAAATATCTGGCTTAGTTTCATCTCCTTCTATTCAGGAACTCTGATCTGGGTTTCACAGTCTTCTTGCGCCACCTGGAAGGGAACCCTACAATCATCTTGGAGGCACATGCTTCTCAGTTTAAGGGACCATTGGTAGTCTGGGAGGACCAGGAGCAGCATCCCTTCCTGACCAACAGGGGTCATAATGAAGGATAATCTTTCACTGGATGTTGCAGAAATTCTCTGGAAGGATCACACCAATGCCAATATGAGTGAAAATAGAAGAGATTTTATTTCCATTTTGTAGTTTTCATAGCTAAGAGGAGGGGTAAGTGAACAAACACGACACAGAAATCTGCATATCAATCGTTTGTGTAGTCAGGGCACCCTAACAATGAACTCTATTTTGTTTTAGCATAAACTGTCTTTCATAATTATCATCCCTCTGGGTCATTTCTGGATAGTGCTCTCTGGAATTTTCCCATCTGCTGACAAATTTAAACTTAGCTCCTCAGCTCTTAACTCATAAATTAACTCAGTGAATAAGTTCAATTTTGTGATACTTTTTCTACCACAGATACTGAAAACATAGGGTGCTGCTTTCCTTCAACTATTATTTGCCATTGATGCTTATTCTTTTCTCCCTTTGGGAAAGTTGTAGGGAATATGGAATTTGGCACTGTAAACCTGTGACTAGAAAGGACAAAAGCCTGTGGATAGACAGGGCATAGGTTCTGGTGAGTAAAGTACTATTGCTATTTTGCAAAATGCGCATGATCTCAAATTGTCTTCTCAATATTTGTTGGTTTGCCCATAAATTACTCTTGCTGATAGCTTTTGTTTTGTTTTGTAACTACAAAGAGTCCAAACTAGTCATAGTATTGAAACTAAGTCACTTTTGAGTGTTCAGCACTAAATGGTACATTTGCTTCATACCCTACAAAGCCCAAAGAACATCATGGAAGAGAAGGCAAAAAGTTCTTAACAATCACAGTTGTGAAACACTGCCTTTAGGATCATTGTCTTCTTGAATGTTTAGCAGATACAATTACCTTCAAAAGAGCTACACATGATTGATCCTGTCAACATTCCATCAGTAGGAAAGCGGGGCTCATGAAGTCACACCACTCCCTGAAGATTGATAGGCAGTTAACAGTTACTGGAAGGGTGGGGCTCATGAGGTCACACCCTTCCCTGAGGATTTATAGACAGTTACCAGTTGCTAGAAGGGAGGGGCCCTTGAGGACACACTGTTCCTGAAGGAACATAGGTAATTACTGTTTGCTAGAGGAGGGAAAGACATATTCTTCAGTAGTGTAGAAATTGATCTCTTCTTCATGCTATTGTAAACTACTGTTCAATGGTCCTAGAAGAAACCCCAGTTAAATACCCTGACTCACATAAAACCAAACAAAAAGGCATGAAAATTACTGCTACCAGGGACACAGTGATAGGAGTCAGAAATTAGCTAGGAAGTCAGGGCAACAGAACCCCAAAAGTGGTCTTTTAATTCCTTCAATAAAACACAGAAACTGTTAATTACTTACTGGTGGTAAAAACCTTGAAAGCTAGGAGATGATCATCCTGGAAGAAGGAAAGGGGAAAAACTGCTCACCAAAACCCTCATACATAGCCAAGCTTCTTATCCTGGATGTGGATCTGAATGCAGAAGTCACCACCCCTTGGTGCACTGTGTGGAAGAGGCTGAGCCCAAAGGCAGCATACACCTTATTAATTCCAGCTCTGTGGCAGCTGCTGCAGACAGTGGGGTAAATGTGAGACATTAATCAGGTGCTATTTGTTTTATCTCTACTTGATAGTCAGCAATTCAAATTTCACCTATAGGGCTTCCTCTCTAACTTCTTCTTCCTTAGGCTACCTCTGTCCATCTCATTTTGTCCTTGTCATGAGAAGAAACTCTAATTGCTCTTAGAGGAAAGAGGGTGAGGACTGGTCAGGTCTATAACTGCTTACTGCAGATTAGCATCATAGACTAATTGCAGTCTCTCTCTGAGGGCGTATCTAAAGGCCCAAGAGAGAAATCTGTTAGTCAAATGTCCTGTTCTGACATCATCTGAGCATTGTGAGTTAGCAATGTTTGGCAGTATGGTTAGAGGTGATGAGTGATCAGCTGATCAAAGGAGCTCACACAGATGTAGTAGGATTATTTCCTGACCATCTTAGTGAAGGCTGCCTATAAATGAGCAGAGATAAAACAGTGAATGTGTATAACGGAAAAACTGAATTCCAGGAAGAACAGAAAATAAGGCGATGAAGGTGATGAAAGAGAGAGCAAACTTATCTGTCTGTGTCTTGTTCTAGGCTTTGTTGTGCCTGTTTCTATTTGGTTACGTTTCCTTTTCAGTGTTCAAAACCAAGCATGTCATCAAAATGTAATCCAGGATGTACATTTGGAAGTCAAAAATGGCTCTCCAAGAGACTCTCTGGACATGGGAAGAGCTCTATATGTCTCCCTCAGCCTTGGGGTCATCTATTAGGATGAATCAGGGCCATGCTCACCAAGTGCTTTCCCCTCTATTGGGAATCCTGCAGGCCTGATTTTCCTCTATTGGGACTCTCCTACTATAGACTGTACAACTTTTTTTTTCTGTACCTCTGTGTTGTCCCTGATCAGAAAGACAGGTGACTTACCAAAGTGCCAATGCAAACCACATTAGTAGTGTCCCATCATCTCTTGTGGCCTTATGACTGACAGCAGAGGCTACAGTATTAGGCCTTCAGCTCTATTGATGTCAATTAACTATGAATTCTACATAGGTTATTAAATCTTTCAGATAGGAAGTTATAAAAGTATCGGGTGTAAGAACTTATGTTTGAGCTGGCTGACATCTGAAAAGCAGCTTGAGGTCTATGTGTTCACAGCTAGTTTTGGTCATGGATTCCTATGAAGTCTCCTGAGAAGACAAACTTCACATCCTTGTACTATAGTTATTCCCTTACCTCTGAACATTCTCTTTGTTAGTTGGATTGGGTTTTCTCTCCATAAATGATGCATGAGATGGAAAAGCTTCAAGATTTTATGTTGTAAGGACTGAAGCAGCCATGTACAGCTACCAGAGGAAAACCACCTTCCACAGTGGTGGTCTAAGTCACAGCTGTCCTCTAGTGCCTCAGTGATTTCTCCTGAGGTATACAGTGGCCTACCAGGTAGGTGCAGGGAATCCTCCCATAGAAGGTGAACCATCCCTTCTGTCTTTATAGTTACAGCTTTAGCTGTAAAATCTACCAAATAACTGTCTGAGATCACTGGGTCATCTCATTTTAATGCCCATAGCAGTGTAAAAATGCTACATCAAGGGGCAGTAGGACTGCCTCTAGAAGGATTAAAATTTTCTTACAGTGTTACATTGGATTTCCTGAAGTAGTTACCAAACCTCTCTTATTCTAAATATCAGCATGAGTATGTAGTATTAAGTAAGTACATTTAGAGTCTATGCAAATATTTACTCATTTCCTTTTGCTAATGTTTAGAGACTGGACAGAGCAATCAACTCTGTTATTTGGGCACTGGTATTAGCTGGAAGTAGACCTGATTCAAGAATCCTATATTCTGTTATCACTGCACATCCTGCCCTTCTAGTTCCTTTCTGGATTAAAAAAAAAGAAAACCCTCCCATCAGGGGTAGAGAGATGGTTTAACAGTTAAGGTGCTTCTCTGCGAAGCTTAGGGGTCCAGGTTTGTTTCTCCAGTATCCATGTAAGCCAGATGCACAAGGTGACACATGCATCTGGAGTTTTCTCGCAGTGGCTGGAGGCCCTGGCACACTCATTCTCTCTCTGTCTCTTCCTCCTTCTCGCTCTCAAAAAAATAAATAAAATACAAAAATAAATAAATAAATAAAAACAGAACTGTAATCACTAAATAACCAGAGGTTAGGATTAGTTATGGGCTGGTCCTTAAGCTCTGGTCTGGTAGTATAAGTATCTCATAAGACTTCTTAACTTGAGCATTTAAAGTCTTTCTCATATGGAATGTAAGTAGCAGGATTGAGAGAAGAGCAAATATTATGGGTTATTTCAGGCCCCTCCATCACAGCAGCTTATTATTTTACTAATTAACTATCTGATAACCACATTTGCTCCTTTGAATTAAGAATGCTCCCAATGTCATGATGAGTATGTACAATAAGATGCTTTCCCACAGTCAGCTTATGTGCCTAAGTGATTAATAGTCCTATTGATGCCATTGTTCTTAGGTAGTCAGGTCATATCTTAGCTACTAGGTCTTACTCTTTGCTAAGATATACCACAGGTTGGGTGATAATTCCCTAAGTGGGGCTAGGACCCCTAGAGCCACATCCATTATCTATCTCTGTTACATAAAGAGAAATCCAAGGTTGGGTAGGTAATCCCACAACAGGGGCCTGAGTCAATGCATCCTTAAATTGTTGAAAGGAGTGGTGTGCCGTGAATTCCCATATTAAAGGGGTGAAAGACATCTCTGTGCCTCCTAAAGAAGTTCATGCAGGGGTCTTATCAGCTCTGTGAAACCTGGGATCTGAATCTTTAAAAAATATCTGTAACTCCAAGGAAAGCCTTTAGTTATTTCACAGTCTGAGGGAAAGGGTAAGATAAAATAGGCTGCCGGGCGTGGTGGCGCACGCCTTTAATCCCAGCACTCGGGAGGCAGAGGTAGGAGGATCAGCGTGAGTTCGAGGCCACCCTGAGACTCCATAGTGAATTCCAGGTCAGCCTGGGCTAGAGTGAGACCCTACCTCGCAAAAACCAAAAAAAAAAAAAAAAATTGGCTGAATTTGCTCAGAAATTAAACTGAGTTTTTCACCTTCTATTATCATTTCCAGATAAATAATCTTAGATTGACATAACTAATCTTTTTCCCATGTGACTTTGTATCCCCACTCATCTAGGACGTTGAGAAGGGTCTCAGTTTCTCAAGAGACCATTTTCTCAGAAGCTCCACAAAATAAAAAGTCAGCCTCAACGTAAAACAGGATCATTTTAGGACTCTTCCAGCCTATGCGGTACTGAGCTGAGGCCAATCCAAACCTGTGGGGGCTGTCTCTAAAGACTTGGAGTAAAACTGCCCAAATAACTTGTCCTCTTTTTTTGTTATTTTTATTTATTTATTTGAGAATTACAAACACAGAGAAAGAGGCAGATAGAGAGAGAGAGAGAATGGGTGTGCCAGGGCCTCCAGCCACGTGCGCCCCCTTGTGCATCTGGCTAACCTGGGTCCTGGGGAATCGAGCCTCAAACCAGGGTCCTTAGGCTTCACAGGCAAGCACTTAACCGCTAAGCCATCTCTCCAGCCCAACTTGTCCTCTTTTATGAGCTGGGTCCACAAAGCCAAACACTGGCTGGCTATCTGGAAGTAGAGAGATACAAAAGAAAGCTTACTTCAGGTCTAAGACTGAATAATGAGTAGTTTCAGAAGGAATCTGAGTTAATGATGGATAAGGAGGAGGTATCACAGGATGAAAGTAGACCTTTGCATCCTTAATTAATTGGAAGTCCTGAGGGAATCTCCATTTATTAGGTCCTTTTTGTACTACAAGAATAGCAGAGTTATATGGGCTGGTACCCACTTTTAGGAATCCCTCCTTCTTTAAGTCTATTATTATGGGTCTCAGTCCCATTCACTGTCTCTGGCTTTAGCGGATATGGATACTGCTTTTGATGGGAGAAGTTTGATCCTTGAGATGTATCTTTCTAGGCATAGCAGGAACAGTCCTATAGTTTCACTATCTGTCCAAACTAAAGGACCTACATTACCTTCTATCAAAGGAAGTTTCTCCCTGGAGATATTTAGAAAGAATAATCCTTCCCATTAAAAAGGCTGGTGCCTCTGGAAATATAAGTAAAGAAGGATGGAAGAGGAAGAGATAGTTTCCCCAGGAGCAAGCAACAGTGCATGTAAAAACCTTTTTCTAAATTTGACCTGAAATGACTCTAAAGGCAGTGGCATGGTTAATCTAGCCACAGGGCAAAAATGACGCAGTGAAAACCACACACATGAGTCAATAAAAAGATTTATTGCATATTTTGCCACCTGTAGAATTACCTGGGGCTTCTCAAGGTGAACTGGAATTGCAGGAGCCTGTCCATGAAGCTTCGGGGCCCATCAAGTCTGTTAAGTGCAATGACTTCAAGTCTTTTTGACTCAGAGGGCATTGGGTTTTCCAGTGGTTCTCTTGGCATTTAGGACATGGCCCTGGTGGAAGCCAGGCAGCCCTCCTCTTAAGACAGTTTTTTACAAAGGTGACACATCTGCCCAGGGAAAGCAAGTCCTGGAAAGGACTTGTGGAAGGGGTTTTGCCTGAATATCCTGTGTTGTGGTTATAATCTCCTGGTGATGCTTTTCCTACTCTCTCTCTCTCTCTCTCTCTCTCTCTCATTCTGTTTCGGCTCTTTTTTCCTTTCTTCTCTTTCTGCTTCCTTTATCTTTCATTCTTTGTCCTGGTTATTATAAATAGAATTTGTAGCCTAGAACAACAGCTCTAATTTCTTATTTTGTTCAGCTACCAATTTTTTAAATTCCTTGGTACAACACATGTTGACTGGGTTAAAAATTTACCCTTTAGGGGATGGAGAAATTGATTACCTGATAAGGCGCTTGCCTGCAAAGCCTAAGGATCAGGTTGTATTCCTCAGTTCCTGTGCAAATCAGATATACAAAGTGGAGCATGAGTCTATAGTTCTTTTGTGGTGGCTAGAGCCCTGGTGCAACCTTTCTCTCTTGTTCTCCTTCTCTCTAATAAATAAATAAATAAAATTTAAAAAATGAAAACCATTATCCTTAAGAAGAGTTTCCTCTTCCATAGATTCTGGAATAACCTTAGTATGCTTTCTAATTGCCTCTCTGAGTCTCTGGAGAATGTGAATGGGCAGCTCCTGTGCTCCCTGTATTATAGTGGATACTATATGTCTCCTGGAGCAAGGAGGGTCAGAGTTAAGATACTGGTGCTTATCCTAATTAGCCAGCCACTGAGCTCAAGCTCCTCTAGATCTCCCCATCACCAGCCTTGTACATTCCACATCATGGAACATGAACCATATGTAAACTAGTATAGGCCCAAGTGAGGATGTTTCTGCTGTTACTCCCATCTTGATAGCCTAAGTGCCCTTATGGAGTTTTTATCCTCAGACCTCTTTCCATCACCATTTGTGGGAGCCCAGAGTTTAGGACTATTCTGGTGTGTGAATGTTTTAGAATGGTTTAGGGACTTAATTTCTGACATATTTCTTCATCTGAGTTTGTTGGTAGAACAGTGTAAAATGGTTCTAGAAGTTAAACTGATAAAAGTTTACTGTTTACGACAAAAGCCATTGCTATTTGATTTGAGATACTCTAATATGTGAATAACTTCCTTTTCTGTGCCCCTATAGAAGAGGTTTCACAAGGGAGCAATGATTTCATGAAGGGGCTCAATTGGGGACTCACTCTCTCCTATGTGAGACTAGATGTCACCCTGATTTTCTTCATAGCAGACAACCAATCATCTAGGAGATAAGAAATCCTGCCTCCAAGAGGATGATACCTTTCCTCAGCTTGACCTGTTTTACAAGGAAAGAAACAAATAGATTGAGATTTTCTATGTCCTACCTTTCTTATCTTGGAGATCCTCAAAAATTGACCCAGAGTCAAGGTTTAGACTCTCAGACTTTTAAATTTCCTTACACATAGATCTATAAGACTTTAAATTCGAGGTCTCGACTGGACCCAGTTACTATGAAGTATTTGAGATTAGTTTTATCAGACAAACTGGTAAATTAAATGGAAAGGTGATGAGGCATCTTATCTCCTACTTACTTGATAGGACCCTTAAGCAACTCAGGATATTCGTAAGATTCACAATTTTCTTTCAGATGTGGTAGAGCATGCTAGTAAAGAATTGCTCAAGAAATAAAGTCAAAAATCCATAGTTTGAATAAAAATCAGTAGTCTAGAAAGGGGCTATAAAGGAGAGAGGAGAGCAGAGGACATAATGAAATGATATTGTATATGTGTAAATAGATGAACAGATTACTAGGGGTGAAATGGCCTAAGTGAAGTCAGTGGAAAACAAAATTGAGTAAAGGAAGGGTAGAAGGAGAGCTAATCAAAATTTAAGATGTTATGAATGTGGAAACCTAGTTTTGTGAATAAAGACACACCCAGAAGTCATAGATTGTTACAGGAAAATTTTCAGTGCTAGGGATGGGATCCCTTCCAGTGAGTTCTTGGCGAAAGAACTTGGTGCTCCCAAAACATTACAGGCCATTGCCAAGGTTCTTGGTTTTCCACCAGAAATAGATAGTAATATCCTATGGCTGAAGATTCCACATGCTTCTGCTAGAAGTTCACTGAGAAATCTTGCTGGAGAGGAGCTGAAAACCTCCTCCCTGTAGACCAGCTGACAGAAAGCTGGAAAAAGCTACACTGCAAGCCTTAACTCTGGCCAGTCAAAAATGACCAAATGGGTCAATAGTGGGATATCTTTTATGGATGAAGCCAACGTCTCTCTAATTGGACTGGAGGCTCATACCACAGCATGGAATATATGTCTGGTACTGGAAACATAGTCAAAAGCCTATGATTGGTGAGATCGTGAACCCTAAGAGTAATGCACAGAAACAAAACTGGTGCCTCTCACTAGAGGGCACTAGAACTAAATCAAGTCAGAATAATATTTGTATTTTTCTTCATAAAAATAGTCTCCAGGACTATTATCATGATTTACCTGGATGTACAAATGTCAAATAATATGTTTCCTATCGTTCAGATATGGCTTACCATGTCATTAGACAACATATGCTAAATATTTCAAAATAATGTTAAGGCTTGTAATACCATATTTTAGCTATACCTGTTTAACAACCAGAGGTAGCAGCCAAAACCAGAGGACATTTGGGTTAAAAGATTAGCCAATTTTTTGGTCCCAGTCCCTGAAGATCAATAGGCCCAGGTGTTGATGGGACACTTCTTTCTACAGGGTTCTAAACTCTTGGTAAGTCGCCTATCATGTCAATTTTGAAAGACATGGAGGCCCAGAAATTGGATTCCAATCAAAAAACTCTCTCCGGTTAGCTTCCAAGGGAAGGAAAGCCACATGGTCAGCATGGATATGAATCATGCCAGCACATGTCACAGATGCTGAGAGAGCCCTAAAACTCCTCCAAGTTCCCTAAAAGTCTCTCTTTAAAAAGTCATAATTCACCTTCAAAGATATCATGTAATATTAAACTTTGGCTATCTACTGGATCTCAAGCATGCAGTAGAAATATATAGCTAGACAGTAAATTATATCTTAAAAAATTTAAACATCACAGCCCAGAATATAACTTTAGATAGGTATCCTCACAGTGACTCAATTGCATCTGTGCCATGACCTAGGTTAAATGCAGGGTATGTATTCTCAGTAATTCTGAAAATATATTGAAAAGCCAAACACACAATCATCTACTTTGTGAGAATAGATATAGACCGTGCCATTTGGTAAACAGCTTTAGAATCTTCATGGTGAAAGAGAATAATGCCAATAATTTCTGGTAATAATTCTAATTTTAGGACATTATGTGCTTAATTGTTATTTTAACCTTCTATCCTCTTGCATACAATTAGCCCCCACTCAGATGGTCCAGTGACAATCTAATTCTACCTGCTTAGGTTCTCCCATCACTTTCCAAGGCCTAAAAGTCTACACACAGGAAACCCTAAAAAGCTCAAATTTACCCCATCCCTACTTCTCTGATTTCTCTTGCTTTTATTCTTTCACCACCAATGTCTTGACCCAGAAACCATAGTTTGTTTCCCATAATAGGGATCATAAATACACTTCTGGGGTGCTGTAGAATAGGTCCGCTAGAGTGGTATCCAAACTGCCAGAACCAATAACCCCACTCATCTTGTAGGAGCCATAAATATTTATTGTCCCAATTCACTAAAGGCAGCTAGGGCTACTTCTTCAGGACAGGGCAATGATAGGACACAGAAATTGAAGTGGCATTCAGGCAAACAGAGACTTAAAACCGAATGGCTTTTTGTTCCTTGACAAAAGCCAGAAGTGTCACTATGCTTACAAAAACCTGGATCCAGGGAAGATTTCTAGATTAAATTTACAGCCTTTCTAGATTACAGAAATGCTGATCCATACCTAAAATTACTGGAAAAGCTGTAAAATCTGATCTTTGTCCATAGTAACCTATGAACCTGGTCTTCTTCAATAGCCACTCCCAATAAAATACCCAGATCTGTGTCTCTTGGTGGGCTTATCAAACCCCATCTTGACACATTGGGTAAATGTTCTGCCTTCCTTCATGGGGCTTCTCAAATCCCCTCTTGGCTTCCTGGGCAAAAGCTCTACCTTGCTCTCTTCTGTAATGTTCTAACCTTAATCCCCTTTCTCTTCATCCTCCTAAAGCTTGAAGCTATAATAAAAATCTTTCAGAAACTTGTCTTCTGGTCTTCGGGTTTATTTATTCAAACTTATCTGGCAAGAGCCCAGGAACACCCCAAATTATTGGTGCATCAGCAAACAAGGTACACAAAATTCCTGAATCCATAGGAGGTGAGATTCAAATCTGATTAAGAGGAAGGGACCCTTCCTCCATGACTTTTAAGACTGTGAATACCTAATGACATAAGTAACAATATGACCATGCATAGAAATAGTATTTAAACTAGCAAAAATAAATTAGAAACTTTTAGATGTCCATCATCTAACAAATAAACAATAACTTGAAGTATATACATAAAATAAAATATTAACTTGGTAATGAAAACTCATAAGGTATTGATAACTCTGAAATGTCAATGAACCATGAAAATATATTGAAAAGCCAAACACACAATATGATATATTATACATTCATGTTTATGTTAAATGTCCAGAATAAGAAAATCTACAACAGAAACTGAATGAGCAATTGACTAGGACTGAAAGAGTTTTAATTAAGTATAAATGGGAATGAAAGATCTTATTAGCACAGGTAATATTATAAAACTCTGTTCAGAATAAGCAGATGGTAATTTTTTGATAAGTAATGGAAATTTTTTAAAGCTTTTAAAAAATAGTATTTTAAAAACCTAAAATAAGCAGCAGAGAGACTGGTTCTTAAAAACATTTTTTAATTCATTTATTTGAGAGATACAGAAAGAGGCAGAGAGTGAACACAAGAGAAATAAAGAGAGTGAATGGTGGTGCGAGGGCCTCTAACCACTGCATATGAACTCCAGACGCATGTACCACTTTGTGCATCTGGCCTTACATGGGCACTGAGGAACCAAACCTGGGTCCTTTGGCTTTTCAGCAAGCACCTTGACTTCTATGTCATCTCTCCAGCCCCAAAACAAATATTTTACTTGACAATGACAGGGATATACTATCTAAGATATTATCAAAGCAAAACACAGTTCTTACCTCAAAGGAAGTAAGATTATTCTTGGGCTAAATAGGAATAAGCATATCCTAAGGACACACATTCAGGTTGACCAAAATAGCATGTTCCAATATAGAAACAGCTTTGTGAAGTATTTATAGTCAAAGAACAGAAGAAAATCAAAACACAAGGCACTTTTCAAATACATGGATGGAAATGTCAGGTAGACAGTTCACTGTGTGAGAGGGTAGGTTTGCCATAGGTAGGCATGATGGCCCTTAAGGCACAGTTGTGGCACTTACATCACACCATTGCCATGCTTATCATGTTTGCTAACCCCAGCTGCTTCAGTTGCAGGACTCAATTCATCCAACCAGATCTGTCTTGAGTGTGCACCATGCCCAAGTTTGGGTGGATACCTCCTCTGAGCACAGACTGATTACCTGAGATACATGGTGCAGGTTTGCCCACCTCTTCCTGCCAGCCTGGCAAGGGGCATTTCTATGACTGTTTTTATTTTTTAATCTTTTTGGAAGTGCATGCTTTGTTTAACCTCTCCTCACATGTTTTTTATTGGGGGGGGGGGAGCCCAAAGTAATTGTTCATTTATATTGCCTCCCAGAACATATCATGTATTTTCCTTGTTCTCATCAGTCACTTTCACTTCTTCTTTAGCCCTCAAACCATCCATCTCTGTCATGTCCCTTTATGTCTAAATAAAGTGTGGTGATATAAAAATAATTCTCAGTTTGAGTTGCCAAATCTTTGGTTAATTAATAGACACAAACTTAGGACTTAGATTTCACATGGAGGTCCCACTGAGATAATTTGAGAATAATAGTTATATAAATGGTCACATTTTTATTGAGCTGCCAGTAACTGAAAACTCCTGATGCTTCCATTGTTGATGGGAATGGGCCAGAGGAGACAATCTATAGCTCTGCTCTTCACCAGTTTCTGGAAAATGGAGAACAAACTCCTGAGGGTGGAACCCTCAACCATAATAACCATATTACATCTAGATCACTTTTGGAGACAAAAGGAAAATGGAATGAGGTATCCTACGTTCAACATTTTTTAAAATTGTATTTATATATTTAATCATTTTGAGAGAGGAAGAAAGAGAGAGAGAGAGAGAAAAATGCAAATAGAGAGAGAGAATGGTCATGCCAGGGCTTCTAGCCACAGTAAATAAACTCCAGAAGCATGAGCAGTCTTGTGCATCTGGATTATGTGTGTCATGCAGAATTGAACCTGGGTCCTTAGGCTTCACAGGCAAATGCCTTAACTGATAAGCCATCTCTCCAGCCTGCTTTCTTTCTTTCTTTTTTTAATGCAAACCCTACAGATTGGCCTCTTATTAATGCAAGAGAGAGATAGAGAGAGGGGGAGGGAGAGGAAGAGAATTGGAGTGCCAGGACCTCCAGCCAGTGCAGTCAAACTGCAGATGCATGTGCTCCCTTTTGCACATGTGTGACTTTGTGAGCTTGTGTCACTCTGTGCCTGGCTTACATGGGATCTTGAGAGTCAAAAATGAGTCCTTAGGCATCACATGCAAATGCCTTAACTGCTAAGCCATCTCTTCAGCCCCTTTCTTTGTTTTTAAAAGGCATTCTAGTTGGGTCAAAGACTGTAAGATTGAAAATCAGATTCTGGTACTGATCTAATTGGGAAACCCAGAAAACTAACACTATCAGTCATAATCAAAAGAGAAAAAGGTCATCCCAAGTCTAAGCCTCTCACAACTGCCCTCCAACCTCCTCTCAGTTTTTACCCTTATTTGGAGGGTGGGGTTAACTTCCAAACAAATGGTCCATACATGTTGCCATCTTCAAACTGAGCCCTGTCCTCCTTATCCAGTGATAAATAAGAGAACTAGACAGCCACAGGGGATTTTCCACATTAGGGCAGTGTTAGGGGCAAAGTTTGGACCTGAACTAATCAATCCATACCCTCTTCTCCCTAATATCCCTCATAGAATTTAAAGAATTACAAAGATAACTAGGAAGTTGCCTTAAGAATACATACCTATATATTCAAACCTTTGAACACCTCACAGAGTTATATGATCTGGTTTGGAAAGATGTAATGTGCATTCTAAATTGGACTCTGCCTTCTCTAGAAAAACAAGGGGTCATTAATAAAGCAATTTAGATGGGACGCAATTGGTATCAATCTCAGACCCCCACCCACAAGGAGAAACAAGGAATTCCCACAGGGAACAAGGAAGTCCCTTTGCATGAAAGTGCCTGGAATTAATATGGTGAAAAACACGAATGGAAGAGAAATCACTTCTTATACTCTGTCTCAGAGGGTTTAGGACGAGCTCAGTTTAAGCTACTGAACTACTCTCAGTTGGTTATGATTCATCAGGGGGAAAGAATAAGCCTCTGTAGTCTCCCTACAATGTCTGAAAGATGCAATGTTTAGGCCTGGAGAGATGGTTTAGTGGTTAAGCACTTGCCTCTGAAGCCTAAGGACCCCAGTTAGAGACTCTATTCCCCAGGACCCACGTTAGCCAGATGCATAAGTGGGCACACACATCTGGAGTTCGTTTGCAGTGGCTGGAGCCCCTGGCACACCCATTCTCTCTCTCTATCTGCCTCTTTCTTTCTCTGTCTGTTGTTCTCAAATAAATAAATAAAAATAAACAACAACAGCAACAACAAACAAACAACAAGAAAAAAAGATGCCATGTTTAAACACACGGCAATAGTGCCAGGTTCCCAGGAGGACAAAATCATCCTCAAAGATAAATTTATGACACAATTGACTCCTGATATCTGTAAGAAACTTCAAAAATTGTTAGACTAACAAGGAAAGACTTTGGATCAGTTGTCCAGATTGCAACTGCAGTCTATTATAACTGGGATACAGAAAGGAATGAAAGGAACATAGACACCGGGAAATGCTGGTGACTATGCTGGAAACTCCTCAGAGAAATGTTCCTCTCTCAACTCTTCAGTGAAGCAAGTGGTCCTGTCTGAAGGACCTGTTCCCTCTGTGGACAGAAAGCCCATTACAAATGTGAGTGTCCCCACTGGCAAAATCCTCCCCCATGGCCCTGTCCCATTTGCAAGACAAAACACTAGAAGGTCAATTGCACCCAAAACCAAATGGATTGAGGTTCATCTCTATCCAAAGCCTGCTAACAGGCCCTGGGGCTTTTTATACAGGCCTCTGTAATTCCGGTCCACCTTGAACAGCTCCATGTAACTATACAGGTGATAAAATATGCAATAAACCTTCTCATTGACTTCGTTGCTTGGTTATCAGTGATTCATTTTTGTCCTGGGGCTAGATCTAACCTCACAGATGTCTTTAGGGGCATCTCAGGTCAGGTTCAGAAAATGTTCTTTGCGAACCCCTGGCTTGCTCCTTGGAAGTCTATCTTTTCTATAATGCCCTCCTTATAATACCAGAGACACAAAATCCTTTGCTAGGTACAGATATCCTTTCTGTCAGGTAAAAATGATTTTTACCTCCAGAGAAAAACTTATGTCTCCTTTGTGTTGGGCCTTGAGAGGCCCAGACGTGAGGCCTAGTGGAATTTCCTGAGCCTAGCTAAAGTTTGGTGATCTGCCTCTGGCCAGAGGTGACTCAGCAAGACGCCTAATGGCTTCTTGCCTGCTACTTCCGCATGGGAGCTAGAATTATCATTTCAATAGTCACAGTTTACTATTGGCCCTTACCTCTCTCCTCATCCTAGAATCCCCTCCTTCGTTCCCAACATTATATAGGCAACTACTCATAGCAATAAATCGAGTTCCTGCTTCGACAAGACTCCCAACTCAGTGTGGTTTTTCTCCGGGGACCAGGAGAGGTCTGAGTCGTCGGACGCTCATCTCCTCCTCAACCCCTTGGGAGGAACCAGCAGGCCTGGTCCTTCCTCAGCACTACCTGCCCCCGCCGGCGGAGCCCGGCATCTGGCACCTAACATGCGGCTCTCGGAGTCCGGCAGACTAGTGCCCCGTGAGAGTCATTCGTTGAGGAGGTCAATCGGTGTACATGTGCGGGTGAGCGTACCCCCGTAAGTTATGAGACCGAGGAGTGGATTGAGATGAACCTGACCATGTGGATGTTGATCTTTTGGAACCTTTGTTTTGGAGAAATAGGCATGGACTTGGTACTTGCAACTGAAGATGTCTTCTGGAGTGGTAAGCCAAATTTTATGGACTATTCTAATAAGAGTCTTAAAATGCTAAGTGCAGATAACATTAAACTTCAAGGCTTGGCTTATGAGCTTTCTAAGAGGAAGGAAAGACTGCAGGGGACTTTGTTGGAACTGGGCTACTGGCATAAGGGCTGGCTGCGTCCTGCTGCCCAGGCCCAGAGAGTTTAGTCAAGGTTAAATTTGTAATGGACTTATGTGCTTGGCTAGAGATATTGGACTGAGAGATTTAAGATTTTTGGTTTTTTTGTTTTGGTTTCTCAAGCTAGGGTTTCACTCTAGCCCAGGCTGACCTGGAATTCCCTATGGAGTCTCAGGGTGGCCTAGAACTCATGGTAATCCTCCTACCTCCGCTTCCTGAGTGCTGGGATTAAAGGTGTGCACCACCACGCCCGGCTGAGATTTAAGCTGGATTAGAAGTGTTTAACTTGTTTGATTTTACAGGTCTTAATATCTTAAATTGGTCAAGACTGTGGGGACCTTTAAAATTGAACTTAGTACAATCTATAATATGTGATGGTTATAAATCTATTGGAAGCCAGGGCGGAAGGTGGTAATTAAAAAAAATAGATGGCCCCCTTCCTGGCAGCTTGTGCCCAGCCCTCCCCTACTGGGAGTTGGTGGGCAGTCCCCCTCCTGGGAGACTGCCACATGGCTCCCTTGGACTGACCCAGGTGGGGACAGGGGAGAAATCTGCCCTCTCGTGGTTACTGGGCTCACTGATATTTTTCTTTCAGTCGATACCTTTCTTGGTCTTAAACACCCATAGAGAAAAGTATAATCCAACACAAAGGGGTACATAAAACCTAAAATGAGACACAAACAGAAGTCTTCTCTTCCTCTCACCTCAAAGCATATCTCCCTTACTATCCTTGATGCTGTTCATTCTTTTCATTCTACCTTCCTATGCCCAGGGGAGAAACTCATTCCTTGTATGGGCCAAAGACTATACACAGAATAGTCTTAGTTTAATGGCTGTATTTGTGGGCTCTTGCCCAGTTCCAGCACAGCTGGACTTCTCACATCTGGACTTCTCTGGTGGGTATCTGCTTTCCAAAGAGGTGACTGGAGCCAATTAAATATATATATTAATCAGGATAGAGCCAGTTTTCCTTTTCTAACCCAGGTCACTAGATGGGATTTTCTTAATGGCCTATCAAATCTACCAGGAACAAACATAGACACAGAAAGAGTTTCTCCATTGACCCGTTTCCCTCTCTGATGTCCCTTTATGTCGGAACAATGTGTGATATAAAAATTATTCTCAGTCTGAGTTGCCAATTCTTTGGTTAATTAACAGACATGAACTTAGGACTTGGGGTTGCAGGAAGCACTTTGGCTCCCCAAATTTATATGTAACAACTGCAATACATTTTAGATGCTATCTGATGAGCTTCTTGGTTTTGAGACTGGTGGAAGCTAGTCTGTCAAATTAATGCAGCCCCAAAAGCCTCCCCTTATAATCACAAGACTGTTAGGTCACACACAGTATTGGGTAATGAATGGCTATTATATTAAGAAAATTGCATCTTGCACATCTATTTTAACTGAATTTTGGGTACAATAGGTTTCTGTGGTGATTATAGCCTTGTTTCTGGAAGAAGAGAAATATGAGCTTGCCAGGATCAAAGCCCTGGCTGCTCAACTACTCTATTTGAGAGGGAGTAGGCAGTTAGGGTGACTGGCCCACTAAAAATAAAGAAGGGCAGGAAAGTCTGCACTTGCTACAAATCAAACATGACCTGACTTCTTATCTCTTGCCTAGTTCACTAGACCTGTTTTCCCACAAAGAACCAGTATTCTTTCTGGGAGGGAGGTCTTTTGTACAATTTAAACTTTGTGTTTGGTCAAGTTCAGCCCTGGAACTTGCTGTCGGGGCTAGCCTCTTCCTGAGACAGCCTCTAACTGTAACTACCAGCTGTCCCTCTGATTCAACTGAGTGGGAAGACAACCTCCAGTATAAGGTTGTAAATGCCTTTGCAAGGGGAAGTCATGCTCTCTGACCACTTGGGAACTTCCAGCTGTGGGTGAGTTTTTAACTAGGCTGAGCCCAGGCCCAGCTGGGTTGATCCAAGGGGAAAGTCCCTAGCCTTTACACTCCACATGGGTTCTTTACACCCTCCAGCTCCCCATATGGCAGGAGTTTTTGAAATATATTTCTCTTCCTTTAGATGGTTTACCTAGCCCCTCCACATGGGATCTCTAGCCACTTGGATGCCTTTCCTTGGCTCTATACTTTCCTTAATACATATAATAATTTAATAATTATCCTTCTCAGTCTTGTTTTATTCAATTCTATGGTTAAAACTAGAAATGAACATAGGGTTTGGGGTTCAAGGATTTTCCTGGACCCTGAGAACCCTGTTACATATTCTTATTCTGAAGGGTCTATAAAGAGTCTATTCTTGTTTCCTTGCGTGTTCTAAATTAAACTCTGCTTGCTTTATTACTGTGTCTTATTGATTTTCTTTCTTTTTCTGAGGCACAAAAACCAAGAATGCTGCTGGACTCAAAAGCAGAAGAAACTGGAGACCACCTCATAACAAAAGAAATTCCTCAGACTGCAGGTGGCAGCATAGAGCTGTGTCTCCTCCCCTAATGCCAGACTAAGTTGAAAAAGGCAAGCTCTTCGAAGTTTTATTTATTTATTTATTTATTTATTTATTTATTTATTTTGGAAGATTGTGATGGTTTAAAAGTTTTTTGTGATAGTTTTATCAGGCAAATATGAATTAAAACCTCCTTTCATGGTCTCCCAACTCCATTTTATTAGGGCTTGACATGTGACTCCATTCTGATTCTGACAATTTTAGCCATTTGTAACACATGCACACACATACACATTGTTAGAGAAGGAAGAGAAATTTTCCTACTAACATTCATAGCTCATACATGGCATAGACTCTAGTATAAAAGCAGATAAACAATGCAAAACCCTCTAAAGTTTATTAATATGTATGCCGCATGTATTTATGTGAAATACACGGGGTAAAGATAAAATCTCAAAGAGGTTGGTCTGAATTCAGGCTGAAATTCCATCTCCAGCTGAAACAAAGTGAGAATGATGTTTGTAAGCTCAGGAAGGGGGAAATGAAGAGGAAAGGCTGGTCTCCAAGGATGAAGTCTGATATGGAGATTCAGCCAGTGGGCTGTCTCCTTTGTTGAGAGTCTGTGGTAATCTGGATTCAGTTTATCATTCTGGAACACAAAAGGGGAGAATATTTCTAATGCACAGTTCCTGTAGACATGTTAATTTCCTTTATAAATGTCTAAATGTGGGGTTTGTTTTCAAGGCTTCTCCTATGTTGCTTGTTTGATAAAATAACACCTTCATAAAAACTTTTATGAAAAATGTTACTTATAGGTGTAATTTTCCAGTGCCTATTTTGTGTGTGTGTGTGTAAAAAGGAGTACATATTATGAGTCTAAAAATATTAGTTTTGCTATGACGTGGGAATATGGGGTGTCTCTTGGAGTTATGGAGCATTTTTTGGGCCTTTGTTAAGATTTTAACATAGGTTTTACCATGCTCAATGCTCAGATACACATAAAGCTTCAGGAGTCCATGGTCTCCTGGTTCTTGTATTATAAATAGGATAAATGAAATCCATGGATCATAGTGGGTCAGGTTCAGAAAAATATTACTGTAGATATTTGTAGAAGGAAAGCATGCAGAACTGCTGTATAGCAGGAGATGCTCAAATACTATCTCCCACTGAAACAAAGCGGGGTGTTGAGGAGGGCTATTAAGATGAGCTGGCCAGGAAAGGCAGGGTAAACAAGGGTAAATTCTGTGAGGCAAAGTCAGTCAGTGCCTTCTCCCCTGCTAGGAGTCTGATTTATTAGGAGAAAGAACAAATGCATGGCAGAGAGCCTAGAGGGAACCAAAAATGGATTAACAGTAAAAGGACTGTGGATGATGGTGCAAGTATATAATATACTTAAGGGGATAATTATTCCTTCATTTCATTAGCACATATTTAGAAGTGTAACCTTTCCTGGGTATGGTCTTCTGAATAGGTGATTGGCATGTCCATTTGGATGAACTCTTAAAGGGGGGCGGGCATGATAGTATTTCTTCCTAATATTTTGTTTTGGATAGTTTAGAATGTCTAATTTTTACTCAAGGCCATAGGTAGAACACAGAATTTACTCCTCTCAACAGGAAGAAGAATCTTTTCCCTCAAGGACATCCACAAAGCCTCCTCCCTTTAGACAGTATTTTAAATATTAAGGAGAGGGAAAATATGATGCTTTTCCTTGTAATGTTACCAGGGAAATAGGAGGTGCTGTCTGAAGTTGATTATATGGGAGTGGTCCATCTATTATGAACTCCAAATCTGCTAAACATTTCTAGGTATGTCACTATGTGGATACGGGAAGGTTGGGTGTCTTTGAGAGTGATGGAGCCATTTTGAGCCCTTGTTTGGCCAGTTAACTCAGGAATTGAGGTGCCAAAAGTTTACAGTCATGCAAAATTTCTACTGAGTCAATGGTCTTGGGTTCTTAGTTTATAAAATTGACAAATAAAACCCACAGAGGGTGAAGATTAGAAATACTTTATTATAGAGCTAAAGAAAGGAAAGAAGGCAGGCAGACCTCCTGCTATAAGACATGAGGGGGTGCCCAAAATGGGAAAGCCTAGTTGGTGTCTGTGGTTGGCATTTTTATGGAGATTTACTGGATGGAGCCTAAGATGGCCAGTCCAGCCCTTAAGCCCCAGAAGTCCAAGCACTTTTCCACATTTCCAGGAAAGATGGCAATCCCACCTACATTCCTCAGAAAGGGAATAATTGTTCTTTCTTGGAAGAGGGTAATCTTCTTTTCTAGGAGGAATAACTCCTAGGACCAGACCTTTCTGACATTTCTGACCACAAGGTAGGTTGAGGCTGTGAGCACTCCTTTGGGCACATAGAGATCAGGAAAAACCAGATTCTCATCTTACAGGCTTGAGGAAATTTCTCCCATTATAAGTTCAAGGACATTTCTCATCTTCAGCCAATTTTAGATAACTTCCAGAGGCTCTCTACACCCTAAACTGCCTCAATGTCGGGAAATTCAGAGATAAACAGAAGCTACTCTTAGATTGTTTTTTAAATATTTGTTCTCACTGTTGATTATTAGTACTTCATTTAATAAGTTTGGAAGTCTTCTACCTTGAAGGGTATCTCCAATATATTTCAGGTAGCAATATTTGATATTTCCATGAAAACAGAATTCCCAATAAACCACAATCCAGGCCCTATAAAACCTTGCTCTGGTGTTTTTTATATGAGAATAAAGGACAATCTCTTTAGCAACATCCAAACTGATGGAGAAATAAGGCATAACAGAACAAATTCAGGCTAAAGAAATATATAATAGCTAACCCAGCTCTATGGAAAATAGTTAAAGGGATCCTTCACACTGTTGAGAAAGAAAAGCACAGACATGAGAAAACAGGAAAAAAATAAAGTATATTCAAATAATAGTTACCACAAGAGAGTAAAGGAAAAACAGGAAGCACTATAAAACAAAAAGAATTGTAAGAATAAATTCCTGCCTTTCAAAAATAACTCTTAATATCAGTGGTCTCAATACCCCAACTAAAATATATAGGCTTACAGACTGGATTAAAAAGAAGCATCTTTCTGCTTTTTGCCTCCAAGAAACTCACCTTTCCATAAAAAAAAAAAAAAACATCTTTTATCTTAGGGTGAAAGGATAGAAAATAGTATTTCAAGAAAATGGGCCTACCTAGAAAGCACAAGAAACCTTGGATAGCCAAAACAATTTTGAGCAACAAAAATAAGGCTGGCAATATCACCATACTGGATTTTAAGCTGTATTACAGAGCGATAGTAACAAAAACTACATGGTACTAGCATAAAAGCAGGCATATAGATCAACAGAACAGGAGAAAGGACCCAGATGTAAACCCGGGCAGCTACATACAGTAATCTGATTTTCAACAAAAATGCCAAAAATATTCATTGTAGAAAAGACTCCTCTTTAACAAATGATGCTGGGCAAACTGGCTATATATATGTAGAAGGATGAAAATAGATCCTTATCTCTTTCCACACAAGGATCAAGTTCAAATGGATAACAAACCTTAATATTAAACCTGAAATTCTGAAACTGCTAAAGGAAAAAGTAGAGGAAACTCTTCAAAATATTGGCATAGGCAACAACATTCTGAATATAATCCCAGTTGCTCAGGAAATAAAACAAAGAACTCAAAACACTAAATAATAAGAAATAAAACAATTAAAAATGGGCTACAGAACTAAACAGTTCTCAAGAAATACAGATGCTATAAACATCTAAAACAATGTCCTACATCCTTAGTCATCAGGGAAATGCAAGTTAAAACTACTTTGAGATTCCATCACACCTAGGATCAGAAAGCCAAACTCTGTATATTCTCTCTCATATATGGATCCTACTTACTAATGTTTAGACTTTTGTGTGAGTTAGAGAAAAATTGGTAGCAGAAGTCAGTAACCTAGAAAGGGGCTACAAAGGGAGGGAGGAGAGTTGAGGACTTACTGATGTGGCATTATATATGTATAAATAGATGAACAGATTATGGGGAGGAGGGAAATGGCCTAAATGATGTCAGGGGAAGAGATTAAGTAAAGAAAGGGTAGAGAGAAGGTTAATCAACATTTATGGTGTTATGAATAATCCATATGGAAGCCTACTTTTTTGAATAATGGCATATCCATTAGCCACAGAATATTACTAGAAAAATTTCAATGCCAAGCATAGGATACTTTACAGTGAGTTGTTAACCAGGGAGGTCCCTGATGTCCCCAAAACATTGTAGGCTATGGCCAAGACTCTTGGTTTCCCACCAAAAATAGATGGTAAGACCCTACTGCTGAAGTCTATTATGTGGGAAATCAACTGCTTTCTAATTGGACTGAAGGCCTGATCCTGGGGAGGAAATACATGCCTGGTACTTTAAACCTAGTCAAAAGCTTATTGCAGGGAAGTTGATGAACCCTAGGGGTGTAATGTCCACTCTTGTTTGGCTAAGTGCATATATTATGCTCACCAAACTTCCCTGTAAGCATATTCTTAAGGTTCATACCCATATATTAATGTTATTGTCACTTTTGGTTAGAGAAACTTCTCTTTTCAGATGGCAATGACCACTAGGATGACTTAAAAGACACCATAGTGCTGAGAAGAAGTGACAGAGGAGTGTTCAACACTGAGGCATCTCTATCACACCTTCCAAGGCCCAGAGTCCATTGCTGAAGAGGTGGTGGAAAGAATGCAAGAGCCAAAGGAAAGGTAGGACAGCTTACAATGCAGACTTCCAGACACACATTGGCCTTGATATCCATGACCTTGAAGTGCCTAGTACTGCCTACACAAGACCCTCATAATAGGAAAAGATGATGCTATCAAAACAAAAGAGAGGCTAATTGAAATGGAGAGGGTAGATGATGGAGAATGGATTTGTGAAGGGGAAAGTGGGAGAGGGAATTATCATGGTTTATTATTTATAATTATGGAAGTAGTCAATAAAAAAGTTTTTAAAAAAGAATGTTCAAGGGAAACAAAGTAAGATATTTCTACATGTTTTATCAAACACTTGGTTAGCAATGTCAATATATCAGGACAATATCTCATAGCAA
Organism: Dipus sagitta; assembly: GCA_036346955.1. NCBI lineage: Eukaryota > Metazoa > Chordata > Mammalia > Rodentia > Dipodidae > Dipus > Dipus sagitta. The sequence continues at coordinate 104,265,673 of CM070776.1, forward strand.
TTACATGTAGATACTTCATATACTACATTTATAAAAATATACTTATTATATTTATATATACTTAAATATATATAATATATATTAAATAAGTATAATATATATATATATTAAATATATTTATAAAAATATGAAACCTTTCCAAGACCCCTTGTTTTTCTCTCCCTTCTCTCCCTTATATCCAAAAGGATATAAAAACTTTATAACACAAATTTCAAATAAATTGCTCATATATAAATCACAGTCTGGGTGTTTTCAATTGATGAATAAGTATGACCCTCAATCATTTTAAATCTCTATTGCTTAAATTTATTCCTTTCAAATTATTTGCCAATATTAGATGAAAATGTCCTTTAAGAAAATCTTTATTTCTAGATATTTAACATCCCTCTAAAGTGTTTGTTCTCAGACTTCTTACAAGACCAGATATCATGAAAATGAATCAAGGTATATATGTATAAACACATTTAATAATCTCAAATCAAATATATTATTATGTATAAACCTTAAATGCCATGAGTACTTGAATTTATACCTAGTTGTTTTAGTGTTTTATCTTATTTACAAATAGCATGACATTTTACTTCTGACTTACATGTTAATAAACATTTATCGTGCTTTATGTACACTTTAAAAAATAGATTTAGATTAAACATGGAATTTAAGACAGAGAAGTATAGTTAATATCTTAAGTCCTCTACGTTTGAAGTAGAGAAAAATTAGGACAAGAAATATGCATGATTCAGCAGTCTTGGTCAAGGTCTTTTGTGTATATACATATGTGTGTGAGTGGGCATTCATATGTGTGTTCATGTGTATGGGGGTCAGAGGTTCATATCTGGTATCTTCCTTCTGCAATTGACTGTCACCTTATTTCTAATAAAGTGTCTGTCACTGAACCTACAGCTCACCCTTTTGGCCAGGCTAGCTAGCCAGTGATTCACAGGAATCCCCATGTCTCCACATCCCCAGTGCCAGGATTATAGACTTCTGTCACCATACCTATTATTTTTAATTGTGTAATGGGGATGCATGCCCCGGCCAGCGGGGCTTCAACGGGAGCACGGACCCCAGAAAACCTGAATTGAAAGGGACAAGAGACACAAGGAACCGACAGCAAGACAGGAGTCTGATCAAGCTGCCGATTTTAATTTTTCTCAGGGTGCCTCTTATACAGCAGAACAGGGAAGTTTGTCAACAGTTTAGGTATTGCTACAGTTCCGTTTCAATAGGATAAGATTTCGGCCCCAAAGGCACAAGATGTTTCACAGGATAAGGCCCCAGCCCCAAAGCCATGAGGGTTATGGGTTACATTATTCTTTATCCGTGCATGGGTTAACAACTGCAGACCTTGTGACTTTCCAGAACGACAACTTATTACAAAATGGAGTCATTATTTAAGATGGAGGCACTTTTGGTTTCCTAGTGCCCAATGGTTCCCCACAGATGCAAACTCGGGAAGCATGTCAAGCACTGCCTGAAGCAGTTCAGGGTGACTGGAACCTTAAAAGTAAAAGCAAGGAATGACCTTGAACCTATACTTGAAGTCTCCACTTTGCTAGAGATCAGAGAAGGCTCTGGCTTCTCCTTATCTCTTGCCTAAAGGAGATCCCTATATCTGTTTGTCCATTAACAACTTGAGGCCCTCCATAGGATAAAATTCCCTTTTTCTAGAATTAATATTTCTGGAAGGTTTAATCCTAATCCTTGCACTATGGTTGGTTAAGTACAGCCCAAAAAATTGGTGTCAAGTCTGGTTAGCCCAGCCCCCACTCAGAACCTATTAATGGCCCTAATTTGGTTCTCTTGCTGGCCTCTACCCCTTCCTGCTCTGTCATGGGCAGGACCTCTCTGTAGTTTCATCTCTTTCCTTCTCTTAATCTAATAAAGTCTCTCTAAACCTTACCCTCTTATCTGTGGATTTCAATTCTATCATATCAGGGCATTGGCATATAATGATGCATTGGCAAGAAACCCCAAAATTCCTATATCATATCCATTGAGCCATCTCCCCATGCAATGTCCCTATTAGGGAACCCTAAAATATTTCCACTGCAAAGCCAAATTTTCTTGTCAAATATCTCAAGAACACAATCACAAACAGGCTTTAAAAGGAACAAATTAAAGGAAAGAGAAGAAGAACCAGACTCATTGTATAATTTGAAAGATTTATTTTTCCACTTTATCACAAATAGCAGAGGGTCATTGACATTGAGTAAAAGGTACAATGATGAAAGATCAAAAAATAATACTGAGGGGGCTGGAGAGATGGCTCACTGGTTAAGGTGCTTGCCTGAGAAGCCTAAGAATCCCGGTTCGATTCCCCAGTCTCCACATAAGCCAGATGTCCAAAGTGGCACATGCATCCGTAGCTCGTTTGCAGTGGCTGGAGGCCCTGGCGTGCCCATTCACTCTCTCTGTCTGCCTCTGTCTTTCTCTCTCTCTCTGACTTTCTCTCAAATAAATAAATAAAAATAAAATATTAAAAATAATAATAATACTGAGCTAGGTGTGGTGTGCGCTCCTTTAATGTCAACACTTGGGAGGCAAAGGTAGGAGGATCACCTTGAGTTCTAGGTCACCCTGAGACTACATAATGAATTCCAGGTCAGTCTGGGCCAGAGTGAGACCCTACTTCGGGAAAACCGAAAAAAAAAAAAAAAAAAAAAAACCCTGGAAAACTCATTTTTGTTGTGACTGCATTGCATCCAAAAGGCTGCAGATACTATCTCTTCATGGTGGCCAGTGTGATACTAGAACTCACAGCTGGCTTTGGGTAGGAAAGATACAGAAATTTAGGTCTGTTCTCTGCAAATGCACAGATATACATCAATGCACCAATAATTTTGCAGTGACCCCAGATTGTCTTATGTATTCAAAGAATTAAATCTACACTCCAGAGGACTTCAGAAAGATTTTATTACAGCTTGCAGCTTTAAGAGGGAGAGCCCAGCAGAGGCACAAGGGTGGGGGGAAGGGGGAATGACTTGAATGGCTCACACTGAGAATCGGGTTAGGTATTTTATGTGTTTTGTAGATGTGAAGCTTGTCTCACCACTTAATCTTGATATCAGGTGTCTGGGGTCAAGATTTCTGGAAAAAGGCAATCCTAGCGATGTTAATTCTCTAGAAAGGACCTTCTTTGAATGAAGTGTAAGGACTCCCTAAGAAGGTAGAGATAAGAAATCAACTGACCTTTCTGACCTGTAGTAAAGTGTAATGCCTTGGAAAATTGTTTGATACAGGCATACAGAAAATTCTCACATTTAGTCAAGGAAAAAGATAGTCATACTAGGGCTCTGTCACCCCTAAACTGCCTCATGAACATCTGCCCACAGTAAGGGGGGAAATACAAGGAGTAGGAACTCATGAGGCCCCACCCCTCCCTGGGAAGTGATTGGCAGTTAAAATTTCTTGGAGAGGGGGAGAGATTTTCTTCATTGGCATTGCCAATGGTTAAGTTGACTATGCCCTGGTAAAGAAACCCTGATCTCAAATGGGTTATGTAGGGAGTCCAGGAAAGTCCTTGAACAGCAAATCCTTAGTTCATTTCTGCTTTTAACCAAAGAATTAGGTAAAATAAGACTGAGAAAGATAATTATTAAATTATTGTATTTATTAAAGAAGAACAAAATCTACAGAAGGAAAATAGATCACCCATATGTTCAGAGAGACCACATGGTGGGCCTGGGAGAAACATAAAAAGAGAGAAGAAGGAAAGAAAAGAAAGTACAAAGCTCCTGTCATGTGGAGGGCAGGAGTGGGTAAAAAGGCCATGTAGAAGTAGGTGTCGTTGGGGGAGACTCAGGAGTGATGAACAGACCACCAAGTGAGCTTGCCCTCCCCTGGTAAATGAATTTATAACATTACTGTAATGGTCTTTATCTTCTGGTTCAGTTGAGCCAGAGAGATATCAGATTGGTCTGGGCTAGAGGCTGTCTCAGGAAGAAGCTAGCCATGACTCCAAGTTCTGGGGGCTTGACCAATCACAGTGTCAGGATTAGAATAAAATTCTAGAAAAGGCGTCACCCTTCCAGGAAGGGCTCAGGTTGCTTGTTGATAAACCAATCTCAGGAAGAGATAAGAAGTTGGATCATACACTGATCTCTAGCGAAGTAGAGACTGTAAGGATATGCTCAAAGACATTCCTGCTTTCTTACTTTCAGGGGCCCCATCAGCCTAAACTACCTAACAGAGCTACCTCACTCCCTCTCATATCTAGGCTCATTCATACAAGCAATCCTAATTAAACTCAGTGGCTCAATGGGTCTCTCTCTCTCTCCCCCCCACTCTCAATCTCCCTGTCTGTCTCTCTCACACACACATACACATGCACACATGATATAAAAATAGGAGGGCGAGTAGTATGAAAGCAGAAGTTGGGCTGGAGAGATGACTTAGCAGTTAAGATGCTTGCCTGAAAAGGGTAAGGGCCCAGGTTTGATTCCCCAGTTCCCATGTAAGCCAGATTCATTAGATGCTGTATGCATCTGGAGTTCATTTGTCCTGGCTAGAGGTCCTAGCATGCTCATTCTCTTGCTATCTCTCTCTCACTCTCTGTATCTTTATCAAACAAATAAGTAAAATTTTAAAATACTTAAAACGTAAAAGTAGGTATTCAATCAGTGTGTAAGTGAGACAAGAGAGAGAAATGGTGGATGATGTGATCAAAATACAGGATATACAGGTAGGAAACTGTCAAACACTAGATAAAAGATGAAAGAAAAATGCAATATATATTTATACTTTTGCCAAACAAGGGAGAGAATCATTCTCAATCTGTCTCTGCCTGGTCTTAAGCAATGTTTTATCTTTCAACAGGAAAGTTGAAACCAAAGCCAGAAAATATGTAGAAGTATAATTAGTTACAGACTCAAACTGGCAAAACATGTAGATTGTCTTTCTCTAGTCTTTCTTTGGAAGTTAGAGCTCCTGCGGTGACCAATGTGGACTCCCTGAGTGGCATTTCCTATAGACACATGAATTCCTATGGCAACTCCCAATACAGTATTGTAAACACTCCTCCCCCTTTTTTGGCTCTTACATTCTTTCCACCAATTCTTCTGCAATGCTCCCTTCGCCATCAAGGGTTTGATAAAAATGTCCCACATAGTGCTAAACATTCCACTGTCAGTTTGCATAACTTTTGTGAGTTTTGAGTCATCCCAGTGGTCACCACCATCTGAAAAAAAAGAAGCACCTATAAACAAAAGTGAGAATAGTTTTAATATATGGGCATAAATATATGTATTGAGAGGGCAGTTTGGTGATAATATACTCATTTAGTCAGACAACAGTAGTAGTTTGCCCCCTAGGGCTTATGACCTCCACATCCTTAGTCTTTTGTTTAGGTTTTCAATACCAGGTAGAAATTCTCTCCTGTGGAGCAGGTCTCAAGTCCAGTCAGAGAGTACTTGGTTTTCAGCATAACAGATATGTCACCATTACACTAGTGGGTACATTTGACCTGACTGTGGGGCATAAAGGTTATAGGTACACTGCTGGTTAAAACCAGTGATAACTTTCCCCCCCAACAGGCTCCATAGGTATTTATTCCTACACTTTAGAGGGAACATTTAGAAGTTGTATGCATGCAAGATTTCTGCACTGTGAAATATGTAAGAATCTTATACATGTACATCCATTTGCTACCCTTTTTCCCAGCATATGTATCAGCACTTGGGAACAAATGTTCAGAGGCTTCTAGTATGAAGCTATAGGATGCACGTGACAGCTGATCAATTCCAGCTCTTCCTAGAATAATGAATGCTTTTCATTGTGAACACACTGCTTGCCCTGTAAGTGGATTCACTAAGGGTCAGCTGAAAGGTTAAGTCTTTGAAGAATGTGATAAACTCCTTAAGATACTAATTCAGTACCAGATGTGTTAGCTCATACCTGTGACCCCAGCAGTTAGAAGAATGAAGCAGGGCGATTGTCATGAGTTCAAGGCTGGTCTGAGTTACAGAGGAAATCATACAACCTGGTCTACACTGTGAAAAATAGACACACACATAAAGCCAGTACTGGTAGGCTTCATATCAGTTTATACCAACCAATGAGTTGCTTTTGCTTTGTTTAATCCCTGGAATTACCTCTTTAGTAAATATTTTTGGCACATTTAAAACATGAAGGTGGTAATCAGCACCATATAATGCATCATATCCTTTATATACCTTCAACATATCCAAGCTTGTTATTGGCAACCTTCCCCACTTTCTAGTAGTTATCAAGAACTTGCTCAAATTATTATATTCCTGGAATTATTTCAGTAAGAATTCAAGAGCAGGAAGTGTTAAATATGTTGGATATAATTGCTTTTTGCACAGGAAGGTCTAAATGATTTTTATTAAAACTTCCACAAATAGAATACCCAGGAAAAACTACAGAATTAAAATTACAAAACAGCACAATTTGCATGTGAATTATGTTCCAAATATGTTCATTCCAATCCAGTTTAACATCACTAAAAATCTCACCACAAAATGTTATATATTTTATTATATTTTAGTCTCGTCTAAAGAGAATAATTAGAGAAATTATAGCAAATGTATTTAGGTAACCACAATAAACTTAACTCAGTTTAGAGGAATAAAAATAAGGCAAACAGCTGCAGATAGATGTGGATTAGTGGTAGAACACTTGCTTAGCATGTTTAAGGCACAGATGTTTGATTCTGAGCACCACAAAGAGAGAGAGTAGGGGCAGGCTTTGGAATATACATTCATAAATTCTGAATGCAAATAATTACATTTTGTACATTCTATTTTTAAGTATTTTATTTTTAATTAATTAAATTTATTTTTTTCTAATTTTTTGTTTATTTTTATTTATTTGAGAGTGACAGAGAGAGAAAGAGGCAGAGAGAGAGGGAGAGAATGGGCACACCAGGGCCTCCAGCCACTGCAAATGAACTCCTGATGTGTGCACCCCCTTGTGCATCTGGCTAACATGGGTCCTGGAGAATCGAGCCTCGAACTGGGGTCCTTAGGCTTCACAGGCAAGCGCTTAACTGCTAAGCCATCTCTCCAGCCCAATTAATTTATTTTTTATTAACAACTTCTATGAGTGTGAACAGTATCCTACAGTAATGCCTTCCCTCCCCGCACTTTCCCCCTTTAAACTCCATTCTCCTTCATATCCCCTCACCTTCTCCATCAGTCTCTCTTTTATTTTGATGTCATGATCTTTTCCCTCATATTATGATGGTCTTGTGTAGGCAGTGTCAGGCACTGTGAGGTCATGGATATCCAGGCCATTTTGTGTCTGGAGGAGCACGTTGTAAGGAGTCCTACCCTTCCTTTGGCTCTTATATTCTTTCCACCACCTCTTCCACAATGGACCCTGAGCCTTGGAAGGTGTGATAGAAATATTACAGTGCTTAGCACTCCTCTTTCACTTCTTCCCAGCACCAATATGACTTCTGAGTCATCCCAAGGTCACTGCCATCTGAAAAGAGAAGGTTCTCTACCAAAATTTAGAGTAGCGTTAATATATGGGTATGAACATTAAGAGAAGTCCTTACTGGGCAGCCTTATGAGCATAGTATATACATTTAGCCAGATAGCAGCAGATGTTACACATTTAGGGCTCATGGCTACCCCTGTTGTAGGTTTTCAGTATCAGGGATGTATTCCCTCCCATGGAGCAGGCCTCCAGTCCAATTAGAGGGCAGTTGGTTTCCACCATAACAGACATGCCACTATTGCACCTATTGGCTCATTTGGCTGGGATGGCTAAATATAAGGCTTGCAGTGTCCACTGTTGAGTATCTGCACTGGTGATTTCTCTCTTTCCCATTAAACTGCATGCAGAATGACTTCTTCCAGCTTTCTGTCAGCTGGTCTACATGGAGGAGGTTTTCAGCTCAGTTCCAGCAGGATTTCTCAGTGGCCTTGCAGCCCAAGTATGTGAAGTCTTCAGCAATAGGATCTTACCATCTATTCCTGGTGGGAAACCAAGGGCGTCGGCATTGGCCTGTAATGCTTTGGGGGGCATCAGGGACATTCTTGGCCAACAAGTTACTGGAATATGTCCCAATCCTGGCACTGAAATTTTCTCCTAACAATCTATGGCTCCCGTATATTCCATTGTCCAAAAAAGTAGGTTTCCATATGACTTATTTATAACCTCTTAGATTTTGATTAGCCCTTCCTCCACCTTTCCTTACTCAATCTCTTCCCCTGACCTCACTTAGGCCTTTTCACCCCCATTAATCTGTTCTTATATATATACAATACTATCCTATTAACTCCCCCCCCCAATATATTCCCTTCATATCTCCTTTCTAACTTACTGGCCTATTCTATTGAGTTTTCTTCCTACTCACACAGAAGTCCAATCATCTATAGCTAGGATCCACATATGAGGAGAACATGCAATGTTTGGCTTTCTGGGCCTGGGTGACCTCAGTATAATCCTTTCCAGATCAATTTTCCTGCAAATTTCATAACTTCCTTTTTCATTACTGCTAAGTAGAACTCCATTGTGTTAATGTGTCATATCTTCATTATCCACTCATCAGTTGAGGGATATCTAGGCTGGTTCCATTTCCCAGCTATTGTTAATAGAGTAGCATTAAACATGGTTGAGCAAATATCTCTAAGGTAGTAAGATGACTCCTTAGGATATATGCCTAGGAGTGCTGGGTCTTATGGTAGATCTATTTTTAGCTATCTTAGGAACCTCCACACTGATTTCCATAATGGTTGGACCAGATTGCATTCCCACCAACAGTGTAGAAGGGTCCCTCTTTCTGAATCCTTACCAGCATTTATGGTCATTTGTTTTCATGATGGTAGCCATTCTGACAGGAGTGAGATGGAATCTCAACGTAGTTTTAATCTGCATTTCCCTGATGACTAGGGATGTAGAACATTTTTTAAATGTTTATATGCCACCTGTATTTCTTTTGAAAACTCTCTATTTAGTTCCATAGCCCATTTTTTAATTGGTTTGTTTGATTTCTTATTTAATTTTTTGTGTTCTTTGTATATCCTAGATCTTAATTCTCTATCAGATGTATAGCTGGAAAAGATTTTGTCCCATTCTGTAGGTTGCTTCTTTGCTTTATTCACAGTGTCATTTGTAATTTGTAATTTGTCTTTGTAATTTCATGAGGTCCCAGGGGTTAATCTGTGATTTTATTGCCTGAGCAGTTGGGGTTATATTCAGAAAGTCTTTGCCAAGACCAATATGTTAAAGGGTTGTCCCTACTTTTTCCTCTAGATGGCTTAGTGGTTAAGTGCTTGCCTGTGAAGCCTAAGGACCTGGGTTCAAGGCTCAATTCCCCAAGACCCACGTAAGCCAGCTGCACAAGATGGCACATGCATGTGAAATTCATTTGCAGTGGCTGGAGGCCCTGGTGCACCCATTCTCTCTGTCTGTCTCTCTCTCTCTCTCTCTGTCAAGCTCAAATAAATAAATAAAAATAAACAAAAAAAATTTAAAAAAGAGTTTCAGTGCTAAGTAGAAGTTGGTAAGCATATGTAATTTTCTTAATTCTTCCAATAAGAGGCTTTGGGGACATTGATATAAATAAGTAAAAATTCAGATTTCATGAGTACATTTTTTACATAAACAAAACCACTTTACAGGGGGTGAAACAGTGCAGTACGTAAGATGTGCAAACAGACGCTAATGCTATGTTCTCCCAAATTAAGTAGTCTCACATTTTATGAGGCCCTGGGCTTCAAACTTGTCAGAGTTTACATAATTAATTCCATATACAACAGTAAGACTACATTTCATCAGTGTTCTTCACACATCTTGCTGCATCACCCTTGGTTCCACCAACATGTACAAGATGTCTACTGTGGAAAAGAAGTAGCCTGTGATGTCTATTGGCCTTGTGGGAAGCTCCTTTCACTCATTCTCTAGTGTTCTCTCTTTTCCTTCCTTCTAGCTTCCTCCCTTCCTTCTTCACCTTTCCTCCTTTGCTCACCTACCCCTCTCTCTCTCCATTCCTCTACCTCTTTTCCTCCCTTCCACAAAACCCTCATAGGAAGTACTCCTTGTTATTTGAAGTTTTGAAACTAGGAAGTTATTGTCTACTTAAGAGGGCACAAGTTGGGCTGGAGAGATGGCTTAGCGGTTAAGCGCTTGCCTGTGAAGCCTATGGACCCCGGTTCCCAGGACCCACGTTAGCCAGATGCACAAGGGGGCGCACGCATCTGGAGTTCCGTTTGCAGTGGCTGGAAGCCCTGGCAAGCCCATTCTCTCTATATATATATGCCTCTTTCTCTGTGTCTGTCGCTCTCAAATAAATAAATAAAAAAAGAAGAAAATTTTTTTAAAAATTATTAAAAAATAATTTAAAAAAATAAGAGGGCACAAGTCAATAAGTCGACCTTAAAAAAATTACGTTTAGCTATAACTCAATATTCATTCACTCATTCACTAGTTTGTTTAACAACAGTTTTTTGAACTAGTGTCCCTGCCTAACATTTGTTTGGATAATAGGGGTATAGTGTAAGTAAAAGAGAAAAAAAATTGTCTTCACTCACAGAGCTTACATTCCCTTAAGAAGAGACTGGGCGTGGGGTGCTGGGGTTGGAGACCCTGGCTTTGGTAGGTTAGGCATGATGTACCACTGTACCACATACCTGCAACTAGAAGACATGTTTAATTATGTTACACAGCATGTTGTACACTAATAGGTATAAATACAGTTGTAATCAGCTCCATGTTGCTGGGATGAACATCCAATCACACAGTGCTTGGGGGAGGAAAGGATTTATTTCAAGCTTATAGATCCAGTGGAAGCACTATCTATGTTGGGAAAGGCTGGCTCCCATTCATGAATCCAAGCAGAGAGAGAAAAACCACCACCAGCCAGCATCACCATAAAGCAGAAAGCACAAAACTGGCAGCAGTCAGGACCCCAGAGAGTTCAAATTGCTCTCTTATAGCTTTGGGCTGGAACTTAGATCCACCCCCAATGACACCTTAGGGGTTGCCAACAGGATGGGCCCCCAGTGACACCTCCTCCTGCCATGTCTATTTCATATGGAATATAGCCCATAAACCATAGAAAAATGTCTCTACATGTTGCCATTGTCCTTTCAGTTTTTAAAAACCTTTTATGTCTTAAATTTGTATTTTATGGACTCTAGAACAATGACTCAGTTGGTAAAGTATTTGCTTTACAACCATGAGGACCTGAGTTCAAATCCCAGGCACCCACATAAAAGCTGGGCACAGCATTATGTGCCTGCAACCCCAGATCTGTAGAGGCAGAGACAGGAAGGTTCCAAGGACTTGTGGCTAGCTAGTCTAGCCAAATGGGCAAGCTCCAGACCCAGTGAAAGACCCTGTCTCAAAAATTGTGGTCAATATGGAGGGGCCTCTGAGGAGGAAAACCCTGCTCAAAGAAGGCTGGAAGCCTGCGCTGTCCTTGTGGGCCAGGTACTGGGTCCTACTCTCAAGATCCACCCTCCTGTACTATCAAGCCAAGTCCTTATGGGGCACAGACAGAAAGCATTATAAATCCACACTCTGCAAGAAGCTCTCCATCATGGGATGGATGGTGCAGATGCCTGACGACCTTGAGCACTCGGGTGTCTTCAGCTGAGTAAACCTGACAAAGTCAATGTTCATAAGTTCCAGACTGGTTCTAGATTTCGCACAACACTGTGGCACAAGCATTTGGATGAGGCATGTAAAAGCAACATGCCTCAGGTACCTGCCAACCTTATGCCATTTGAATAAGTCTTTGCAGGAGTTGGAGTGACTGAAAAGACTCTGGGAGCCTGTACTGGGCCTGGTGGAGAAAGGCAGCCCTAAGCATAAGCTACGGGCCAGGACACTAAGGAGTCTCACAACTAGATTCAAGGGACACCTCCTGCAGCCTCACAGTCTATGAGGGCTTACCCAGTGTGGGATCCACCTGTCACCCTGAAAGATTCGGGGAATAAAAGGGGAATAAGAGATTAAGAGTTTTTGCTTTTGCTAAACCTGCTCTATTCAGCTTCTGTAACATTGCTTGCTTGCTTCCGCTAAATAAAAAGAACTGCCATTTTATGATATCCATCAAAGTTAGTTAACCTGGAGAAAATGAGCTGCCTAGGATGTGCTTTGTTCTTTTGCCAAGTTACTGGTCACCTAAGAGATGCCTGGCCCAACTGCCCCTTCCATGAACTCTGCCCCTGTGTCCTGAAACCCCCACCCCACCTGTGGTTACTCAATTAAGAGACACCAGGTGGATCTGACCAATCAGGACCCACTCTATATGGAAAATTCCTAAGGTGGGTCCCCCTCCCTACGGCAACCCACAAGGTTCCCGTGCGCGCCCTCTCGGAACCAATCATTTTAAAGGGCGCGATATGATGTAACCCCTTTGTCCTTTTCCCGCCTCACTCCCTTTATAAGCCCTTCCCTTCAGGGGGCCGGGGCTCTTCACCCCTCCTGCGCGAGGACTCCGTGTCGAGCCCCGGTGCACCGGTACCCACAATAAACCTCTAGCTGTTATTGCATCGAGAAGTGTCTGTGTTGGTTCTTGGGTCTTGCCTGGTCCTTGAGACTTGGGGTACCTCCCTTTGAGGAGGGGTCCCAACAACCCCAGCTACTCTCGTGACTCATTCCACAGCCCCACCTCGCAGGGTGGTGGTCAGACAGCAACCTGCACGGTCTCTCTGGGCCATATGTCTATCCACCAGCTGCTTCTGCGACTAGGGAGCATTTGACCCACATTGGGTTCTTCCTGCTTTCTGCTACACATAGAGAGTGGACGGCACTCACCTGAGAGAAGGCCAAAGAGCAGGGACAGGCTGCGGGACAGGCTTGTTACACCCAAAGTTCACAGGCCGCTCGCCCACAGGGCTGCCTCAGAATCTGTACACCCTCAAAGTGCCCTCTGCGTGTATGTGCTGTACATGTGTGTGTGCAAGCAAGTGTGAATTCTGAGAAACATGTATTTTGGCACAAGACTTGTGACATCACACACTTCATTTGCTTTGAGGACCTGCTCAAACCTTTAGTTACAGTCTTGTCCTCCAAGAAAAGCCCAAGGGGAGTCTAGAAACCCCGTGTTAAGGGTCCCTTGTGTTTTTCACTGTGAACAATGCCTTAAATCATGTCTTGTTTTCTGTTCCTATGGGTACTATTCATCTGGAAGGGCCCCAGGCCCTACTGAGTCTTAATGCTGATGTCCCTCCTGAGGCTGGTCCCAAGTGAGGACTGCAGACTGGGCACTGGCCAGCTTGCTCCCTCCCACGTGCTCTCCTAGCAGGGCCTGGGGCTCTTCTCATCTCACCCACTTCCACTGAGCCCACTTGGGAAGTTATGGCATTTTCTCCTAGCAGCTCAGAGTCCACCATGTCCACAGACCCAGCCTCCCCCCGCCAGGCAGAACTTTGCTCCCATCATCTCACCCCTTGACCTCCAGTGCCAGAGCAGGCTCCCCAGAACTCTGGATCACATAGGGAACTAAGTGACAGGAAAGTCATAAGCTCCTTCAGTCTTGCCCTCAAAAGCAGTCACTAGCAAGTTCTCCATTCAAGTCTAAGGACCCAGTTATTGATGACCAAATGCTGAGATATCCAAGCCCTGGGGAGTGGACAGTCTGAACTCTGCTTTCAGTTACAAGCATTTCTGACAAACATACTGTGAGGGATTTTATTTTGCACAGATATATTTCTATCCAAATTGTTCATTGTCATCATAGCTACTCTTTCCCCCTCCCCATCTTGCTCCTTGAATTTGAGCATCCTAGCCTGGAGAAGAAAACACTCAGTTTTCTTGAAAGAGGTGGAATTTCTAGGTTCTTTTCAGAACCACACTAACCAGTCATCAAACTATCCCAGGGTTTCTTGGCAAGAAGCTTCAAACAGCATCTTAACCGTTGAATTGTAATAGGTCAATGTTTTAGAGAACCAAAGGATCCACCACTGTATCCTGAGCAAATGGTTACACTTCTCTGAAAAGGACTTGGTGGAGCAAGTAGTGGTTACTGGGATGGTACTTTGGGGTTGAGCCTTACTACATTAAGAAATTAATTTTCCTTTGGAGCACAGACTGGATACTTTTATGCCTAGATTAATTCCTGATGGTAAACTCAGTACTATCAAACCTTGACCACAGCTGCCTTGCACATTCACCCAGGACAGGGGTCTGATGTGTGTATCTGGTTCTATAAACAATTCTTCCAATTGGCATCAAGAGGCTTAGTGACAGTACCGGAACTGCAGACACCCCTAACCAGAACCATGTCATGGTCACACTTTCACCTTCTAAGAGTCATACACTTGGATGAACTGCAAGACTGGAACATCAGCTCTTGTTTCCCTTGGGTTTCTCCATTCGTCAGACTGTCCCGGACTGAATGGGCTTGCTGTGTGAGTCAGTTACATTGGTAATTGGAAGGCATTGCTGCACTGAAGGCTGGCTGGTTCTGAGCAACCAGGCACAGAGCTGTGTTCAGAATAGTATAAAGAGGACTCCAAAGGCAGCATGAGAGAGTAGGGCCAGAATGCTCACAGTATTTACTTCACAGGCTTTTTTTTTTTTTTTTTTGTCTTTAACTTCAGTGTTAAATTTAAATACCACATGCGCTGTATGTTCTTGTGAGGTGAGAACTTGTACCTTGGACTTTAGTTCATCTTGTAACCCTCTGCTGCACAAGCATGTATCCCATGGGCAGCCCTAAATCCCTGTGTATGCAGCAAGGTGATAGATCACCTGTTCATTTCGTAACCATCAGTCTATTCATTTCTGAATGACTGTGAAATAATAGCAATTAATTTATTAGTATGGTATAACTAATAAATTTTGTGCCTAAATGCCTGGTTTGCCACTTAGCATTCAAAATGTTGCATAGAGAGTTTTCAATTTCTTATATATCCTAAGTAAATTGAGAATCAGTTTCTACATTTTAGTTCATTTCTTGTTAAATCTGTTGCATTCTCCCAGGCTTTTTGTTTTCTTCCAGAAGACCCAGCATGCAATTGTATAAGGACTTTCTCTAATACTTGTGAATTGTCTCACCCACAGTAACCACTGAACACCAGCCCTCTGTGGGATTCTTTAGATTTTTGGTGAAGTATTTTGATAACTCAGTCTTGTAACAAGTTGCTGTACTTCTTAACTTTAATAATTATTTCACTAATTAAGTACTTCAATATACAGATATCTTTGTTTACTTTGAAATTAAATGTGTTCTCCAATGGGGAAAAAAAACTGTGGTGGAAAGCAATTGAAGATGATACCCAAGATAGACGTCTAGCCTGCCGCACACAAATGCATGTACACCCCACCCCAAACTACATGCATACCACTTATACACACACACACACACACACACACAAAATAAGCACAAGAAATGACATTTAATGTTTGCTTTTCAGAAAGCAATTTAGATCCTTTTAGAGAATTTAACAAAATCATATTTTAGTTATTTAATCACCCTTCAAATGTAAGATATTAGTAATCTCCTTGGCAAGGCTTAAAACATAGTTCTAGTCTATGATGCTATATGTGAAGTAATATAAAAGCTTATCTAGATCCACATTGCTACTGTTTGTAGGGGTTGGTATCTGCTATACTCTCATTATTTAAAAACTTAACATAAAGAATACTAATAAATGAATATAACCATTGTATTTTATGTATCACAGTCTTAATACAAATCTTATATTTAGGGCTGGAGAAATGGCTTAGTGACTTGGATCTGTGAAAACAGGGTGTAGCAGACAGATTCAGGTTCGCTGAGATGAACTTTCAGACCAAGCACAGTTATGGAGGAAGGGATATTTATTGAAGCTTACAGATCCAGGGGAAGTTCCATAATAGCAGAAGAGGCTGGTCTGCCTTCACAGGACAAAGCAGAGAAAGAGAAGCACAAGCCAAAAAGACAAAAGCCACTGCAGACTTCAGGAACTCCTGTTAGCGACACTTTGCATATCTTTAGATTGAAATCTGAAACCCACCACCACACCTTAAGATCCACCCACTGACATTGCCTCCATCCAGGTGGCAAACTACAAACAAATGAAAAACTGAATATATTGGGGGCCATCTATTCAAACCACCACACAGGGTCAACTCCTTCTGCCATTATGGAGCTTCTCCTCTATGTTCAATAAATCCCTTCTTCCTCACATTAAACTATGTCTGCTCTGGAGGTTCATCCCAGCAACCTAAAGCTGTCTACTACACTATGCAAACAGGAAGGCCTGAGTTCAGGTCCACAGCACCCATATAAAATATCAGGGGTGGCAGTACTTGCCTGTAATCCCAGCACTGGAGAGTCAGAGACAAGAGGATCCCTGAACCATGCTGGCTAGCCCAGTGGATGGACTCTGGGTTCAGTGAGAGATGTTACCTCAAAAAGGAAGGGAGATAGGCTGGTGTGGTAGTTCTAATAAATAGCCCCTAATATATTAAGTGTTTTATTAGTTTGTAGTTTGCATCTGCAGCCACCTGGCTGAAGGCAATGTCACTGGGTGGATCTTAAGGTGTGGTGGTGGGTTTGAGATTTCAATCCAAAGATATGCAAATTGTGCCTAGCTGGAGTTCCTGAAGTGTGCTGTGCTGTGTGGCTTTTAATTTGAGGCTTGTGTTCTCTGCTTGGTCCTGTGAAGGCAGGCCAGCCTTTTCTGCTATTGTGGAACTTCCCCTGGATCTGTAAACTTCAATAAATATCCCTTCCTCCATAACTGTGCCTGGTCTGGAAGTTCATCTCAGTGAACCTGAAGCTGTCTGCTACAGCTAGGGTCAGGGTTCAGTGTATGAAGCACTTGCCCATGCATGCATACCTGAGACCTTGATTGCAGAACCCCAGAACCCACATAAAGATGGACACAGTAGTGCTTGTCTGTAATCTCAGTGTATCTATGGAAAGATGGGAAACAGATACAATAGAATCTCTGGATGTTCCTAGACTAGATGGCTTGGCATACACAGTGATGAACAACAAAGGCTCTGCTGCAAACAAAGTGAAAGAGAAGAACATTGATTTTCTATGTACATCATTTAGAAATCTTTTGATTTTATTTTTGTTTTATATCTTTTTTTTTTTTTTTTTTTGAAACAGGGCCTCCTATAGCCCAGGCTGACCTTAAACTTCCTATGTATCCAAGAGTGACCTTCTTTATCTTCTTCCTATACTTCCCAAGTGATGGGATTACAAATGTGTACCACCACATCCACCTTAAGTTTATCTCTATATTTATGTATTAACCTATTAATGTATCACAGGGAGCTCATGCATGATAGCCTCAACATGTCAAGAAATATTAGGGTGGGGATTTGGCTCACTGGTTAAAAGCACTTTATTGCAAAGCCTGCTGGCCCTGGTTCAATTCCCAAGTACCCACGTAATCAAGATTGACAAAGTGACCAGTACCCATCTGAGGGTCCTTGCTATCCCCAGGGGCCCGGGGACAGGAGGAGTTGGGGAGAGCAGGGTGAGCGCAACGGGCAATGAACCACCTGGGAGGCAGTCTGATGGTTAACGTTTTGTCTCCTTTATTCAAAAAGGGAGTGAGTATATAAAAACGTGGAAAGGTTGAGAAGGCACGTACAGACTACCAGGTGATTGGATACATAGGTTTATGGGTTGCTATCTAATTGGCTGGTGTTCGAAGGCAGTTGTGAGGGAAAAGTTGCAAGGGAGATAACAAAAGCAGCCGGAAAAGCTTCGTGACTTCAGCCACCTATTGGATGGCTACAGCAGCAGGGAGACTGCTTACTCCCATACAAGGATCTCTTGGGCAGCTGGCCACAAGGTCGGGAACTGTGACAGGGGTGGGGGGCTTAGACTATGCAATGCTGAGGTGCTTTGGGATGGGGGAGGAGGGAGGGCCTGCTGGTCCCATTTCCTCTGGGCGAAGATGAAGCACACAAGGACCCCGCGAGAAGGAAGGGCAAGCTCAGGTGCCAGAGTTGGTTCCCAACGATAAGGCTGGCTGCAACCCCCACAACCCAAGGTCATGTCTCACAGTCCCAGCCTTTGGTTAGCAATGCCCGAAACCCATCTAGAGCCAGATGCACACAGTGGCACATGTATCTCGAGTTCCTTTGTAGGGACAAGAGTCTCTGGCACACCATTACTCTTTTTCTCTTTCTCTCTCAAATAAATATAACTATAATTTTTAATTAGAAATTGCCACAAAACAATTATGTTAACACTATATATTAGTTTTAAGTACGTTTCAAATAATCTACTTTGATTAACATGAAGTATTTTATGTCCTCACATTTTCTATCACTGAGTATTTTTTTAAAAAATTAATGAGGGCTGGAGAGATGGCTTAGTGGTTAAGCGCTTGCCTGTGAATCCTGAAGACCCCAGTTCGAGGCTCCATTCCCCAGGACCCACATTAGCCAGATGAACAAGGGGGCACACACGTCTGGAGTTTTTTTGCAGTGGCTGGAGGCCCTGGCAGGCCCATATTCTGTCTCTCTCTCTCTCTCTCTTCTCTGCCTCTTTCTCTGTCTGCCTGTCGCTCTCAAATAAATAAATAAATAAAAATAAACAAAAAAATGAATGAAAATTTCCATATTTTTAGAACTGTTTTATAAGAAAAAGCTTATTTTATGTATCCAATATAAAATTTCATCTCTTAACAGAACTTCTATCTTACACTTAGGGAATATTGTTTTACGTAAATCAATAGTACGTTCATAAAAAGTATTTTAGATGCTTAATATCACTCTAAAATACTTGTTTAAGAAAACCAGCTATCTCATAATGGTGTACCTAAAGTATTTTAATGTTTTATGAAACATTAAATAGACCAGAATATATTATTTCAACAGATTTCAATAAGAAAACAGCACCTAATTTTATAAGGCAAGACAGAGTAGATTTATCAGGTCTTTGAGCAGATAATTAAATCTAACTTATATTTATGAGTGACTATATAAAACGATCAAGTCATCTGCATTAATTTAGAGGATGATGAGGAGTGAAAACTACCAAAAAGAAAAAAACAAAAAAGACTTAGCAGCAGATGAAGAGGGAAAGATGGATTTCTGCATCTTTAAAACATTTTAATACTATTTGGTTTGCACTTAAAATTTACTTTCTAGCAAAAAGAGAGTATAGGAATATCAGGACCTCTTCCCACTTTAAACTAACTGTATATGCATGTGCCCATTTGTTCATCTGGTTTTTTGAGGTGACTGGGGAATTGAACCCAGGCTGGCAGGCATTGCAAGCCAGTGCCATGAAATGCTGAACCATCTCCCCAGCCCCTATTTTTATTTTATGCTTTTTTTCATTTAATTGTCTTTGTTTTTACTTTTTGTTGTTTATTTTATCACATTTTTAAGATATAATCTTATAGTAGCCCAGGCTGGTCTCAAACTAATGGCAACCCTCCTGCCTCAGCTTCTTAACATCTAATACTACATGCATGCACCACTGTACACAGCAAAGATGGATTTGTATGTATGTGTGTGTGTGGTGAACATGTGGTGTATGTGTATGCATGCTACTATGTGTGTACACATGTGGTTGAGTAACAGATACTTGTAAATCATAAATATGATAGGTGACTTGTGTCCAATATGTGTAAAGACAATTTTTTCTTTTAAATATACTCATGAGGAAATAAACTCAAAACACAATAGAATATATGCCAAAACACAGATTAGGATGGGTAAAATTTAAAAAGTGGTCATATTCATCACAAGGCTGTGAAACCCTTGAAAACCTCATACACATCTGATAGGAATGTAAAAAGAAATAACTGTGAGGGAAACAATTAGTCATTTTGGTTCAAAAATTAAACATATGCATGTAACATAATAAATACATTTCAGTCCAGAAAAATCAAAGCATATGTCCACACTAAGATTTCTGGACAATTTTAACAACAACTTCATTTTTCATAACAAAACCTTAAAAGGCACTAGGTCCTGTCAAGTTGATGATAAATATAAGGCTGTGATCAATTCATTGGAAATCCTCTGTTTACAACAGAATGTTGACTGGGTCCCATTTTGTGCATGCCTAAGCATGTAACCACATCTGTTGAGATTTTGTGGCCTTGTTATGTCCAGATGTTAGAGTTCCACAGCACTCCTCCAGATCCTCCAATTATTACATTCTTTCATTTCCATCTTCCATAATGGTCTCTAAGGCCACAGAAAATGATGTCTATGTCTCATTGAAGGTTATGCACTCATCAAATACTAATTTTCACCACTTTAGCAGTTATCACTCTCTGAATTGACCACCCCCTACAGCTTTTTAAAAAAATAAAAGCTTTTCTGTTTGGGGAAGCTGATAGAACTGAATTTTAGATATAGATACAAATATTGAGGAGACAGTTTGTCAACACAACTATTTAGCCATATACCAACATAGCGCCAACATTCTCTGCAGCCATGTGCTTTTCATCTAGTTTTCAGTACCATGCATGTATTCCTTCTTGTGAAGCAAGCCTCTGTGTCAATCATAGATCTGTCAGTTACCCCTGTAAACTTCATGTCATACTACAATGGAGATTACAACATGCCTGAGGATCAGTATTATAGAATGCATTGTTCAATTATTTCTGACACACCTAAGTTAAGTTTGTGTTTGGATGTAGGTCTTACTATTCTTTTATGTTAGTTTGTCTTTCCTTAGCTCAGCATTGCTTGAAGTTCAGTTGTTGAGGTAGTTGGTATAGATTCTTGTATTATGCAGGGGTTGTGGGAAGGGAGTCATCTGAATTGAGTGGGTAGCTGAGCTTACTGTCAACTGTTGGATGGCAGTGGCCAGCAACTGGAGGAGGGGTGTGCAGAGCAGGTGACTGCCCTCAGACAGTATAAGTAGAGGGCAGAGTATGCTGAGCAATAGACAGGAATGCCTGAACTCACACAGGCAGCCCAGGCTGTGAAGACTGTGAATGGGTGGGTAGAACAGGTGAGTGTACAGGAATCAACCAGAGGTGTCAGATATGGAAGTGTGGAGTGGGGTGGGTTAAGTGGACAGGATGTTTATGCAGATCACACAAACTGCTAGCATGGTTAGGGAAAGGCATGTGGAGTAGTTGGATGCTTACATATTCCCAGGTTGCAATGACAGCATTTGGACAGAGGCCAGCTCAAGGAGTAGGAGGGTGTGCCTTGGGTCATGGTGGAGAGTAGCGGCAATGGTGGCAATGGAGGGAGGTAGCGGCACACAGAATGGAAGGAAATAGGATGCAAAGGTGCACGTGCACTCATGTTTGAGTCACATGCACAGGGAAGATGGAGGGAGTAGAATGGAAGGGTCAGAACAAAACAGAACACTTAGGCTTTCATGAGCCTGGGGGGATGAAGCCAAAAGGTGAATATTTAATACTCTATTAAATAAAACATAAAATATTATAACAAGTATTTGTACATATTTAATAAACAAGTGACCTTAAATATTTAGGTCTATAATTAATTTACAATAAAAACTTGATATATACTTACAAAGTCAAAAGGGGTTCCAGCTTCATCAAATTTCATTCTTTATACTCATAAAAATCATACCACTATACATAATCTACTATAAAAGACACTTAGAATATATTGAAATTATATTTCACAATTTCCTTAATTACACAAAAAAGCTTTAATAAACTTCAGTCATGATTAAATATTTACATAGACACTCAGGAAGAAAGGGTTTGGAAATTATTGGTGATTAGTGGGTGGAATGTGCCAAATGATGCCTACATATATTTCATCTAGAATAGGATAAAAACAATCAAAGCATCCTATCCCCATCTCAATATCTGGTTGATCAGATCTTGTCCAAATTCCCAAGTTCATGGTATAAAGCTTCCGTACAAAACCAGAGTATCTGGACAGTCCATGGGAGTTTGTTGTGATGTCACATCAGGTGTTTCCAAAGATGGTCAATATTCAGTACTGAAAGAAGATTGAACACAGGTGAAGTTGTCAGAACTGTGACAGATGTGGAAATTCCAAAGTAGATATTCTGCTTCCTGACAACATAGCACGTCTTCTCTCTAGTCAGTCAAACATTTCTTTACAAAGCAGGACACGACTGGAGCTTGTAACCATGATCCTGGGTAAGACCAGCTCATAAGTAGCCTGGCCACCAAGTGAGACTGAGACTGGTCTCTACTGATTGGTAGAGAGTCTGTGCAAGGATGATGATGACCCAATAATGAGATGAATTATGATGTCACCAGACATTAAAGTGCTGGTAACTATGTTAGTAACTGTTCTATGAGATACATTAGAGTAATAATTCAGACGGTAGCTTAAAAATTTTTACAACATATCAAGGAATAAAACCAGAAAGTTTTCATACAATATATGTATTAGGTCACAGATATATGTGAGGTACAGTCAAATGGCAATGAAAAGGATAATTCACGGTGTATGTATAGTTTTAGAATGGGCCTCACAAACAAAGCATTTTGACCATTGTATCTTTAATTTTGAGTAGAATTTTGGCTGAACAATGAGAAATAATTATTTTAAAGGGATATTTTGATTTGCAGGCATTAATCTGGGCAAAAATACACACACACACACACACAGAATGCAAAGATATCTAAAATTGAAAGGAAAAATGACTATGGATGACACTGGAGTTATTGCTACAGAACCCTAAAAGCAAAGCAACACAATTTATTGAAATCCTATAGACTTAGTTTCAGCAGGCTTATAGTCCTTATAGGGACTTTCCTTTGAAGTCATGGAAGCTAAACCTATACGCTTAGTGTATTGTTAACAAGTGTTAAGAATTTATAAGATAGCAGACCATTTTATAGAGATTTCGATATTCTTGTATTTACTTTTTGTATTTGACCAGGCTAGAGATGGAACCCCGGACCTCACACATGACAGGAGGACCATTTTATATGATTTTACCATTGACTATTCTCATTATTTAGACAAAATACCTGTTGCAGTCAGGTTTGCATTGCCGGCAGAAATCACCTGACCAAGAAAAGCTTGTGGTGAGAAAAGGGTTTATTTGGCTTACAGACTCAAGGGGAAGCTCCATGATGGCAGGAAAAATGTTGTCATGAGCATTGGGTGGACATCACCCCCTCACCAATATAAGGTGGGCAACAGGAATAGGAGAATGTGCCAAACACTGTCAAGGGGACACTGGCTATAATACCTATAAGCCCACCCCCAACAATACACTACCTCCAGGAGGCTTTAATTTCCTATTGCCATCAGTTAGGGAACCAAGCACTCAAAACATCTAAGTATATAAGGGGACACCTGAATCAAATCACCACATTCTGCCCATGGCCCCCATAAACTGATAACCTTCCTGATGTAAAATGCAACGCATTGAGTCCATCTTTAAAAGTCCCCATAGTTTTTTTTTTTTTTTTTTTTTTTTTAGCAATCTTAAGGATGTTCAAACATTCCCATAGTCCAAGGTCTTTTAACTGAGCCTTAATACCATCCTCCACCAAACTCATAATGGCACAGAATAGACATTCACACTGCAAGAGATTGCATTGGGTATAGCAAAGAAATATTCAACCAATACAAGATTTAAAAGAACCAAACTCTGTAGCTCCAAGCCCAACAACTAGTCAGTAACAAATCTTCAAGTCCGATAATTCTGAACAGCAACAATTCTCTGGAGTTCTAATTCTGCCCCTCCAGCTAGGTACTCACAGTCCTGGCAAACTTCATCCAGGGCTGACAGATCTCCTTAGCAGCCATCTCGTTGTCCCAGCATCTCCACTGGGTCTCCACTGCAACCCATGGTCCATCCTCATGGCTCCATCAGGTCTATATGCAGGCAATCCAGTAAACCTGCTACACACTTCCCATGGCTGTTTCCAAAACACAAGACCATGTTGCAAATTCAATGACCCTTTCTTTCCTACATTTCTCATACTCCATAATATCAGGTGGGGTGTCAACTTGTTAATCAAGGGGGGAATAAAGCAGACTTAGAAGTACAGAATACTTCTTGAGCACTTAGGCCCCTTCAAAAGAGTCTACATTCTTCCTGCTGTTCCAGTGCACGTCAGCTGGCCCAGACTCAATGGTTGTAATCACTCAGTTGGAGCTGAATGGGCAGAAGTTTCAGCTCAAAGATTTCATTTCTATACCATATCCTTTTGCACACACTGGTCCATGTCTATGCAAAGCAACCCTGCATGAGTTCTCAGGACATGGGCATAATAGAAAGCCTCTCATGCAAATTTGTAATAGCTAAGAGCTGGAATCAACCCAGATGTCCATCACTAGAAGAATGGATAACTAAGATGTGGTATATCTACACAATGGAATTCTATACAGCAGTAAGAAAAAATGACACAATGAAATTTGAGGAAAAATGGTTGAACCTGGAACAGATCATTCTCAGTGAACTTACCGAATCACAGAAAAAAAAATCACCACATAGTCTCACTCATCTACAGCACTTAACCTGAATCTACCCAAGATACCTTACATATCCAGCAAGCATCTCGTGGACTAGACACTACGATAGAGGGGGAGGGAGGGGAGGGTATCAAAGGGGTAGGAAACACAAATCTAGACCCAAACGGCAATGATACCATAAAATTCAACTTACTAAAAGACAGACCAAATGGCTGATCCTTCACCAGGCCCTTACAGGGA
Source organism: Dipus sagitta (assembly GCA_036346955.1). NCBI lineage: Eukaryota > Metazoa > Chordata > Mammalia > Rodentia > Dipodidae > Dipus > Dipus sagitta. The sequence goes on from CM070776.1 coordinate 104,290,204, forward strand.
ACACCTGAACCACAAGACACTGGAGAGGGTAGGATCACGACTAACCTTAATCTTCTACATCTTCCCTCCTTCCTTCTCCCTCTCCCCCTTTCTCTCTCTCTCTCTTCTCTCTAACTCTTATATATTAATTATCTTTTGCCTCATTTTCTTAGTGGGCACTGACCTGTAACTCCCAGTACCAGCATTGGGCTACCATCCACAATGAGCTTTTGATCAGAGAGACCTACAAGGTTTCCCAAAAGACAGACAGATTTCTGTCAGAGTACTTGATGACCCACCAAAGGTTAGTGGTAAGACCCTACTGCTGAAGACACCTTATGTGGTTGACATGCAAAACAGAATGGCATGGCTGGAAGTTGGAAGAGAGTCATTCCCCAGACAGTCAGCATGTCTAGTGCCAGAAGGTGCTACATGGGTGACTGGGGGAAAATGACCAATATCTGTCCAAGCAACTCATGGTCTAACCTACTTAGCAGCAAGTAACCTGTTGGGATGCCCACACAAGTGCAATAGTGGCACACAGCCATGGAGGGGAACCAACTGCTCTTAATTTGGCTAACTGATCCCCTCAGTGGTATGGGACCCATAGCTTGAGCAGGGAAATAAGTCAGAACCATCCAAACATAATTCCACTTGCCAAAACAAGCTACCATCAATCATGGGCTACAAGAGGGCCTACACCTATTAAATTCTCTATTAAAAAAAAGTAAGTGTTATCTCTTTTGTCCTGGTGCTAACTTATTCTCCGTTGGAGAATCTGCTTCTCTTTTTCAGATAGATGTAGATCCTAAGGAGAGAGCCACCCCAACATACCTCCAAAGGGCCCCAGCTAAAACTATGAAAAATTGGCGAAAAAAGCAAGGGTGCTGTTTTCCTGATGAACCGGATACCAACAGAAGGGTAAAGGAGACCAACACAGAGAAAAATCAACTCCTACCAAATCAGAGATCCAGAGCCTCAGAGGTCCCCAACACCTCATCACTGAAGCAGACCAAAAATGAACCCAACATGGCTCAGGGAAATTTTGCGGAAGAGGGGGCGGAAAGAATGTCACAGCCACATGTTGGGTCATGATATGTAGAGACATTTATCTTACACATAACTGTGGGCTAACTCCACAATGCATGACCCATATAACTCAACAATGAGGGGCCAAGGGGAGGGGGTAGGTCATGGATGAGCCTAATAATGGTACCAAACTTACTGTATTAGCTGAATACAAAACTAACTAATAAGGAAAAAAAGAAAAAAGAAAGATTTTAAAGTTAAAAAAAAAGAAACACATCAAAATGTGTTCCAGATTGGATTTGTTAAGATGTCTTTTAATATGATTATGGAACAGAAAACTAAGTGGACAAAACCCAAATTTTACTGTTAAAATTATTAGAGTTATAATGTATATATCTGTGTTTATACATGTGTTTAATGCATGTTCTATGGGAAAATGTCTTTTATAATTTTGTAATATCACTGTGTAAAATAGTTTTATTTTAATACATATAACTTTTTGATGTGCAAAAAAAAGTATTTTTAAACTCAAAAAAAAAAAAAAAACCTGCTTCTAGCCTGGTCCAAGCAAGTCTCTTCCTCACCCTCATAAGCCAAACCTCACAGTTCTTAGTTCTTACTGCATTCAGGTCTTTCAACTTTGACCAGAATAGCCCATCAAGCTGTATGTATAGCATTGCAAGGCATCTCTTAGGCCAAGGTTTCAAATCCTTCCACATTCCTCTTGAAAATCAGCTCCAGAAGGCCAAAGCCACACAGTCAGGTATCTAACAGCAAATGACCCCACTCCTCAATACTAACTTTTCTGTTGCAGTCAGGTTTGCATTGCTGGCAGAAATCATCTGACCAAGAGCAGATTGTGGGAAAAAATGTTTATTTTGGCTTACAGACTTGAAGGGAAGTTCTGTGATGGCAGGAGAAAATGATGGCATGAGCAGAGGATGGACATCACCTCTTGGCCCACATCAGGTGGACAACAGGAGTAGGAGAGTGTGCCAAACACTGGTAAGGAGAAACTGGTTATAACACCCACAAGTCTGCCTCCAATAATACACCACCTCCTGGAGGCTGTATTTTTCAATTGCCATCAGCTGGGGAACCTAGCATTCAGAACGCCTATGTTTATCTGGAACACCTGAATCAAACTACCATAATACCCAACAAGAAGAAACTTATGGAAGAGAAAGGGTTTAAATTGGCTTATAATTCAAGGGACTAGAGCCAATTATGGCTGGGAAAGAATGACAGAAGCAGGAAACCAGTGTCACATCATGAAATAACCATGGATGAAGTACAAAAGAAGAGTGACAAGTTGGCTCAGCTATAATACCTCAAGGACTGTCCTATCCTACCCTACCCCCAGTGACATACTTCCTAGAGCAACACTCTACCTTATACAGGGTCCACAAACTTCCAGAACATTGCCACTAACTGAAAATTAAGTATTCAAACTTAGTTTATGGAGGTCATTTTATATTTAATCCACCTTATTCTGACACTGACCCCCATAGTCTATATGACCATCTAATGATGTAAAATGCCTTGAGTCCAGCTTAAATTTCCCATTGTTTTTCAAGGTAAGGTCTCACTCTAATCCAGGATGACCTGGAATTCACTCTGTATTCTCAGAGTGGCCTTGAACTCATGGTGATCCTCCTACCTCTGCCTCCCAAGTGCTGGGATTAAAGGTGTGTGCCACCACGTCCAGCTTATAAAGTTCCCGCTGTTTTGACCAATTCAAACACTGCTCAAAATCCAAAGTCTCATCTGAAGCTCAAAGCTGTCTCTTAATTGTGAGCCCTGTAAAATCAAAACTTGTTATATATTTTCTACATATATCAACACAGAATAATAATTTTCATTGCAAAAGAGATGAATGGGTGCATAGCAAGGTACAATTAGCCCAAAGCAATACTGGAATGCAGAAAAGTAAACACCAAATCAAGAACTATCATTTTCAACATCCAGAACTCTTATTTTAGCTATTTATTGAGAAATATAACATGATCATAATAGGCTTTTGACTAGATTTTCAGTGCATGTATTCCCTCCCATGCAGCAGGCCTCTAGTCAAATCAGAGAGTAGTCTCTCCCCATAACAGATATGTCACTATTGGATCAGTTGGCACATTCAGCCTTGTTGACCAACTGTCCAAATCTTCCTGGATCAACTGCTGGTTAAAACCAATAGTATCTTCTCTCTCCCAATTGGCTGCATGCTGCATAGCTCTTTCCAGCATACTCACTGATAATCAACTAGCAATAATTTTCCAACTCAGCTCCAGCTTGATTTCTCAGAGACTTGATGCCCAATATTGCAGTTAGGTTTGCATAGCTGGTAGAAATCACCTAACCAAGAATAAGTTGTGGGAAAAAAGAGGTTTATTTTGGCTTACAGGCTCGAGAGGGAAGCTCCATGTTGGCAGGGAAAATGATGGCATGAGCAGAGGGTGGACATCACCCCGGCCAACATAATGTGTACCATAGCAACAGGAGAGTATGCCAAACATTGGCAATGGGAAACTGGCTATAACACCCATAAGCCTGCCCCCAACAATGCACTCTCTCCAGGAGGCATTAATTACCAAATCTCCGTCAACTGGGAACCAGCATTCAGAACACCTAAATTTATGGGGGACACCTGAATCAAATTACCACACCCAACAATGTAGTTTCAGCAGTGATATCATCTAGTTATTGTGAGAAACCATAGGCCTTGGCAATAGCCTATAATGTTTTAGGGTCAACAGTGGACTCCCTGGCCAACAACCTATGAGAAAGTATCTCCACCCCTGTTATCTAGAACACTTGACAAATTATATGTGGACCAAAAGGCTTGGGCAGCTATGCCAGTAGCCTCTCTTTCAGGCCAGATTCACCCTACGCAGATGTCATTTTCTTGGCGGATGTCCCATGATCCTGGCATCCACAGTAACCTGGGGTCTCCATTGTAACTAATGGTTCATCTTCATAGCTTCAAGTAATGGACTCTTTTTAGCAATTTGTACCATACCTCACACTTTTCATATCTTTTTTGCATTTCATTTTTATCACATTCACTGTAGGCCTAAATCCAGGCTGATAATAGAAGTTATGTCATACATTCAATATTATTCTGCCTGAAAATTTTCTCTGACAAACACATTAGTCCTTTACATGTATAGTCAACTTGCTCACGTTGTCAGGACACAGGAAGAATGCACCAAGCTCTCTACCAGATAACACTCCAACTGCTTATATTCCTGTTCTCAATAGAGTCGTCATTCCTCTCTAAATCCTTACAAACCAAGCCTCCATTGTCTGCATTTCTCTCAGCCTCTGGTCTTTCAGAATCCTTCAAAATTGGCTCATTAAGGTCTATTTACAGCATTCTAATGCTTCTCTAGTCATTCAAAATTCTTCCACAATCTTTCCAAAACCAATGTCCAAAGACTAATAACCACTTGGTTAAGTTTATTGAAGTAATGCCCCCACTTCTCAGAACCAATTTCACTTATCACTTATGTTTCTGATGCAGACATCCCCCTTCATATATGAAGAGTAGAAGCCTCTAGGGAAGGCACATACACAAACACAGACACACACACACATGCACACACACACACTTGTGGAACATAAATCAGGAGATGGCATGTCATATGATTCTCTTTGCACAGAGGATCAGATAGTGAGGGGTGCAGAACTTAGAGAAACATCACATATGCAATGAAACAAGAAAAGGAACCAAAAACACTCAATTATAATGAGCTGAATCATCAGATATAGGTGTGTAAAGAAGAGACTTGATGGGTTGGTGGCCTCACAAAGGAAACACAGGAGGTGGCCAGCCCACAGATATAATAAGTAAGCCCTGGAAAACATGAAGTGACAGCAGGAAGTTTTCACCATAATTGATATGTGTAGCCATCTTAGAGAACACTGTGTCAGACATGGGTTGTAGTGCTGCCAGTGGAGTCATTTTTTACTTCTGGCTCTTTATCAACAGCTCCAACATCTTGAAGTCTTCATTAAAAGCTAGGGTTCATTTCACAACTTCACACAGTGGACTCTCAGGACCTTCCTGCACAGTTTTCAACCCTACAACACATTTACTAGCTTCAGAGTAACCTTGCAGAAAGATTCTGTGACCCCTTAATCTTGTATCTTTAATGCCTGTGAACACAGTACCACATGGACAATTCTTCCAAGTTCTATTAATAGTAGAATTAAGCCTATTCACATTGAGCTCAGTTGTAATGGCTTCTATATGGTTTCTTTGGTTGATGAATCAGTGAAAAGACTTTCTTAAGCAGCTGTTTTTGAATAGAAAACACTTTTTTTCTGGCATTTTCCCATCAGGCTTTTATTACAAAACTAATTGTGTTCTTACAAGAACTTTTAATGGTTCAGGTCTTTCCCTTAATACACCTTTCCTATTGTCCCTATGCAGACCAGGAATCTGTTGCACAATTACAGAGCATTCAACAGAAGCCATATCACAGACTCAATGCTATTATGCATTGACATTTTTCTCCTCCAAACACATTAGGCCATTAATTTTAAACTTATACTTATTGAAATTCTCAGAAAATGGGCAGAATGTGGCCAGTTTCTTTGCCATAATATCAGATAAATTTGTCTAGCCCAGTTCCCAATAGAGTCTTGGCCCCCTCTGAAATCTCATGAGCTAAGCCTACAATGTCCATGTTCATCTCATCATTCTGGTATTTCAAATTCCTACAAGAATAGCCCATTAAACTCAACTTAAAACACTGTAAGGCTTCTTAAACCAAAGTTACAATCTCTTCCTCATCCCTTACCCAATCCATTTTCAAAGGTTTACAAACCACATATTCAGGTTTGTCACAGTACTGGCTGTTATTCCTCTGTGCTAATTTTCTCTGTTATTTAAAGTCTTTTTGCTATGAACAAACTCCTACCTAGAAGCTGCTAAAGGAAGGAAATGGTTTGTTTTGTGGCTTTCAAATTCAAGGGGTTGTTTTTTTTTAGCAAGAAAGGCAAAGTGTCAGGAACAGGGAGCGAGACCATTACATTCAGGTGGGTCATAGATGGCAAACAGGAAGTGGAGCCAAGTGCTAAAACTTAAAGACTCACTCCAGTGACCCACTTTCTCCAGTAATGCTCTACCACCTGAAAATTCCACAACCTTCTCATACACTGCAATCCACTGGTGAAATAATTTTTCAAACACTTGAGCCTTTGGTGGACATTTTACATTTGAGGATAACAAGTATTCTAAAATGAAAAGAAAAACAAGAGGAGTACCCAACTAAAGCAGCCTCAATAATACCAACACTTACTGTGAATGAGGATATCCGCCATGCCAGACTGTCCCTGGTCAGTGTTAGAGTAGTTCTCAAATTCTGTTCTTGCTATGGAAATCATTACTGTGTTATTCACAGATACCCAAAGACAGTTGTTGCAGTTACTTTCTAGTTTCTGGGATGAAACACCAAATGCAACTTGTGGAAGAAAAGAGGTTTATTTCTGCCTTATAATTTCAAGGGAAAATTTCATTATGTGTGGGACATGGCAGGAGTAGAGTGCCAGGATGACATTTTTATAGCATCTAGGGGAAAATTGTGAAAGTATGCAAGTGTAGCAAGTGAGAATGTGCTGAGTTACAATACCCTAAGGTCCACCTCTTACAGGAAGACTTCACCACCCAAAAGCTCCACTAGCTGGGAATGAGGTATGAGGCTTAATTATAAACACATGGGGGACACTTTGCCTTCAAACCACCACAATAGAAAAGACCAACCCTGTCTTGTTGATGGTTTTATCTCCAATGTTTAGCAGTTACTATATTTATCAGATATACACTGAAGATGCATATTTACAAGTTCAGTGTTGGAAAGTATTGAAATCTCTGAATCATCTCTGCAGCCTCAGTAATTCAAATTCTAAGGATGGCCAATTATGATGTTTTCCCCTTCCTTAAAAATAGTATGAAGCCTATATACTCTCAGAGATCATTTCTATACTTCCAGTTGCTACTCTAGTTCCCCTGAATTTGTAGGGTACTGCAAACATAGTACATCTCCTGAGTATCAAGATGATTTTTGGTGCTGCTTTTCTTCAACCATCATTTCCCATTGATACTTATTATTTTCTCTCTTTGAAAGAATTGAAAACAACACAGAATTTGGTAGTGTACTCCTTTGACTAGGAAGGACAAAGCCTGTGGCTAGAGAGGTCATAGATTCTGGTGAGGAAACTACACTTTTGTCAAATGGACATTATCTCAAATTTCCTCCTCAATATTTGTTGGTTTGCCCATAGATTACTTTTGCTGATACCTTTTGTTTGTCTATTTGTTTTAAGTACAAATAGTCCTAAATAGCCATAGTATTGAATCTAAGTCACTTTTAAGTGTTCAGCACTAAATGGTACATCTACATCACACCCCCCCCCAAAGCCCAGGGAACATCATGGAAGAGAAGGGAAAAAGTTATTAAGAGTCACAGTTGTGAAACACTGCCTTTATGATCATTGTCTTCTTGGACGTTCTGCAGAGGCAATTACCTTCACAAGAGCTACACAAGATTGAATCTGTCAACATTCCATCAGGAGCAAGGAAGGGCTTGAGGCCACAACCCCTCCCTAAAGATTGATAGGCAGTTAACAGTTGCTAGAAGGGAGGTTCTCATGAGGCCACACACTCCCTGATGATCCAGAGGCAATTACTGTTTGCTAGAAGAGGGAAAGACATGTTCTTCAGTAGTGTAGAAATTGGTCTCTTCTTCATAACAGACATGCTACCATTGTACCCATTGGGACATTTGGCCTTGCTGGTCAAATATAGGGCTTGTAGTGTCCACTGTTGATTATCACCAATGATGACTTCTCTCTCCCATAGGGATGCATGCAACATAGCTTTTTCCCGGTTTTGTAGCCTTTCTACAGGGAGAAGATTTTTAGCTCAGCTCCTGCTTGATTTCTCAGTGACCTTGCAGCACAAGCATGTGGAGTCTGCAGCTATACATTCTTACCATCTTTTTTGGGTAAGAAACCAAGAACCTTGGCAATGGCTTGTAATGTTTTGGGGGTATCAGGTGCCTCCCTGGCCAACAACTCACTGAAAGGTATCCCATCCCTGCCATTGTAATTTCTCTAGTAACAATCTATGGATTCTTGGTGTGTCATTATGAAAAAAGTAGGTTTCCATATGGCTTGTTCATACCATCTTAAATTGTTATTATTTCTCACTCCACCCTTTCTTTACTCAATCTCTTCCTGTGACTTCACTTAGGCCATTCCACCCTCAATAATACACATACACACACACACACACACACACACACACACACACACACACACACATAATCTCCTTAAGTCCTTTCCTCCCTCCTTTATAGTCCTTTTCTATCTTACTGGTTTCTGCTACCAATTTTTACTCTAACTCACATACAAGTCTAAATATTTGTAGCTAGGTTCCACATATGAGAGAGAGCGTGCAGTGTTTGGATTTCTGAGCCCAGATTATATATCTTAATATCATCCTTTCCAGATCCATCCATTTCCCCACAGATTTCATAATTTCATTTTTCTTTACTGCTGAATGGAACTGCATTGTATAGATGTACCTTCAACTTATCCATTCATCCATTGAGGGGCATCAAGGTTGGTTCCATTTGCTAGCTATTTGGAATATAGCAGCAATAAACATGGATGAGCAAATACCTGTAAGGTAGTGAGAAGGGTCCTTAAGATATATGCCTAGGAGTAGCATAGCTGGGTGATATGGAAAATCTGTTTTTAGCTGTTTCTGAGACTTCTACACTGATTCAACAATGGCTATGCCAGTTTACATTCCCACCAACAGTATAGAAGAGTTCCTCTTTTTCCACATCCACACAGGCATTTATTATCTTTTTTTTTTCTTGATGCTAGCCATTCTGACAGGAGTGAGATAGAAGCTTAAAGTAGTTTTAATTTGCACTTCCCTGATGGTTAAGAATGTAGAACATCATTTTTAGATGTTTATATCCCATATGTATTTCTTCTTTTGAGAACTCTGGATTTAGTTCCATAGCCCATTTTTTAAATTGGGTTGTTTGGTTACTAATTGTTTAAGTTTTAGAGTTCTTTTCATATAGTGGATATTAATCCTTTGTCAGATGTATAGCTGGCAAATATTTTCAGCCATCCTTCAAGCTCTGCTTCTTGAGTGCTGGGATTAAAAGCATGTGCCAAAACACCCACTTGAGACTTAGTTTTAATATGGCTGTCAAGGTGACAGGCATAGACTCTTGCATTCACATACCAGGGTCAAAAGTTGGCACACCTCCCAGGAGACTTCACAGGAATCTGAGACAGAGACTAACCTCTACAACTGTGTATCAATATAACACCTCAATCTGCTTTTCAGATATCAGCCAGCTCAAACATAAGATAAGTTCCTACCACTGTCACTGGTATAACTTCCTTTGTAAGTGTTCCCATAACCTATGCAGAAGCCTAAGTCAATTGGAATCATCCAAGCTAAAAGAGCTAATATTTTGGCCCCTGTTTCCTAGGTCACAAGGCCATTGGAGATGGTGGGACACTTCTAACTTGTTTTATACTTTCCATCTGGTAAGTCACATGTCTTCCACACCAGGGAGGACATGGAGACCCAGAAACAAAACAGTGTAGTCTGAAACAGGAGAGTCCTAACTGAATAAAAGTCATTCCTCCAGTCTTCCCAGAGGAGGGAAGGCCACTTGGTCTACACGATGCTGAATCATCCTAATAGATAACACCAGTACTAAAGAAGCTACAGTGCTCCTTTAGATCCTTAAAATCTCCTTTTGAGAGCCATTTGTGACCTCCAAAATTACATGTTTGATTAAATTTGGGCTACATGCTTGGTCTTAAACACTCAGGAACATATAACCAAACACAAAGAGGTACATAAAAGCCTAAAAGGAGACACAAACACAAGTCTGCTCTTCCTCTCACCACAAAGCATGCCTCCTTAACTATCCTTGGTGCTATTCAGTCTTTTCATTCTACCTGTCTAAGCTCAGGATGGAAACTCATTCCTTATAGGAGCCGAAGACTATGCACAGGATAGTCTCAGTATAATGGCTGTGTTTGTGGGCTGTAGTCCACTTCTAGCACCTTTGGACTTCCCTGGTGGGTATCTACTCTCCAAAGAGATGACCGAAACCATTAAAAATATATATTAACAAGGAAAGTGATAGTTTTTCTATTCTAACCCAGATCACTAGATGGGATGTTTCTGAATGGCCTACCAAATCTACCAGGAACAAACATAGTAAACACAGAAAGAGTTTCTCCCTCAACTCATTGCCCTGTCTCATGTCCCTTTATGTCTGAACAATGTGTGGTGATATAAAAATTATTCTCAGTCTGAGTTGCCAATTTTTTGGTTAACTAACAGACGGTGTGACAAGGGCCTAAGCTGGAAGAGAACATAAGTGACTCCATATTATAAACTTCAGCTGCACTTAGACCTGACTGCGAAATACAAGGACGTTGAGCTTAGCTGGTGCCTTAGGATATGGTCTCACCAACACTTGAACTTCATGCTTGGCTTGCTTTAACACAATGGGTTATCACAAGGCAAATTTTTTTTTCTCACTTTTGCTAAATGCAATTTTCAGCTTCTGTATTAACTGCTGCTTGTTTGCATTTTCAGGGAGGGGATATTCCAGAAAAGTTCTCGTTTTATCTAAAATCAATGAAAGTAACTCTTGCTTTTGTACGATTATGATTACTAAACTTCTGAACTGTAAAAGTAAGATACGAAATTCTTTTGGTTTTCTCCTATAAGAGGAAGCCTGAAGTACAGACCAGCACTGCATTTAGGCTCCCAAGTCCTGCCTGTAGTTGCTGCCTGGCTTAATTTTAGTGCCCCAGTGGTCTTCCCTGGGGATCCTCACCAGGAAGCACTCCCTCCCCCTCAAATTTATCTGTATCAACTATAATACATTTTAGATGCTATCTGCTGAGCTCTTGGCTTTGAGACTGGTGGAAGATAGTACTCTGTCAAATTAATATAGCCCAAAAGGTCTCCCCTTATAGGCACAAGAATGTTAGGTCACTCACAGTATTGAGTGATGAATAACTATTGTATTAGGAAAGTTGCATCTTACACATCTACTTAGACTGAATTCTGGGTAAAATGGGTTTCTGAGAAGACCATACCCTCTTTCCTGGAAGCACTCACCCTGGGAAAGTCACAGGGGTTTAAAGCAAGGAGAAGAGAAATAAAAGCTTGCCAGGATCAGAGCCCTTGCTGCTCAGCTAGTCCATTCTTATTCTGGAGTGTATTCTTGTTTCCTTGCATGTTCTAAATTAAATTCTGCTTGCCTTATTACTGTGTCTTATTTGATTTTTTAAAAAATCTTTTTCAAGCACAAGAACCAAGACTTTGCTGGACTCAAGATCAGAAGAAACTGGACACCACTCCATAACAAAATGATAAAGGAAATTTCTCAGGCTGCAGGTGGCAGCATAGAGCTGTGTCTCTACCACTAATTCCAAAGACAGTGTAGGACTAAGTTGAAAAGGCATCCTCTTAGAAATTATTTTTTGTAAGATTGTGATGGCTCATAAACTCTTTGTAATAGTTTTATCAGACAAACAAATACAAGGACCTTATTTCATAGTCTTCTGACACCTTTTTAAAATTAAGGCTTGAAATAAATAACTCCATGTTGGTTCTGATAATTTTAACCATTTATAACACACACCACGCTTAACTCTCTCTCTCTCTCTCTCTCTCTCTCTCTCTCTCTCTCTCTCTCACACACACACACACACACACACACATTGTTAAGGAGGAAAAGAAATATTCTTACTAACAATCATGGTTCATAGCTGGAATAGACTCCTGTATAAAAACAGATTAAAAATCCAAAAATACCCTGAAGTTTCTTAATATGTATACCTCATGTATTTATGTGAAATATACAGGGAGAAGATAAAATCTCAAAGAGGTGGATCTGAATTCAGGCTGAAACTCCACTTACAACTGAAACAAAGACAGGAGGATGTTTGTGAGTCCAGGAAGGGTGAAATGAAGAGGAAAGGCAGAGTCTCCAAGGGTGAAGTCTGATATGGAGATTCAGTCAGTGGGACTTCTCCTTTGTTTGTTGAGAGTTTGTGGTAATCTGGATTCAGTTTATCATTCTGGAACACAGGGGAGGAGATTCTTTCTAATGCACAATACCTTTAGAAATGTTAATTTCCCTTATACATGGCTAACTGTGGGGCTTGTGTTCAAGGCTTCTCCTATGTTGCTAGATTTTTAAAAATAACATTTTCATTACCATCCTTATGAAAAAATGTTATTTGTGGGTGTCACTTTTTTGGTGCCTACTGTGTGTGTGTGAGCAAAAATGAGTGTATATTATTACTATGGGTTTAAACAACTAGTTCTAGTAGGATATGGGAATATGGAGTGTCTCTGGGAGCTATGGAGTAACTCCTAGGTAAGCTTTTTATATAGGATTTAGCACGTTCCACACTCAGGGACACAAAACTTCCACTGAGTGCATGGCCTTCTAGCTCTTGTCTTATAAATTGAAAAAAATGAGATTTAGAAAGATTTTATTATAGATCTTTAAATAAGGAAAGAGTGCAGAACTCCTGTATAGCAGGAGAGGCTGAAACACCATCTCCATCTGAAACAAAGCAGGGTATTGGGGAGGGATATTAGGATGAGCTGGCCAGGAAAGGCAAGGTAAACAAGGGTAAATTCTGTGAGGGAAATCCAGTCCAGTCAATGCCTTCTCCCCTGCTAGGAGTCTGATTTATTATGAGAAAGAACAAATGCATGGCAGAGAGCCTGGGGGAACCAAAAATGGATTGATAGTTGAGTGGCTGTGGTTGAGGATATAAGTGCATGATCTCCTTAAGGGAATAATCATTCATTACATTTTTTAGCAGATATTTAGATATGTAAGCTTTCTTGGGAATGGTCTTCTGGCCAGGTGATGGGCATGTCCAGTTCGAATAACTCTTAAAGGAGGGGACAATAGTATGTGTTCATAATCATGTGTTTTGGATAGTTGAGAATGTCATGTCTCTACTCAGGGCCAAAGGCAGAGCACAGACTTTACTCCTCTGAACAGGAGGAAGTAGCTTTACCCTTAATGGCTTTTACAAATGTGTCTTCCCTTTACAACAGTGTTTTAAATCTTAAGGAAAGGGCAACTATAATGTTTTTCTTTGTAGTGTTACCAGGGTAATAGGAGGTGGGGCCCGAAGTTGATTAAATGGGAGGGGTCCCTCTATTACAACCTTCAAGCCTGCTAAAGCCTTTCTATGTATGTAACAATTATTCAATGTGGGAACTGGAAGTTGGGGTGTCTTTGAGAGTGATGCCCCCTCTTTTGCTCTTGATTGATCACTAACTCAGGAATTAGATTGACAAATGCTCACAGTCACGCAAACCTATTAAGTCAGTGGCCGCAAGGTTCTTGATTTATGACTTTGACAAATGAAATCCACAGAGGGAGATGATTAGAAGCAATTTATTATAGAGCTTAAGAAGGAGAGAAGGCAGAGCTCCTTCTATAAGGCAGGGTACTCAGAAATGAGAAAGCACACCTGTTGTCTGATTGGCATTTTTATGGGGATTTACTGCATGGGGCCTGAGCTGTTCACTCTAGCACCCATACTCCAGATGTCCAAGCACTTGGCCACAATAAATGAAAAATGATAATCCCATTTACATTCCTCAGCAATGGAATAATTATTCTTGGAAGGGGGTAATCTTCTTTTCTAGGAGGGGTAAGTCTTTTAGGGGAAAAGAGATAAGGACCAGATCATTCTGACATTTCTGGCCACCAGCTAGGTGGAGGAGGTGAGCCCTCCTTTAGGGACATAGAGATCAGGAATAACCAGTGTCTCTTCTTATAGGCTTGAGGATAGTTCGCCTTATAGCCTCAAGGACATTTCTCACCTTCAGCAAGTTTTAGTTAACTTTTGGGGGCTCTCTACACTCTAATCTGCCTCAATGTCAGGAAATTCAGAGACAAACAGAAGCTGTTCTTAGATGTTGTTGTACTGTTTCTCATTGTTGATTATTAGCACTCCATTTAACAAGTTTGGAAGTCTTCTACCTTGAAGTGTATCTCTAATGTAATTCAGGTAACAATACTGGATATTTCCATGAAAGCAGAATTCCCAATAAAACCACAATCCTGGGGCTATAAGATCTTGCTCTGTTGACTTTTAGGTGGAGATAAAAGACAATCTCTTTTGCAACATTCTCAATATGTTCTGTAGCAATTTATTTTTGTTTTGTTGTCTCATTTTGAGTTTCCATTAGTTGGGGGCTGGGGTGCCATGGGCACCTACTGAGTCCTTGAAAAAGTGTTTGAACAAAGACATATGGATAGTAACAGAAGAAAAGATAGTTTATTAACAGAAAGTGGCACTTCAGGGAGAGTGGAAATGAGCCTAAGGTCAATGCTGTCCTACAGATTAGAACATTTATATAGCACATACTCTGCACATGCTATTATATGTTGGTCTTGGTGGGAGGTGTTTGCAGTCTGATTTCTTTTAGATGCTAATTTTGAACTGGCTCTCCTGCTAAAGTTTCAAATCTCTGATGTCATCTGAATTTGAAATATATTTGTATAAATGTGACAAAGTAACAGCTAATTTTTAAATGTTTATGATTACATCATAAAGTATTTCGTACTATATATGCTACAGCATAATAACTGAACCCAAAGTACTACCAAACACAGAGAATCTAAACCTAACATTGTCTCTCTTTAAACAATTGCTTCTATCTTAATCATTTCATAGTTATTGCAAATGTTTTTCTATGTGGCAAATTAAATATTAACATATTCAACCTCAAAATATTAGTTATAATAGAATCTATAACAATATACATGAACAATATATTAATGTTAATTAATATTAGTATATAATGTCCAAATTTTATTACTATTCCCACAGGGGAAGAAATTGCCTATCTGAACATGAGAATATCTACAAACCATATGTATCTCTCCAACAGGCCCCCATGAAAAACACATCTAGAAACCATGCATAAAACTATCTGCACCTAGATAAAGAGACCCAAATTCTAGCCTGTGTGTGTGTATGCATGTGTGTGTATGTGTGTGTGTGTGTGTGTGTGTGTATGATTGCACATGCAAGTGCACATGTGTATGCTTGGTACTGGTGACTGAACCCAAGACCTTCAATATACCAGGTAAGCATTCTACCTCTGTACTACAAGCCTAGCTCTCCAAATTCTACCCTCTTCTACATCCATATCTTATATTTGCATAACGCAGGGACCAAGGTTCGATTCCCCAGTACCCACTCAAGCCACATACACAAGATCGTGCATGTATCTGGGGTTCATTTGCAATGACTAGAGGACCTGTGGTACCCTTTCTCTCTCTCTCTCTCTCTCTCTCTCTCTCTCTCTCTCTCTTTCTCTCTCTCACCTTTTTTTCTCAGATAAATAAATAGAATATAAAAAGGCCACAGCCAAACCTGAATATGTTCTTGTTCATGGAAATTGCTATCTTCTGTAATTTCACCACTACTGGGAAATCCTATCATGCAAAAGATCCTATGAATAGTATAAAAATCTTTATTAGCCAGACATGGTGGTATATGCTTGTAATAGCAGGACTTGGGAGATTATAGGAAGATTACTAGGATTTAAAGGCCTGCCTAGCTACTTTTTTAATAGGTCTACCTTGGTAAAGTGACCCACACTTTACCCACATCAGTAATTTACTAAAATAGATTTTAAAATTTAGGCCTTAGATGTCTTCTAGCAGGTTTATATTAAGAAATTTCTCCATATTGTATCAAATTCATGGTTACCATTTGCCATACATGAATACAATATCACATAGCAATTACGCATAGAATCTTCATACACTAGATTTATAAAAAAAATACAAAAATAATGCCTTTTTCTGATAAATATTTAAAAAACAATTTCAAAGCTTCCTTTTTTCTCTACCTTTTAATACTATAAAAAGGTTTAAAATATTTATAACTCAACTTTAAAATGAATTGCACATATATAAATTACAGCCTGGGTGTTTTCAATTGATAAATAAGTATGACCCTTAATCATTTTAAAGCTCTATTGCTAAAATTTATTTCTTTTAAATTATTTGCCTATATTAGATGAAAATGTACTCAAGAAAGTCTGTATTTCTAGATATTTAATGTACCTCTAAAGTTCTCAAACTTGTTACAAGACCAGATATCACATGATGATGAATTAATGCATTTGAGTAAACACATTTAATAATCCCAATTCAAATATATTATAATGTATACACCTGAAGATGTTATGAGTACTTGAATTTATACCTAGAAGTTGCTTTAGTATTTTATCATATTTACAAAAATAGCTTAGATAATTTGCTTCTGTCTTAAATGTTAATAAATATTCATCATACTTTATATTTACTTTCAACAATTAGATTTGGATTAGACACAGAATTTAAGATAGAAAGGTATAATTAATATCTTAAGCCCTCTATGTTTGGAGTAGAGAAAAAAATTGGGGCAAGAAATATGCATGACTAAGCAGTGTTGCTCAAGGTCTACTGTCCTGGTCTCCTTGATCATTGTTTCCTTCCTGGCCCTGTAAGATGTTTTAAAGAATTACTGATTGGTTGAGGGGACAAGGAGATTCTTACATGATCATTTCTGGTTATTTTGTGCTGCCTGTCCACCAGGGATGATTATTTTCATCAAGGGGGTGGATACTACTCCTGGCATCCAAAATGATTGCAGGGTTAGGACAATGACTTCCCTTTGTGCATTCAACATTGAAGGAGGATGAGATAGGTGGGTAGGCAGGCACTTTTTGAGTGATTAACATGTGTGAGTAGAGACTAACTCAAAGGAGGAAAACCCATAATGAAGATAGAAATAGTAGGCCTTCATTCAACATGTTTCTAGCTATTGTGCACCCAAGTGAGGAGTCAGTGCTTGTTATATTTCATAAGAACTGCCCCTCCTATCTATCCCCTCCTAACAAGTATGATTAGGACCAGGTACTCATTATCTACTATTAACTAAGCTTTATTGCCCCAGAGCTTCAGCGCTCCTGGGAGAAGATGTTGCAATCAAAACTTCACTTAAATGGGGAAGCTTTCTATAGAAATATCAAACAATCATAATATGTGACCACTAAATACAGATTAAAAAAAGGAATGACACCCATCACATAGGCTTGAGTCACCTTGATTCACAGATTCTCAACACCTATTTGATGCAGAATTTTAAGGTTCAGGAGGGGTTTACAAAATTTATGAACCCCATGTATGTATTCTGCCCTACCACTAAGAAAGAATTGATAAAGACAGACTCAAATAAGATAATATGAACACTTATGTTTATGTAAGGAAACAAAATCACAAGTTGTGGGGTCTATTTGTTTTTTATTAGTTTTGTACTCAATGTAAAGTTGGTACCATCATTAGCTTCCTCCCTGTCCTACCCTCTCTGCAGGGACCCTCCTCTTTGGGGAATATGGGTCGTGCATTGTGGGGTTAGCTATCAGTTATGGGTAGGAGGCAATGTCTCTGTGTATCATGACCCAACGTGTGGCTCTGACAATCTTTCCACCCCCCTCTTCCAAAAATTTCCCTGAGCCAAGTTGGGTTCATTTTAGGTCTGCTTCAGTGATGAGGTCTTGGGGGCCTCTGTGTCTGGATATCTTGTTTGGTAGGAGTTGAGTGTTCTGTATGTCTATCTCCTTCACCCTTGTGCTGGTACCAGGTTCACCAAGAAAGCAGTACTGTTAGTCATTTTTTGTGAGGTCTATTTTAAGGAAGATTGGCATTTAGGATGAAAGGCTGGAACAAAGCCATAAACCTATGGGAAGTTTAAACACACTGTCATGTGTAAGACACTGCATAGTTTATAAGGTTCTTTTTAAGAAAAAATTGAGGATTTTAGGGAAAGACTGGTATAGAGCCACAAGCACATCAAGAGGAGTTCATAAAGCCCATTTAAGAGAAACAGCTTTCAAGGAGAGATTAAGTACAGCCATGAGCGCATGGAGGATGGAATTTAGGAGCTTGTGTAGGGAGATTTAGAAGGAATATACATGGCATCTTCCTATGGAGGGAAGTTAAGAGGGCTGTGAGGCTCAAGGAAGACAAACAGGGAAAATATTAGGGCAGAGACCAAGAAATTCACAGGAGAAATGAGAAATGAAGTCAATTACCCTCATGGTTACCCCCAATTTAAGGAAATTACACTAGCAGCAGGCCTGGAGGTAGTGAGAGCACCCACATGTTAGATCTAAAGTGCAAAGGATACACACATGTTGTCAAGTCAGAGACCATAGGGAAATCATGCATGTAATCAAAGTAAGAAGTTACCCCAAACTAAAGTCTACTAGGTCAAGAAACAGTCTCAGGCTTTCCAACCCCTAACCCAGCTAGGCTGGGTGAGGGGGAAGCCAGATTCAAGTGTATTTACATGGCCCTATCAAAGACAGGCAGGTAGAGTTGGGAAGAGCCAGAAAAGCAGAGCAGAGTGGAACTAGAAACAGGAAGAAGACAGCAGCCTTGAAGGTAAAGGGAAGGCTCAATTGCTTTGTAGATTTGGAAGGCTGACCCCAGAGCCAGCACATTTGGACCATGAATCCAGGTAGTGCTCTGTACTGTGGACAGAAGGGGGCACTCTAGATCAGTCTTGATCAAACATGATTTCCCTTTCTGCCAAGAGCTCCATTCATGTGTCAGGACTAAGGTGACATGTGGGATCCTTGGTTCTCCTGGGTCTCCTGGTTCTCTCTGGGTCTTAATTTCTAAATAAAACTGCCTAAAAGAAGCTAGCTTTCTTCTAAACTCCATCACTTCTCACAGTACAAAACCCCCTCTTTCCTGAAACAAGCTTATAATCGCCTCTCTTCCACTATTGGATTATTGGGACTCCCCTTATCTCTTGCTCTGAACCCTGCACTCTCTCACTTGCCATTAAATAAATCTTTGGGCCCATGAAACTTTCAGTCTCGATCTCCTATTGTAAAACTGAAGCCTAACAATCCTTTTAAATAAAAGTTTTGTTCTTTTTTTCCCTCAATGTGTATATTGTGTGGTGTTCCTGTGTATGTGCGTTAGTAGGCATGCATATGTATGTGCATGTGGATGTGAGCCAGAGGTTCATGGCTGGTATCTTCCTTCTTCAATTGATTGCCACCTTATTTTGATACAGGGTCTATCACTGAACCTACAGCTCACCCATTTGACAAGTCTAGTGAGCAAAAGAATCCCAGGGATCCCCATGTCTCCACCTCCCCAGTGCTAGGGTTATAGATTTCTGTCACCATATCTAGTATTTTTATTTCTGTATTGGGAATCCAAACTCAGGAAACATGTCAAGCACTACCTGAGATAGTTTAGTGTGACTGAACTCCTAAAAGTAAAAGCAAGGAATGCCCTTGAGCCTGCCCTTGAAGTCTCTACTTTGCTAGAGATCAGTAGAAGCCTCTAGCTTCCCCTTATCTCTTGCCTAAAGGAGTTCCCTAAAATTCCTGAAGAGATTAACCTTAATCCTTGCATTATGGTTGGTTAAGCACAGCCCCAAAAGTAGGTGTCCTTATCTCAGCCCCCATTCAGAACCTATAAATGACCCCAATTTGGGTCCCTAGGTCGGCTTTACCCCCTCCTTCCTTTACATGGGCAGGACCTTTTGGTAATTTCTTCTCTTTCCTTCTCTTAATCTAATAGCTCTGTAGTCCATACCCTCTGATCTGTGGATTTCAATTCTTTGAATTAGTAACACAAGAGTCAAGGGATTCCCTCAAATTTTATCATATCAGTGCATTGTCATATATTGATGCATTGGCAAGGAACCCCAAAATGCCTGTATCATATCCATTGAGCCATCTCCCTAGGCAAAGTGCCAGTTAGGGAAGCCCAAAATATTTCCACTGCAAAGCCAATTTTCTTGTTAGATGTCTAAAGGACACAATCACAAAGTTTAAAAGCCACAAATGACAGGAAACAGAATAAGAATCAGGGCCAGTATATAAGTTGAAACATTCATTTTTTTCCATTTTATCACAAGCACCAGAGGGTTATTGATATTAATAAAAGTGATAATAACGAGGCATCAGAAAAAGTACATGAAAACTCATTTTGTGGTTGCATTGCATTCAAAAGGCTGAAGATACTATCTTTTCATGGTGGCCAGGGTGATACTAGAATTCGTAGCCATAAAGCTGGCTCTGGGTCTGAATGATACAGAAATTTTGAGGTGTTCTCTGCAAATATACTAATATACATAAATGCACCAATAATTTCGACTGTGTTCCCAGATTGTTGTCTTATGAATTTCAAAAATGAAATGCACATTCTAGAGGATAAGGTTCAGAAAGATTTTATCATAGTTTAGAGCTTTAAGAATGAGAGCTTTAACAGAAAGCTGGCTTAAGGAAAGGAGGGGAGACACTGAGAAGCCCAGAATCTAAGAGAAGGAAACAAGGCAGAGCTCTTGCCCAATGGAGGCAATATGTGGAATGAAAGGCCCAAGCTGAGGCTCAAGTTGGGGTAATTTATGTGAGCCCTGTGAAGGAGCAGCTGGTATAGCCAGTTAAATCATGATGTAAGGTGTCTATGGTCAAGATTTCTGGAAAAAACTCAATCTTCCCAGAAATCTTATTTGTCTAGAGAGGACTTTCTTTGAATCGAGTGTAAGGACTCCCTAAGGAGGTAGAGATAAAAAAACAACAGACCTTTCTGACCTGTAGTAAAATGTATTGCCTTGGAATTTTTTTTCATACAGACCCACCAAAAATTCCCACATTTAGTCAAGGATAAAAATAGTCATATTGGGGCCCTGTTACCCCTAAACTGCATCATGAATAATTGCCCACAGTAAGGGAGAAAAAGACAAAGAGAGGGAACTCATGAGGCCTCACCCCTCCCTGTGAAGTTATTGGCAGTTAAAAGTTGCTGGAGGAGGGAGAGAAATTTCCTTCACAGGTGTTGCCAATGGTTAAGTTGACCATGCCCTGGGAAATAAACTCCGATCTAAAACAGGGTCTGTAAGGAGTCCAGGAAAGTCCTTGAACCCCAAACCCTTAGTTAATTTATGCTTTGAAGAAAAGGACTGGATAAAATAAGAATACAAAAGATAATTATCAAATTATTATATTTATTAAGGCGAGAGTTAAATCAAGAGAAGGAAAAAAATCATCCACATGGTCTGAGAGCCCACATGGTAGGCCTGGAAGAAATGTAAAAAGAGATTTAGAGAGGAAGGAAAGGAAAGAAAAGAAAGTACAAAGAATTCCTGCCATGTGGACGTCAGGAGGAGATAAAGAGTCCATGTGGGAGTAAGGGTCAGGGGGAGACTCAGCAGAACTGGAGATTCAGTAGTGATGAACAGGCTTCCAAGGGATCTTGACCTCTTAACATAAATTCATTCATAAAGTGACTATATTGAGCTTTATCTTCTGATTTACATAAGCCAGAGAGACATCTTATTTGTCTGGGCTAAACACTAACTCAGGAAGAGACTAGCCATGACATCAAGTCTGAGGGCTGAACTTGACCAAACACAATGTAAGGATTAGATTCACATTCTAGACAATTAGCTTCCCTCCCAGGAGGGGCTCAGATTATTTTGGAAAAACTGATCTCTGGAAGAGACAAGAATTTAGATCATTCAGTGATCTCTAGCAAAGTGTAGAAGGCAAGGATATGCCCAAAGACACTCCTGCTGTTTTACTTTCAGGGTCCCAGTCACCCTAAATTACCTAAAAAAGATACCCAACTTCCTCTCACATCCAGGCTCATACAACCTCGCAGTGACTGACACTACCTATACAAGACCATCATAATAGGAGGAAAAGATCCTGACATCAAAATGAAAGAGAGACTGATTGAGAGGGGGAGTGGATATGATGGAGAATGGGAGTTTCAAAGGGGAAAGTGGGGGGAGGGAGGGCATTATCAGATATTTTTATAATCATGGAAGTTGTTAATAAAAATCAATTAAAAAAACCCACAGATAATGTAAAGAATACAAACTGAGGATGTCAAAAAGGCCTGTTTAAGCCTGGAGAAACTAGATCTCAGGAGAAACGACTTTAAAATGATTCCACTGGATATCACACTGGCATGTAGTTAGTCTTTCTTGATTTATCACTCTGCCAGTTGGTACCTGATGTGTGTGTTCTCCTCCTTTCTATAAGACTGACAGCTAGTAACCAGGCAGAAGGCTTCCAGCTTGACTTCACCTTGATTTTTCAGGGTCCTGCAATCCAAGCATGTGGAGTCTTCACCAACAGGTTCTTATAATCTAGTTCAAAGGTAATCTCACAATTGCAGATAAATGGGCAGCAGTTCACCCAAAGATTTTTCTTTCTGTGCCATATTCCTTTGCTCACATTTTTCATTTCTGCACAAAGCAAACCTGCACAACATCTCAGGACATGGGCATAACAGCAAGCTTCTCACACAAACTGCTGGTCCAGTCCAAGCAAAGCTCTTTCTCACTCTCATAAGCCAAACCTCACAGTCCAAAGTTCTTATTGCATTCAGATCTTTCAACTCTGATAAGAATAGTCCATCAAGCTGTACTTACAGCACTGCAAGGCATCTCTTAGGCCAGGGATTCAAATTCTTCCACATTCCTCTTGAAAATCAGCTCCAAAAAGCCAAAGCCAAACAGTCAGGTGTCTAGCATTTCTGATAGAAATCACCCAACCAAGAGCAGCTTGTGGGAAAAAAAGAGGTTTATTTTGGCTTACAGGCTCAAGGGGGAAGCTCCACAATGGCAGGGAAAACAATGACATGAGCAGAGGATGTTCATCACCCCCTGGTCAACATAAGGTGGACAATAGCAACAGGAGAGTGTGTCAAACACTGGCAAAGGGAAACTGGCTATAACACCCATAAGCCTAACCCAACAATACACTCCCTCCAGGAGGTGTTAATTCCCAAATCTCCATCAACTGGGAACCTAGCATTCAGAACACCTAAGTTTATGGGGGACACCTGAATCAAATTAACACATTCAGCTCCTGGCCCCCATAAACTATTAATCATCCATGAAGTAAAATGAAATGCATTTAGTCCAAGTTTCAAAGTCCCCATAGTTTTTATCATTTCCAATGATGTTCATATATCCTCCTAGTCCAAGATCTTTTAACTGAGCCATAATACCAAAAAATCCCCCCAAAACCCATAATGGCACAGAATAAACATTCACATCATAAAACAAGGCATTGGTCATAGCAAAGAAACATTCAGCCAATACAAGATTTAAAATAATCAGGGCAAACATGAAACTCTGTATCCTCAAGTCCAACAACTATAGTCAGTGACAAATCTCCAAGTCTGATAATTTCAACCAGCAACAAGTCTCTGGAGTTCCAATTCCACCCCTCCAGCTAGGCTACTCACAGTCCTGGAAAACTTCATCATGGCCAGCAGCTTTCCTTAGCAGCCATCTCATGGTCCTAGCATCTCCACTGGGTCTCCACTGTAATCCACACTTAATCTTCATGGCTCCATGGTGTCTCAATACAGGTATCTAGCAAACCTGCTTCTCACTGCCCAATGCCATTTCGGAAACATAAAACCTTGTTGCAAACTCAATAACCCTCTCTTTCCTGTATTTCATATACTCCACTATACCAGGTAGAGTGCCAATTCGTTAACCCAGGGAGGAATAAAGCAGACTTTTCAGAACAGGACATTCTTTGAGCACTCAGTCCCCTTCAAGAGAGTCTACATTCTTCCTGTTGCTCCAGTGCAGGTCAGCTGGGCCAATCTCAAAGATTGTAATCTCTCAATTGCAGCTGAATGGACAGCAGTTCACCGAAAGATTTTTTTTTTTTCCCTATACCATATCCCTCTGCCCATGCCAGTTCATTTCTACAAAGACCAACCTGCACAACTTCTCAGGCCACAAGCATAACAGCAAGCCTCACAAAAACTCCCAGCCCAGTCTAAGCAAAGCTCTTTCTCACCCTCATAAGCCAAACCTCCCAGTCCATAGTTCTCACTGCATTCAGGTCTTTCAACTCTAACCAGAATAATCCATCAAGCTGTACTTATAGTACTGCAAGGTGTCTCTTAGACCAAGGTTTCAAATCCTTCTTCATTCCTCTTGAAAATCAGCTCCCAAAGGTCAAAGCCACACAGTCAGTTGTCTAGCAGTAATCCCACTCCTCTGTACCACTTTACTGTTGCAGTCAGGTCCACATTGCTGGTAGAAATCACTCAACCAAGAGCAGCTTGTGGGAAAAAAAGGGTTTATTTTGGCTTACAGGCTCGAGGGGGAAGCTCCACGATGGCAGGGAAAATGAGGACATGAGCAGAGGGTGGATATCACCCCCTGGCCAACATAAGGTGGACAATAGCAACAGGAGAGTGTGCCAAACACTGGCAAGGGGAAACTGGCTATAATACCCACAAACCTGCCCCAACAATACACTCCTTCCAGGAGGCATTAATTTCCAAATCTCCATCAACTGGGAACCTACCATTCAGAACATCTAAGTTTATGGGGGGCACCTGAATCAAACTACCTCCATATCCTATTAAATCAAGTATAAAATATTATAAAAAGTTCTTGTATATATTCATGAGATATCATGTCACTATGCAAAGTCTAGTATAAAAGACAGTTGGTATACATAGAAGTTATATTTTACAATTTCCTCCTTGATGCCGGTCAAGTTATGTCTCTCTGCCTGTCCAGCTCTAAGCTGACCAGAGCTGAATGCCTGCTCAATATTTCCATAACCAGACCACTTATGTCAAGACACCCGCTATCCTTTAATGCAAACGGGTAACCACCCCTTTCTTGCAGGTGTGGTACTTCAAATTCTTCTAGCCTTAGATGTCATTACTGCTAAACTTGGAATATATGTGGTCTTGGGACAATTTTTTTTTGTTAAGAATCAAATGTTCTTAAACAAAATGTTAGTTCATAGTAAAAAGTTGCAGTTCAGAATCAGAGTACCTGGACAGTCCATGGGAGCTTGTTGTGAGGTCACATAAGCTGTTTACAAAGGTGGTTGATATTCAGTCTTGAGAGATTGAACACAAGTGAAGATGTCAGAACTGAGACAGATGTGGAAACTAAAGGATCTGGAATGGAGATGATGTGTAAAGTCCAAAGTAGATATTCTGCTTCCTGACAGAATGGCAGGTGATTTCTCTAGTCAGTCAAACATTTCATTTTGAAGGAGGACACCAATAGAACTTGTAACCAGGAGCCTGTGTAAAACGAGCTCCTAAGTAGCCTGACCACCACTTGAGACTGAGACTGGTCTCTTCTGATTGGTAGAGAGCCTGTGCAGGGATGATGATGTCAATAATGAGGTAAATTGTGATGTCAACAGGCATGAAAGTGCTGGTAACTTTGTTAGAAACTGTGATGTGGGATACATTTGAGTGATAAAGCAGACTGTAACTTAAAAATTTTTACAATATATCCTGAGATACAAACAGAAAGTTTTCATACAATATATGTACTAGGACACAGATATATGAAGGGTCCTGTTAGAAGACATAGTAAGGGACAATTCAGTCTGTATGTATAGTTTTAGAAAGGACCTCACAAACAAAGCATTGTGACAGTTGGGTCTTTAATTATTGGTAGAAGTTAGGCTGAATTATGAGAAATAATTATTTTAATTATAATTTATGGATATTAACCTGGGCAAAAATACACACATACACTTACACACAGGGGAAAAGAGAGAGAGGAGAAGGGAGATAAAGAATGCAAAAATATCTAAAATCAAAAGGAAAAATGATACTGTAGTAATTACTATAGCTGTCTAAAACCTAAGCAACACAATCAAATGAAATCCTATAGACTAAATTTCTGAAGCCTTGTAGTGATTTTCCTTAAAAATCATGGAACCTAAACCCATATGCTTAGTATGTCATTAGCCAGTGTTAAGAATTTATACGATGACTTCCGGTTAAAATAGTGGCATAGGAACCACCTAAAGACCCTACCAGCAAACAGTTAGAGCTAATAAACACCTATAGCCATGTAGTAGTATACAAAAAAGCCCACAGATATCAGTAGCCTTCTTACATGTTAACAACAAACACACAGAGGATCAAGTCAGAGAAGCACTCCCATTCACAATTGCATCAAAAAAAAAAAAAAAAACCATAAAGTACCTTGGAATAAACCTAACTAAGGAAGTAAAGGATCTGTACAATGAAAACTTTAAAACACTCAAATGAGAAATTGCAGAAGACACTAGGAAATGGAAAGACATCCCTTGTTCTTAGATCAGAAGAATCAACATTGTGAAAATGGCAATCTTATCAAAAGCAATCTACACATTTAATGCAACACCCCTCAAAATTCCAATGACATTCTTTACAAAAATAGAAAAAAACAATCCAAAAATTCATTTGGAAGCACAAAATTCTTGTATATCTAAAACAATACTGAGCAACAAAAATAAGAGTGGTGGTATCACCATACCTGATTTTAATCTATACTACAGAGCCATAGTAGCAAAAACATCATGGTACTGGCACAAAAGCAGACATGTAGATCCATGTAACAGAATAGAGGCCCCTGGTGTAAGTCCTGGGAGCTATAGCCACCTGATATTCAACAAAAAATGCCAAAAACACTAATTGGAGAAAAGACAGCCTCTTCAGTAAATGGTGCTAGGAAAACTGGATATGTATCTGTAGAAGGATGGAAATAGATCCTTCTCTCTCTCCATGGACAAGAATTAAGTCCCATTGAATTAAAGACCTTAATATCTGACCTGAAACTGCTATTGGGAAAAGTGGAATCTCTTCAACATGTTGGTCTTGGCAAAGACTTTCTGAAATTAACCCAAGTTGCTCAGGCAATTAGATCACAGATTAACCTCCGGGACCTCATGAAATTACAAAGATTTTGTATGGCAAAGGACACTGTGAATAAAGCAAAGAGGCAACCTACAGAATGGGAAAAAATCTTTGCAGGCTATAAATCTGATAGACAATTAATATCTAGGATATACAAAGAACTCAAAAAAATTAAATAAGAAATCAATCATGCCAATTAAGAAATGGGCTATGGAACTAAATAGGGAGTTCTCAAAAGAAGAAATACCGATGGCATATAACAGGTGTTATTCATGAGCCCTAGGGGTGTAATGTCTGCTGGTATCTGGATAAAAGCATATACTATGCTCATCAAACTGTCCAATAAGCACTTCTCTTAATGTTCATACCCATATATTAATGGTACTGTCAATTTTGGTAGAGACCCTTCCCTTTTCAGATGGCAGTGACCTTGGGATGACTCATAAGGCACCATGATGCTGAGAAGAAGTGGCAGGGGAGTGCTCAGCACTGCAATATCTCAATCACACCTTCCATGGCTCAGGGTCCATTGCGGAAGAAGTAGTGGAAAGAATGTAAGAACCAAAGGTAAGGGAGGACTACTTACAATATGCTCCTCCAGACACAAAATGGCCTGGATATCCATGACCTCACAGTGCCTGACACTACATACATAAGACCATCATAATAGGAGGTAAAAGATCATGACATCAAAATAAAAGACTGATTGGGGGGGTTATATGATGGAGAGTGGAGACTCAAAGGGTAAACTGGGGGGAGGGAGGGCATTACCATTGGATATTGTTTACAATCATGTACATTGTCAATAAAAAATATTTTTTTAAAAAAAGATCTTTTTGCCTTGTCTTCCATGATGTTCCCTGGGCTTTGGAGGGTGTCATTTGGATGTAACAGCTAATGCTGAACACTCAAAGTGACTTAGTTTCAACACTTTGGCCAGCTAGGACTCTTTTTAGTAAAAACAAACAAACAAATAAATAAAAACCCACACACATGCAAAATAAAACAAAACAAAAACTATCAGCAATAATAATCTATGGGCAAACTCACAGATATTTGGAAGGCAATTTGACATCCTGTCCAATTTTACAAAACAGCCATAATTGTTACCTTGCCAGAACTTATGTCCTCTCTAGCCATAGGCTTTTGTCCTTCCTAGTCATAGGTTTACAGTACCAAATTCTGTGTTCTCTGCAACTCTCCTAAATGGATAAAAGAATGAATATCAATGGCAAAAGATAGTTGAAGCCGGGCAACTCTCCTAAATGGATAAAAGAATGAATATCAATGGCAAAAGATAGTTGAAGCCGGGCGTGGTGGCACATGCCTTTAATCCCAGCACTTGGGAGGCAGAGGTAGGAGGATCACCGTGAGTTCGAGGCCACCCTGAGACTCCATAGTGAATTCCAGGTCAGCCTGGACTAGAGTGAGACCCTACCTCAAAAAACCAAAAAAAAAAAAAAAAAAAGATAGTTGAAGCAAAGCAGCACCCTAAATCAGCTTGATACTCAGGGGATGTATTACTCTATCAAGTACCCTACAAATTCAGAGGCATTTCACTAGCACTTGTAACTATAGAAATGATCTCTGAAAGTATATAGTCTTCTCACTAATTCTAAGAAAGGGAAAAACATCACAATTAGCAATTCTTAGAATTTGGAATATTGGTGCTGGGAAGATGGCTCAATAGATTAAGCACTTCCCACCCAAGAATGAGTACCCACATTTGAACCCCAGTACACATGTAGAGTTCTGTATGCTACAGCAGGCAATTGTAATTCCATACATGTCTATGAGCAGGACATAGACAGAGGCAGGAGGATCCTCCAGAAGCTCTGGGGCCAACTACCCTGATTAAAATTTGTGATACTGGCCATGCATGGTGGTGCATACCTTTAATCCCAGTACTCAGGGGGCAGAGGTACAAGGATTGCCATGAGTTTGAGGCCATCCTGAGACTACTTTGTGAATTCCAGGTCAGCCTATTCTAGAGTGAGACCCTACCTCAAAAAAAATGTGATACTGATGTAAGATTTTCTGATTCAGGGGGACTTCTAGGCCTGTGAACCCCACCTTTTAGGTTCTTATCCATTTTAATAAATGTCATAGATAGCTTCACATTGCATGGATGAACCTGCAGACCAGACACAGTTTATGGGAGGATGAAGGGATTTATTGAACTTACCGATCCAGGGGAGGTTCCATAATGGTAGAAGAAGTTGGACCCCTTTCATAGATCCACACAGACAGAAAAGCAACCACCAGTACCACAAGCAAGCAAACTTGAGGAATCCCAGGCAGAACTCCAGCACTCTGCATATTTTAGGCTGGAATTCAGATCTGCAACCAAATACACCTTAGGACTGGACCATAGGATCTGCCCACAGTGACATCTCCTTCAGCCAGGCAGCTGGAGTTCAGAGTTACAAGCTTTAATAAACTGGTTAATCTATTGAGGGAGGGACATCTATTCAAACTATCACAAGAAAGAATAGAAAAAACTGTCACTAAGAAAGGTAATATATTTCAGGAGAATTGGTATCCAGGAGAAGACTAGAAAGACTCAAGCCAGAGAGGAATTATTTTTCTTGCCCAGCTGAAGATGGAGAGAAGTAAAAGGAGAAATAGGGAACTCTCCAGGAGGGAAGTCCATGGGAAGCACACAAACACACACACACACACACACACACACACACACGACACACAAGAGGAGAGCCAAGGCCAAATATTTTAGAAAAAATATGCACACGCATGTGTGAAATAAAGCACGAATGCATAAGCCCTTCACATTTACATAAAATAAAACTAAGTAATTCTATAGTAAGCGACTCAGGTTCTAAGGAAATATCACACATATATCAGAGTGAGAAAGCATCCAAACTGAGAGATGGGTGTTAGTTTTCCATGAGCGTCAAGGTAGCTTGTCCTTGTGTTCCTTGGACCTTGGCATTGGCTCACTGCCTATATAAACCTATATTACTCCTGTTTCTCCTTCAACATCCTATCTCAAAGGAGGTGGAAGAGTAGGTCTAATACTTGAAAGATGTTCTCTGATTTCAATGTATGCACTATGGTCATGTGCACAAGCACTCACATACAAGTACACACACATACACACACACACACACACACACACACACACATAGCATAAGAAGGAAAAGAGTTTGAAGTACTATGTAAAAGGAGGGAGTCTATGTCACAGTTGCCCTCCTTAATATTTAAAATATATGAAAGTGAGGAAGGTACAGTTACTGTTAGGTTCCTAGTGAGAAAATTAGCAGGCTTTGTGGCTGTTGAAGGTGCACCTCCCTTGACCTCCAACTCTTGTTTGACTGGTAATACACTAACTTTAAGAAAGAGGAAATATAACAAGAATGTGAAATGCCATGTGGAAATGACGTGGGAATTTGGGGTGACTTTAGTGTGACAGAGTCTTCTCCGTTCTTGGTTGGGCTGTAACTCAGGAGTTAGTGTGAGGATGCTCACTGCCACACAAAACTTCCACTGAGTCAGAGGTCACCAGGTTCTTGTCTTATGAATTTTGACAAATGAAATCCTTAGCCTATGGAGCTTCAGAGAAGGCAAGAGTGCAGAGTTCCTGCTGTAATTCAGGAGGGGGATTTGGTGGAAAATGGAAAAGCTATCTTGCAAAGCCTGATGGACTGTGCTCTCTTCTCCAGTGCCCATGTAAAGCAAGAGGCACAAAGTGGCATATTTATCTGAAGTTTGTTTGCAGTGGCAACAGGCCCTTGTGCACCCATCCCTACTCTTTATCTCTTTGCTTACAAACAAAAAATTGTAAAATAAAGCAGTAAATGCTGTCCATGTGGAGTAGTGCCTCTGCTGTTTCAGGTGGTAGTTCAGTTTCTGAAATCCTACATACTCACAGTTGCAAAGGAATGAAGCAGTGCTGCTTTCTTCTCACAGAGCTGAACTGGGGGCAGCATTGCTTCAGCTCACACAGCACCAGGAAGCTATGTATGTTGAAAGAAAAAGTGAATGCATTTTGACATCTTCAGCTCCAGGAATAGAGGAACTATCATGCATACGATGATGGCTCTGAGGATTTCAGGGGTGTGCATACTCATATCTAAGTTCACAGGCAAATGAATGTGACTGTGAAAGGGAAATTACAAGGATCATCTGACAATAGGAAGAGATAACACAGAACCTGAAAATATTTGTCTTCAGTATATATCTGATGAATATACTATCTGTTAAATGTTGGAGGTAAACCCATTAACAAGACAGGGCTTGTCTTGTCTATTGTGGTGGTTTGAATGCAATGTGTCCCCCATGTGTCTTGTGGTTATGATTAAGCTTCATACCTCATCACACCTAGTGGAGCCCCTGGATGGCGAAGTCTTGCTGGAGGAGATATGTTGTTGTGGTGGGCCTTTGGGTATTATGACCCAGCACAGTCTTACTTGCCACACTTGCGTAGTTTCTCTACCTCCTTCTTGCTGCTATGAATATGTGATGACTGGCTCTTGAATCCTGCCATGTCCCACCCATGATGAAACTTCCCCTTGAAGTTATAAGGCAGAAATAAACCCTTTCCTTCCACAAGCTGCTTTTGCTGTGATGTTCTGTACCAGAAAGAAGGAAGTGACTATAACAACTATCTTTCAGTACCTTAGATTCTGGTTTGATTAAGACAGGAATAATATCCATAGCAAGAAGAGAATTGGAGACTTCCTCTGTCTAACTCTGATTAGAAACAATTTGACAGCATGGATATCCTCATGAGGAATCAGTGTTGTTATTTTTGATGGTGCTTTAGTTGGACACTCCTCTTTTTTATTTTCATGCTTTTTAAAAAACAATTTATTTATTTATTTGAGAGCAACAGAGAGAGAGAGAGAGAGAATGGGCATGCCAG
This sequence comes from Dipus sagitta, assembly GCA_036346955.1. Taxonomy (NCBI): domain Eukaryota; kingdom Metazoa; phylum Chordata; class Mammalia; order Rodentia; family Dipodidae; genus Dipus; species Dipus sagitta. The sequence continues at coordinate 104,321,917 of CM070776.1, forward strand.
GGCCTCCAGCCACTGCAAACGAACTCCAGATGTGTGCCCCCCCTTATGCATCTGGCTAACGTGGGTCCTGGGGAATCGATCCTCGAACTGGGGCCCTTAGGCTTCACAGGCAAGCACTTAACCGCTAAATCATCTCTCCAGCCCATGTTTTTTTTTTTAAATATGTGTTTTGTTCAGATATAAAATGTCCCCCAAAGGCTCAGGTGTTTGAAAAATTCTTTACCCAGCTAATTGCACTGTTTTGGAAGGTTGTGGAATTTTCACTTGTTAGAAAATTGGTGGGGGAAGTTGGTCAATAGGGTAAGACTTTAAGATTTGGAGCTTTGCTCCACTTCCTGGTTGCCCTCTACTTCCCAGCTAAAATGTGGTCATCTGGCTTCCTGTTCCTGCCACTGTGCCTTCCCTACTAAAAAACTTCCACTTGATGCTGAAAACCATAAAACAAACCCTTTCTTTCCTTAAATTGCCTCCATTTGGGTGGTTGTTTATAGAAATGAGACTAAGTAATACATAAAATTAGTACCAAGGTGTGGGGATCAATACTGTGAGAAACTGAATACATGGATTACAAACCTTTGGAAATGGATTGGATGAGGAATGTGAATGAGTTTGGAATTTGGGGTTAGAAAAGCATTACAATGCTTTAAGCTGATATTAATGGGCTATTCAGGTAGGAGTCTGAAATCCCAGTATGATGAGATGAACATGGACATTGTAGGCTTGGCTTATGAGGTTTCAGAGGGGACCTAGACTCTATTAGGAACTGGGCTAGAGGAAATTCTTCTGATATTATTGCAACAAAACTGGCCATATTCTGCCCATGTTTTGAGGGTCCCCAACACCTCATCACTGAAGCAGACCAAAAATGAAACCAACATGGCTCAGGGAAATTTTGCGGAAGAGGGGGTGGAAAGAATGTCAGAGCCACATGTTGGGTCATGATATGCAGAGACATTTATCTTACACATAACTGTGGGCTAACTCCACAATGCATGACCCATATACCTCAACAAGGAGGGGCCAAGGGGAAGGGGGTAGGTCACGGATGAGCCTAATAATGGTACCAAACTGACTGTACTTGCTGAATATAAAACTAACTAATAAAGAACAAAAATGCAAAAAAAAAGTAAGATAATATTTAAAAAAAAAGAATTTAAGAGTCAAATACAGGGCAGGAGTCCTTATAATGCTGTGTTCCAGAAACAAATTGGCCTAGATATTCATTACCTCACAATGACTGACAGTATCTGCATTATAAAAGGGGAAAATATGATGGCATCGAAATAGAAGAGAGAGAGCTGGAGGTATGGCTTAGTGATTAAGGCGCATGCCTGCAAAGCCTAAGGATCCAGGTTTGATTCTCCAGATACCACGCAAGCCAGATACATATGATGGCGCATGCATCTGGAGTTTGTTTGCAGTGGATAGAGGCCATTGTGTGCACATATTCTCTGTCTCTGTCTTTAATAAATAAATAAAATTAAAATAAATCTTTAAAAAAGTAGAAGAGTGATTAGTTGGAAAGAAAAAGTGCAGGGAAAGGGTGGTAATCAAGGAAATAAGGGTGGTATGAGGGAATTATAACCATGGTATATTTTTTAATAAATAGCTAAAATAAGAGTTGTATATACTGAACATGAAAATTCACAATTTGGTGTTTGACCTACTGGATTTCAGTCTTGCTGTGGTCAAATCTTTCCTTGGCATGAACCTATGCATTGCTTTTAGAATAAGACTGTTTATTCTGTGATACTATAATTTAGAAGTATGTAACTTATGTTTTGATTTTATGGGGCTCACAGTTATGAGACAGCCTGTCTACTATTACACCAGTGTCACCATGGCCATTATCACTTTTGATTTTTCATGTCATTGCATTCCTTCTCTCTCTCTCTCTCTCTCTTTTTCTGTGTGTGTGTGTGTTTATGCCCAGGTTAACACTTGTAAATTAAAATACCCATTTACAAAAACCATTTATCTTTATTTACCAAACTTCTATCTACAATTAAAGACCCAACTGGCACAATATTTTGTTTGTGAGGCTCTTTCTAAAATTGTACATACAGAGTGAATTATCCCTTACTATGTCTTCCAACAATACCCTACATATATATGTGTCCTTATACATATATTGTACTTCAAATTTCTGTTTAGCTCACTTGATATGTTGCAAACATTTTTAAGTTACAGTTTGCATTATTAAATTGATGTATTCCACATGACAGTTACTAACAGTTACCAGCATTTTCATGCCTGGTGACATCACAATTCACCTCCTTATTGATAACAACATCCCTGCACAGACTCTCAACCAATCAGGGGAGACCAGTCTCAGTCTCACGTGGTGGACAGGCTGTTTAGGAGCTGGTCTTACACAGGCTTCTGGTTACAAGTTCCACTGGTGTCCTTACTTCAAAATGAAATGTTTGACTGACTAGAGACATCACTTGCCATTCCTTCAGGAGGCAGAATATCTACTTTGGACTTTGTACATCATCTCCATTCCAGATCCTTTTCTCCTGCACTGAATGAAATGAAGGTATCATTTGGCAGATTCCAACTGCTGTTCATCAAGAATTTCCAACCCCTCCTTTCTTGAGTCTGTTTATGACAATATTTAGTCATCGAGGAGGTGGTGTAATGTTTTTCCATGTAATAAAGGAAATAGTGAAATATAATTTAGATGTGTACTAAGTGACTTTCATAGTACATTTTGCTTAGCAGCATGATATTTTATGAGTATGAGAATTTAATTTGGTGAAGTTGTAGCCCCTTTTGACTTTGTAGGTCTACATCACATTTTTATGATGAACTAGTCATTAACATAAATATTGAAGGGTCACTTGTCTGGTAAATATTACAAATACTTGTTATAATACTTCCTATTTAATTTAATATAGTATCAGCTATTCTATGGACACCTTTTGGCTTCACCTACCATGTTCATGAAGCCTGAGTGTTTTCATTTTCTGACCCTTCTGCACTGCTCTCTCCATCCTCCCTGTGGCACAGCCACATATGAGCCAAATGTGAGGGCACATGCGCCTTTTCCATCCTGTCTAGTCCTTTCCGTCCTGTGTGCTACTGCCTCCCTCCATGCCACCGTTGCTGCCACTCTCCTCCATGAGCCAATGTGCACCTTCCTTCTCCTTGAGCTTGCCCACCCCCAACCACTGCCACTGAAAGCCTGGGAATCTCTGTGCACCATCCTAGCAGTTTGTGTGAGATCTGGCTACTCATCCTGTCCACTTGGTCCACCCCACCCCACACTGTCATCTCTGACACTCGTGGTTGATTCCTGTACAATCACAGCCTGTGTGAGTTCAGGCGCTCCTGTCTGCTGCTCTGCACACTCTGCCCTCCACTTGCACTGCCTTCCTATGGATTCAGCAGTGTGAGCGCAGTCACCTGCTTCACATAGGCCTCTAGCAGTTGCTGCCCACTGCCCTCCAACATGTAGCTTCGTTTAGGCTCAGCTAACTACTCTATGCACATGTCTCTCCTCCCAAACCCCTGCATAACACAAATAAAATGGCCTGCAAGCTGAACTGAGGATCCCCAATCCCGTGTGAGCATACCCCATCCAGGAATCAGCACCAATTACTCCCACAACTGAACTTCAATAAATGCTGAGCTAGTTAGGCACAGAAAATCTGAGATAAAAGAATACCAATCATCCATCTGAATACTAAGTTAATGTAGGTGTGCCAGAAATACTTGAACAATGCATTCTATAGTACTGATTGATCTTCAGGCAACATGTGCCATCTATTGCAATATGACATAAATTTTACAGGCATAACTGACAGTTCTATAATTTGTATAGAGGCCTGCTTCAAAGGAAGGAATATATTCATGGTACTGAAAACTAGATGAAAAGCCCAAGGCTGGGGAGAATATAGGCCCTAGGGAGGACCTACCATTGGTATATGGCTAAATAGTTGTGTTGTCAAACTGCTTCCTAAGTATTCATATTTATATCCACAGAGCTTGTTTCCTATAAGCCTCCACTAACAGAAAAACTTTCTTAATGCAGTTAGTGGTGGTCAATTCAGAGAATTATAACTGCTGAGGTTTGAAAAATTAGTGACTGATGAGTGCACGGCATTTAATGACACACATCATTTCCTTTAGGGCTTAGAGAACAGTATGGAATATGGAAATGAAAGATAGTCAGAACAGGAGGATCTGGAGGAGTGCTGTGGAACTCTAGCATCTGGACACCACAAGGCCATGAAATCTCAACAGATTTGGGACCCACTCAACATTGTGTTGTAAATACTGGAGAGGATTTCTAATTTCCAATGAATTGATCACAGGGTTACATTGATCATCAACTTGACAGGACAGGACATGTGTCTTTGAAACTTTGTATATCACAAATAAAGCTGTTGGAAAAACTGTCCAGAAGTTTTTTTGTTGTTGTTGTTTTATTTTTTTGCTTTTATTTCAAGATAGGATTTCCCTCTAGTCCAGGCTAACCTGCAATTCACTGTGAGGTCTCAGGCTGACCTCCAATTCATGGTGAGCCTCCTATCTCAGCCTCCTAAGTGCTGGGATTAAAGGTTTCTGCCACCGTACCCCACGTACAGAAGTCTTAGTTTGGATATATGCTTGGATATTTTCTGGAGTGAAATGCGTTTATCATATTGCATACATATGCTTAATTTTTGAAAAAAAACGCTCATTTTTGCCATATTAGTTCTTTAATTTTACCTTCCTTTCAGGAGTATATGGAACTTTCAATTGTTCCACTGTCTGGGGATAAATTAATATCATCAGTCTAAATTTTATCCATCTTAATCTGTGTTTTGGCATATATACTATTGTGTATTGAGTTGAATTTCTCATGGGTATATCTTTAAACTTTTTGTCATTACATATTTTGGAAATAAGTCACCAATCATATTTGTGATTTTCAAATATCTACTCCTCAACCACATATGCCCACACACATAGTAGCATGCATACACATACACATGTTCACGACACACACATACACAGAAATCCAACTTTGCTGGGAATAGCGGTGCATGCATGTACAACCAGAGGGTAGTCTGGGATACTATCAGATTCTGTCTCAAAAATGTGATAATAAAATCAACCAAAAGGGGAAACAAAGGCTACTAACAAAAACCCAAAATAGGGGTTGGGGAGATTGTTCAGTGATTAATGGCAATGGTTTGCAAAGCCTGCCAGTCTGCTTTCAATTTTTAAAAGTCTATGTAAAACCAGATGAAACAAAGTGGCACATGCATCAGGAGTTAGTTTCAAGTGGCAAGAGGCCCTGACATGCCTATACTCTCTTTCCGGTAGGATATAAATTTTTAAAAATTATTTTATTTATTATTTGTAAGCAGAGAAAAGAGTGAAAGAAACAGAGAGAATAGGTATGCTAGGGTCTCTACCTACTGCCAATGAAATTGAGGCATGTGACAAATTGTGCATCTGGCTTTACGTTGTTAATGGGGATTTGAACCTTGGTCATTTGGCTTTGCCAGCAAGTGCCTTAACCACTAAATCATCTCTCCAGACCCCAAAATAAATTTTAAAAAGTACCAATCAAAAAGAATTAAAATTAAAAAAAGATGCAGATATCCATCTTTCTCTGGGATTTGAATGCACATTGCTTGTACACTGTCTTTTCATCTGCTGTTGAGTCCTTATTTGGGGGGCAGGTGATTTTCTGGTACGCTTCACTCTTATGGATTTTTTTCTTTAACATTTTTATTGACATTTTTGAACCATGTATATAATTTTGCTCATAATCCACCTCCACTAGTTTCTCTTGACATGCCTCCCCACTTCCTTCCAATAAACCCTATTTTTCTTCCTAATTAGTTCCTCTTCTACATTGTTGCCTTTTTCTCATGGGTGTGTCAAACTATATGTGTGTTCTTGTGACCCAGTGAATTTAATTAGGGTTTTCTGTGTGAGCATAGGTGGTGATTATTGACTAGAGCTCATAAAACCTACCATTTGCTATAGTACTAATGAAAATATCATTGGCTACAAAAGAAAACACTACCTGCCAATAATTCCACAGGGGTGGATGGGGACCTCGTTTCCTCCTCCATTATGAATAGTGGAATGTTCATGGATCTAAAGTTGTGGAGGTCTTGTGCAAGTTATTTATAACAGTCTCTATGTGATCGTGAATGCATGGGCCATGGCATGTCCAATAGACAGCACCCAGGGCACTCCTCCTCATCCTCTAGTTCCTAAATTCTCCCCTCCCCCTTCTGAAATGCCCCTGAGGATTGGAGGGGGTGAGGTAGATATATGTCCTATTTAGTGCTAGACACTGCATCAAGGATTCTCAGCATTGAGACAAATTTTGAGCTCCATCAGGAGTCTGTACAAAGAAGTTATTCTAATTAAATATTACATCATCACACATATGTTTTCTTTATCTCTTGAAAATTCTTTCACCAGCTTTGTACAAGTTTAGCATATAGATCCTGTCCATATTTTAAGGGTATACCTCAATATTTAACTTTTGTAGCAATTTAATGTAATACATATTTTACTTTTGTTTGTGCCTGTTTAATAGCAGTGTATAAGAATCTTGAGACGCTGATGAATGCATTTAATAATTATTAAAATGTTCTTGGATATATTTCTAGAGATTTATCTATGAAGTCGTATCATATGCAAGTGAGGAGAAATTAATTTCCTCCTGGCCTCAGCCATGCTTTTCATCATTTTATTGCCTTGATGCTATGAATAGAGCTTCTAGGATGTTGTTAAGAGAACTTATTTTTGCCTTCTTCCTGAGTTTAGAGATAGAATGTTAAGGACAGGTTCTCTTAGGTGAACCTTAGTAAATTTATAAACTCACAATATTTCTCTACTAACCATATGCTGAAAAAAATTAATATAGGCCAAGTATGCCAGACTCCGAGAGCCGCACGTTGGGCACCAGATGCCGGGCTCCACCGGCGGGGGCAGGTAGTGCCGAGGGAAGGACCAGGCCCGCTGGTTCCTCCCGAGGGGTTGAGGAGGAGATGAGCATCCGACGACTCAGACCTCTCCTGACCACCAGAGAAAAACCACACTGAGTCGGGAGTCTTGTCGAAGCAGGAACTCGACTTATTGCTATGAACAGTTGCCTATATAATGTTGGGAAGAAGGCGGGGATTTTAGGACGGTGGGGAAAGGTAAGGGCCAATAGTAAACTGTGACTATTGAGATGATAGTCCTAAATCCCATGCGGAAGTAGCAGGCAAGAAGCCATTAGGCGTCTTGCTGAGTCACGTCTGGCCAGAGGCAGATCACCAAACTTTAGCTAGGCTCAGGAAGTTCTACTAGGCCTCACACCTGGGCCTTTCAGAGGCCAACAGGAATGTAAGATGGTACAACCACTTTGGAAAGCAATATGGAGACTCCTGAAAAAGCTGACTACAGAAATATCAACAGACCCAGTTATTCCCTCACTGGGCATCTATCCGAAAACCTTCTAACCACAGGCCAGAGAGATTTGCTCAACCATGTTTGTAGCAGCTCAATTCGTAATAGCTAAGAGCTGGAATCAACCCAGATGTCCATCACTAGAAGAATGGATAACTAAGATGTGGTATATCTACACAATGGAATTCTACACAGCAGTAAGAAAAAATGACAAAATGTGTGTAAAAATGTTATTTATTTATTCATTTATTATGCCAAAAACTTTACCCTACTGCCTACAGCATTTGGCCCTGTCCTTCCAGTCTAGGCATTCTACAAGCAGCGCCAGCTTCATGTTCTTTGATCCCTTTTTCAAGTCCTCTGTGGACAAGAATTTGGAGTGAAACTCAAGAATGACCTGTGCATCTGTGGAAACCTGCATCTGTAGATGTGTGCCCTCACTGTCAAAGTAAGTGATGCCAGGGTCACAGACCCCGTGAGATATCCTCGGTGTGCCAGAGAGGAACTGCTTCATGGAGGCTCAGTGGTCGGCTATGAGCAGTTGACAGAGGACAGTGGGCACATATTTGCTACTGGATGCCAAGAGGAAGGAAGCCCTGCCACACACACAGTGATGGCTCCTGTGCCCTGTCCTCTCTCTTATTCCACTGAGGACTCATAACCTCAAGTTCCATATGAGGACATTTGTCCCTCACCCCAAAATACTTGACATAGGTATTTGTGTGTCTGAGTTTAATAGTGATGGCATTTATTTCCTAAATAGAGTGGATGAGAAAAATAACAGTGGGGAGCAGCCACTCTCTATTGAAAAGAGGAAGAGGAGAAAGCTGGGGAACTGCAGTGTGTACCTTTCTCACTGATTCCCTGGAAATGCCAGGAGTTTCCTAGGTCTTTCCAGGGCAACTTGTGATACATTTGGGGAATGGAATGAATTTGTTTCCCATCTGGAATAAAAGTTATAATACAAATTTTTGGGAAAATGCTGCCATATCTACAGATGTTATGAAAACAAAAGTATTGATATTTTAATATATGCATGTCAAAATGCTATAATTTCTCTTTCCCATTTTTTATATGCATTCTTTGATTGAAACACTTTATGACAATATTGCCACCATGGAGCTTCCCCTTGAGTATGTAAGTCAAAATAAACCTTTTCCTACTACAGGTTGCTTTTGGTCAAGTGTTTCCTGCCAGCAATGCAAAGCAGACTACAATAGCTTGTGTGCAGGGGGCGGGGGGAGGGATGCAGGGAGGTATGTCAGGCTCTCATGCTGCTAGAAACAAACTACAGAAACTTGTGCCTCTTTTGCATCTTGCTTACATGGGCGAACTGGAAATTCAATGCAGGCTATCAGGATTTACAAGTAAGCATGTTTATCTGCTGAGCCATCTTTCCCAGCCACTCTTGTTAACAAGAAAGTTGACAAGAACTCACAGTTATCCTGCTTCTGTCTCCTCAGTGCTAGGATTATTGACGTACACCACCATGCCTGGCCTAACTTCCTGTACTGCATCATTTCATATATTCCTGACTAAAGGAAGAGGCTTGTTTGAATAGGTGTCAATGACAACTAATTCTTCACTTAAGATCTTATGTATATAATAATGGAATCATATTCCATGGGAAATTTTTTAAAGGCATGTGCCACCATGCCTGGCTTTGGTTTTTATTTTTATTTATTTATTTGAAAGCAACAGAGAGAGAGAGAAAGAGGGAGAGAGAGAGAATGGGTGCGCCGGATCCTCCAGCCACTGCAAATGAACTCCAGATGCGTGCGCCCCCTTGTGCATCTGGCTAACGTGGGTCCTGGGGAATCGAGCCTCGAACCAGGGTCCTTAGGCTTCACAGGCAAGCACTTAACCGCTAAGCCATCTCTCCAGGCCCCATGGGAAATTTTTAATTTTATAAATTTCCTTCATAGATTCTGCTACATATTCCAAAGAGCATTATTATGAACCAGAGAGCACATTCATTTTGCAGTGTAGCTCCTGGCTCACATGTTCTTTTGATACAAAATAAATCAACACAATGGACAATAAGGGTGTTTTTACAGATAATGGATGTATACTTCTATTATTACACATGATCTGAAACTCATGCATAAAAGTACTTGGAAAATTTAATGCCCTTTCACATTAAAACTTTTAATGGTTTGTTCATGTTATATTTTTGCCATATAGAGCAGGGTGAACTGGAATTTACTTTGTATTCTAAGGCTGGCCTCAAACTAATGGAGATCCCCCTACCTTAGCCTCCCAAGTGCTGGGGTTAATGGTGTGCACTACCACACCTGGCCTACATCAAAACTTTTTTTCAGCAAATTGTTAGTAGACTAATATTGGAAGGTTATAGACTTCATAAGGAGCATTTATGAGAAAATGCACTTAACATTATATCTCCAAACTCAGGAAAAAGGTAAAAAATGTTCTCTTAACCACATATTAGAAGCTCTATCCATTGCAGTAAGGCAATAAAAAGATTAAAAGCATGCCAGAATCAAGGAGGTAATAAACCTTTCCTTACATGCATCTAACATAACTTCATAGAACATCTCAAGAAATATACCAAAAAATATTTAAGCCTTATTAAATACATTCATCAAGATCTCAAGATACAAGATTACCATGCAAACCCAATCAACATTTCTACACTTTTTGTAACATGCACAAACAAAAGACAAATATGAGCTGTATTAATTTTCTACAAAAGTTAAATATTGTGGTATACCTTTAACAAAATTTGTACAGGATGTCTATGGTAAAATTACACAATGCTGGTGAAAGAATTTTCAAGAAATAAAGCACATAGATAAGTGCTGTTCTCACCTTTAATTAAACTAAGTTCTTTGTAAAGACTCCCGAGAGAGTTCAACATTCAACACAATGCTGTGAAAATCTGATTGTGCAGTGTCTATTGCTAAACAGGACATACATCACTCCATCCAAGCCTCGGGTACATTCCAGAAGGGAGCAGGAAGAATGTAAGAGCTAGAGGATGAGAAGGAGGAGTGCTATGGATGCTGTCTATTGGGCATGTCATGGCTACTGCAATCATGATCACAGAGAGATTCTCATAACTAAGTTGCACAAGACCTGCACAAATTCAGACCATGAACATTCCATAATATATAGTGGAGGAGGGAATGAGGTCCCCATCCACCCCTGTGGAGTGCTTGGCAGTTAACAGCTTCTGGGGGAAGCAGAGACATTTTCATTATTGCTGTAGCAACTAGTAGAGTCCATGGGCTGTAGTCAATATCCCCCACTTATGTTCATACAGGCAATGCTAATTAAATTCATCAGGTCACACAGACACACATATACTTAGAAACAACCGTAATAAAAAAGGCAACAACATACAAGAGGAACTAATGAGGAAGAAGAAGGGGTTCAGAGGAAGGGCGGGACAAAGGGGAGAAGGGAAATAGCATAAGGGGATTATGATCAAAATAATATGCATGTTCCAAAATTGTCAATAAAAAAGTAAAAGAAAAAGCCAGAAGAGTGATACCTAGCAGAAATTTTTTTAAAAGAAATAGAAAAAAAGAAGAAGACTGAGCAACAGAAGATGAAGAGGCAGTGTACAATCAAGGCATCATTCAAATCCCTGAGAAAGATGGCTTTCTGCACCTTTTTAAATTTTAATTATATTTGGTTGGTATTTTTTAAAATTTATTTTCTAACAGAAAGAGGGTATGGGCATATCAGGGCCTTGTGCCACTTTAAACTAACTGTAGATATTGTACCCCTTTGTTCATCTGGCTTTTCATGGTGACTGGGGAATGGAACCCTCACTGGCAGACTTTTCAAGCCAGTGCCATGAAACCCTGAACAATTTCCCCAGCCCCTATTTTGGGGGGTTTTGTTGTTGTTGTTGTTGTTTTAAATTTAATTGCCTATGTTTTACTTTTTGTTGTTTGTTTTGTCTTTTTTTTTTTTTTTTTTTTTGGTTTTTTGAGGTAGGGTTTCACTCTAGTCCAGGCTGACCTGGAATTCACTATGTAGTTTCAGGGTGGCCTCGAACTCACGGTGATCCTCCTACCTCTGCCTCCTTAGTGCTGGGATTAAAGGCATGCGCCACCATGCCCGGCTTGTTTTGTCATATTTTTGAGACAGAATCTAGCAGTGCCAAGGCAGGTCTCAAACTCATGGAAAATCTCCTGCTTCAGATTCTTAAGAGCTGGTATTATAGTCATGCACCACTATACTCAGCAAAGATAGATTTCTCTATATGTGTGTGTGGTAAACATGTGTATGTACATGCAAGCTAGTATGTGTTTGCACATGTGGTTGAGGAACAGATATCCCAAATATGATAGGTGCCTTGTTTCCAACATATGTAAAGACAAAGGTTTGCAGAAATACTCATGAGAAAATCAACTCAAAACACAATAGAATACATGCCTAGATATCTATTAGGATGGGTAAAATTTAAAAAGTCTGATCTTATTAATTTATTGCAAGGATGTGGAACAATTGTAAGTCCCTTATACTAAGATGAATGTAAAAGAAATGAACCACTAGGGAAAACAATTACTCACATTTTTCAAACATTACACATATGCATGCAACATGTTAAATGCATTTCATTCCAGAAAAATCAGGTCATATGTCCACACTAAGATTTCTGCACAGTTTTTACAATAGCTTCATTTGTCATAGCCAAAGCTTGAAACACACAAGGTCCTATAATGTTGACAATCAATATAAGTCTGTGGTCAATTCATTGGAAATATCCTCCACTATGTATAATAGAATGTTGACTGGGTCCCATTTTGTGCATATCTTAAGCATGTAAGCACATCTGTTTCAATTTCATGGCTTTGTTATGTCTAGATGCTAAGGTTCCACAGCACTCCTACAGATCCTCTGGTTCTGACATTCTTTCATTTTCATCTTCCATATTGTTCTCTAAGACATGAAGGAAATGATTTTTATGTCTTTAAATTAAAGACTGTGCACTCAGGCATAAATATGGCCAGCAAAGCCAAATGTGCCAATGAGTACAATAGTGGCATGTCTGTTATGGGGGAAACGCACTGTTCTCTAATTGGATTGGAGACCTGCTCCATGGGAGGGAATACATCCCTGATACTATGAACCTACAACAATGGTAGTCATGACCCTTAAGGGTGTAATGTCTACTGGTGTCTGGCTAAATGGATATACTATGCTCACAAAACTGCCCAGTAAACACTTCTCTTTATATTCCTACTTATATATTAATGGTACTCTCACTTTTGGTTAGAAGAGCTTCTCTTTTCATATAGCAGTGACCTGGGGATGACTCAGAAGGCACCATGGTGCTGAGAAGAAGTGACAAAGGATTGTTCAGAAGTGAAATATCTCCATCACATATTCCAAGGCTCAGGGTCCATTGCAGAAGAGGTGGCAGAAAGAAGGTAAGAGCCAAAGGAAGGGTAGGACTCCTTAGAATGCACTGCTCCAGACACAAAATGGCCTAAATATCCATGACCTCACAGTGCCTGACACTACCTACACAAGACCATCATAACAAGACTAAGAGATCATGACATCAAAATAAAAGGGAAACTGATTGTCAGGGGGAGGGGAAAAGGGGGGAAGGAGAAAATTACCATGGGATAATTTCTACAATTATTGAACTTGAACTAAAAATATTAAAAGGCTATGCACTCATCAGTCACTAATTTTCAACACGTTAGTTCTTATGGTTTTTTGAAATGACCACCAACTACTGCATTAGGAAATAAAAGCTTTTCTGTTTGGGGAGGCTGAGAGAAGAACTGCTCTGTAAATATAGATATGAATACTTAGGAGGCAATTTGTCAACACAACTATTTATCCATACACCAATAGTAGGTCCTTCCTAGGGTCAACATTCTCCCTAGCCATGTGCTTTTCATCTAGTTTTCAGTGCCATGCATGTATTCCCTCATGTGGAGCATGTCACTATGTCAATCATAGAGCTCTTGGTTACCCCTGTAAACTTCATGTCATACTGCAACAGAGTTCACATGGTGCCTGAGGATCAATCAGTACTGAGGATGCATTGCTCAAGCATTTCTGACACACCTATGTTAAGTTAGGGTTTGGATGGGTCATTGGTATTCTTTTATCATAATTTTTCATTGGTTAGCTCAGCATTTCTTGAAGTCTAGTTGTGGAGGGAGGTAATGTTGATTTCTCAATGGGGAATGTGATGGGAACTCAGTTTAGCTTGCAGGCAAGGGCGTTTGTATTTTGTACAGGTTTTGGTTGGGAAGACATCTATATGGCATAGGAAGCTGAGTCTAAAGATACCTGTTGGAGCGCAGTGACCAGCAACTGAGGGAGGGGTGTGCATAGCATGTGACTGAGCTCACACACACAATGCTGAACACATAGGAAAGCAGTTCAAGTAGAGGGCAGAGTGTGCTGAGCAGCAGATATGAGTTCTGAACTCACACAGGCAGCCTAGGCTGTGAGGACTGTAAATAGTGTGTGGAATTGGCAAGTGTGCAGCAATCAACCACAGGTGTCAGAGATGGCAGTGTGGGGTGGGGTGGGGCAAGTGGACAGGTTGTGTAGCCACATCTCACACAAACTGCATGGTCAGGAAAGGGTATGAGGAACCGGAAGGTGCTTACAGATTCCCAGGTTTCAATGCCAGTAGTCGGGGGCTGAGAAGTTCAAGGAGCAGGAGAGTCCACCTTGGCTCCCAGAGGACAGTGGTAGCAAAGATAGCAATGGAGGGAGACACTGGCACATAGAATGTAAGGGTGAGCATGCAATGACATTTAGGTCACATATGGCTGTGGCACAGGGTGGAGGGAGGGAACAGAACAGAAGAGTCACCACAAACTAGAACATTCATGCTTATAAGACATTGGAGGGGTGAATCCACAAGGTGTATTTTTAAGTATTGATACTTTACTAAGTAAAACATAAAATAATATAAACAAGTATTTGTATATATTTAACAGAGGAGTGACCCATCAATATCTAGGTTTTTGATTAATTTATGATCAAAACATGATATAGACTTACTTACAAAGTCAAAAGTGGATCTAGCTTCACCAAATCACATTCTTTATAACTCATAAAATATCATGCCACTATGCAAAGTCTAGTATAAAAGACAGTTGGTATACATAGAAATTGTATTTCACAATTTCCTTTATTATATGGAAAAACTTTAAAATACATCCTCAATGATTAAATATTTTCATAAATAGAATCAGGAAAAAGGATTTGCAAATTCCTAGTGAATAAAGGGTGGAATCTGTCAAATGATGCCTTCATATATTTCTTCCAAAATTGTATAAAAGAATCGAGCAAAAAATCCTATCACCATTGGTTGAGCACTGTCAGGCACAGACTGGAACCTTCAGTAGATGGGCCTGACCTGCCAGGCCAGGCTAAGGACCCCCAGGCTACAGGAGGCCACTCTCTCTCCAATCCTGGCACACCTGAAATTAGGCTTTGCCCTGTGACCTTTTGCCATTTGCCTAGGAAACTCCTTATATGGTATGAGCCAGCAACCTTTGCATAGCCCATGCAGCTGTACCCTACCATTGCTTACGTGCTGGAATGTATGTCTCTGTATGCTAATTAGTCATCATCAAGCAACCTTTTACATCCAATCCCCTAAGGACCCTCACCTGATTATAAGCCTATTTCACTATTGATTAAACCAATTTGTTCACAGAGTCTGTCTCCCAAGAGTGATTCTTTTGGGCCCTCACCATGGTTGCCTGGACACCTTTGGGGGAACCGTGGCTGGCCCTGGAGGACCCAGAGACCCACACCTGGTACCTGAACAGGGACCCTATGAGACAAGGCTGAATCAGGGTGGGGCTGATCCAAAGGGTGGTCGTGGGTTGTGAGAGCTTCCACCCTACCCAATCACCACCTACAGCACCATTACCATGAAGAGGCAAGAAAAAAAGGTCATGTTTAACTAAAGCCTATGGTGAACTGAAGTTTTACATAAGCAATATCATTGTTACATGATATCATAAATATAATTACTGAGTTTATGTTCTAGGTCACCTTCAACTTACATAGAGGATGATTGAAAGCAACAAAATTCTCTCTACGGTGGTGACTTATAATTTGCCAGCTATTTTAAAAGGAGGAGACAACTAACCAGATTTATAGGCCAGCCTGCCTCAAGACAGAAACAAAATTTGCCTCAGTTACTCTTATTAAAAGCATTTCCAAGTGTGTTACAGGTATTAATGACATAAAATTGTCTTTAATTTAGACTACTTGCTTGTCAGGGAGAAATAGGATTAATCAATTTAGTGTAGTTTCTCTTGATAGTCTTAGAAGAAAGATGGTTAATTATGGGGTGATATGAGTTGATTGAAGGAACTTGGAAGAAGTTTTTCAATGTAGGACATAGAATGTTCATTAAAAATGCTTTTTGAGTGGCACTTAGATCAAAATGTTAAAGGATCTAGATAAAAACATGCATTTGTAGGTGTAGTAGACAGATTCAGGTTCGCTGAGATGAACTTCCAGACCAGGCACAGTTATGGAGGAAGGGATATTTATTGAAGCCTACAGATCCAGAGGAAGTTCCATAATGGCAGAAGAAATTGGCCTGCCTTCACAGGCCCAAGCAGAGAGAGAGAAGTACAAGCCTAAAGGTCAAAAGCCACAGCACACTTCAGGAACTCCAGCTAGGCACACTTTGCATATCTTTAGATTGAAATCTGAAACCCACCACCACACCTTAAGATCCACACAATGACACTGACTCCAGCCAGGTGGCTAAAGATGCAAACTACAAACAAACAACTGAATATATTGGGGGCCATCTATTCTATTCAAACCACCGCAGTATGAATTACTTTTCAGGCTAAACCTAAACAAAATGCCTAAATTTAAAGGTTTTTCAACTGTTTACAAACACTCAAGGATGCTCTAAGTGATTTAATTTCAGTCACTATAACTTTTATGCTCCTGTTAGGTAAAATATGTTGGGATAACTTGCTTAAGCTTTATAAAATATAAATCATGGCTAAAACATAAAATAGTTCATGTTAATAAAAATTCCTAGGGTACATAAAATCAATTGCTATCATGATTAAGCTAAAATCATTTGTTGTCATGGTGTGTAAGTATTTAGCTGGCTGTTTTGGCTCAAAAAGGATGAGATTCTGCTCTATTGTTGTAAAGTAACTGTCTAGGGTACAGCCTTATGCTCAAACGATGGTCCTCATGTGAGAAAAATAATTTCAAGTTCTGTGGTCTTGTTTCCTACGTTCTCTGGGTAATTGGTACCTACACAGGTATCTAAACTAATCAAAGATGTTTTCAAACACAGGTGCTAAGACTTTATACTGTCTTTCTTATGTGTTTCTGGCAATTTATAGGTTAATTTAATTGGCTCCTTTGTTTTTAAAATAATTGGTATTGTTTTCAAAACTGGTGACATGTCCTGCCTATATTTATGACTGTTAGATATTTAAAGTATAAGATGTACCTACTTTCTATGCCTCAGATATGGCTTATGCTGCCACAGGACGACAAAACTTTAGAATGTTTGACAAAATTATTTTAAGAAGTTCTTGTGCCATTATTTAAATCTATTTCAGTAATCAATTGTGTTTTATATGTATATACATCCAGGATGGTGTAACTTACTTTCTAAGCATGTTAATCACCCATGCAGAACCAAAGTCAATTGGAATCATTGGAACAAAAAGTGCCAATATTTTGGCCTTTGCTCTCAGGTCATGAGGCCACTGGAGATGATGGGACACTTATAAACTGGCCCCCTGGTATGCCACTTGTTTTACTGACCAGGGAGGATATGGAGACCTAAACAAAATTGGTGTACATTCTGAAACATAAGAGTCACAATTGAGGAGCAATCAGTCCTCCTGAATTCCCAAAAAATAGAAAAGTACTTGACCAATACAGCCTTGACTCATTCTAACAGGCAGAACGCACCAGTAAGCTATAGGGCTAGTCCTGGGTCCCTAAAGTCTCTTTGGAGAGACATAGTGACCTTCAAAATTAATCCTTAATAAAAGTTTGGTTATCTGCTTGGTCTTAAAAACTCAGAGAGAAATGTATTACCAAAGATAAAAGTACCTTAAGTATATGAATGGCCTATAAAGTAATACAACAAGAGTTTTCCAAGAGAGGAAACAAGTAAGACATTAAGACATTTTCCCCCATCTTTAATATTTCCAATTCTATAATAAAATAAAACAACTATAGATGTCAAAATGGTTAAGTCCAGATGTAAGAATATATAAATAAGTTCTGAGACCAAAATTATATTTGTACAGCCTTTAATGGCACCCAGTAACTCTTTATTAGCACGGTTAAATGTCATATATATGTTTCTGATAACTCTGCTAATATCTCAATATCTCTCTTCTGTTTTACAAGCCATACAGAAACAGATGCAGGCCATGTCAAACACTACTATGCCATTCCATGAACAGTTCTGGAAGAAAGTCTCAGGCAGCTCATGATCAGATGATCCTGAGAAAATTTAAGTCCATCTACCTAGGTTCCCTCAACCACAAGAAGGACCAGTTTGCTGTGTGCTTGCTTCTCATTAACTCCTCACTTTTATTTATTTACCCAACATTCTCTTCAATGACTATCTTCCTGTAATCCATCAATACACTTGTGGGGTCCATTAGAATAGTTCCCCTCTGTGGGAGAGACTGTCCAACTGCCACAACACCATGCCTCATTCAGCAGGAAGCAGTAAGCATCTGACATCTTTGTGTCCCTTGTCCCCTAACAGCAGTTGGAGTATCTTCTCATGAGAGGGAGAAATAAAGGGGGGAGGAGTTAGGGTGACTAGACCTATGAAGTTAAAGGGCAGGAAATTTTTTCTTATCTCTTGCCCAGTTCCAAAGAACTGTTTTGCGTGTGTGCATCATGTCCCTGTCTCTGCAAAGGACAGGCGTCACCCTCCTTGATGCCAGTCAAGTTACGTCTGTCTGCCTGTCCGGCTCTAAGCTGACCAGAGCTGAAGGCCTGCTCAATATTTTCATAACCACAACCATTTTTGTCAAGACACCCGCTATCCTTTGATGCAAACGGGTAACCACCCCTTTCTTGCAGGTGTGGTACTTCAAATATATCTAGCCTTAGATGTCACTACTGCCAAACTTGGAATATATGTGGTCTTGGGACAATTTTTTTTTTGTTTTAAGAATCAAATGTTCTTAAACAAAATGTTAAAACTCAAGCAAGGAGCTCTTTGACTGCTACAAGCCTGAGGACCCCACCACCTGGTTCTCTAACCTTTTAGTTACTTGGCTTCTCCAACTCCTTAGCCCTCTCCTTGCTATAGAAACAGTATTTCTTAAAGCTCTCTGTCCCATCAAATTTCACAGATATCAAATCACTAATATTGCTAAGGTTTGTATGACTCAGGTCCTCAAGCACCAACTAGGCTCTGTACGGACCTATGGTAAGTTATGAAAAACTCACTCAGGATGACAGATGTCAGGCATGGCCAGGCACAGACTGGAGCTTTCAGTAGATGAGCCTGAGCTTCCAGGGAAGGCTAAGGACCCCCGGGCTATAGGAGGCCACTCTCTCTCTAAGCCTGGCACACCTGAACTTAGACTTTGCCCTGTGACATTTGGCCAGTTGTCCAGGAAACTCCTTGTATGGTATCAGCCAGCAACCTTTGCAAAGCCCATGCACTTGTACCCTACTATTGCTTATGTGCTGGAACGTATATTCACATGTGCTACTTAGGCATGAGCAAGCAACCATGTACATCTGAACCCCTTAGGACCCTCAACTGCTTATAAACCCATTTCTCTATTGATTAAACTAAGCTGTTCACAGAGACTGTCTCCCAAAAGTGATTATGTCACATGCTCACCAGAGTAGCCTGGACACCTCTAGGGAAACAGTACCTGGTCCCAGAGGACACAGGGACTGACACTCATCTAAATGTCTGGTTGATCAGATCTTATACAAATTCACAAGTTCATAGTAAAAAGTTGCAGTTCAGAATCAGAGTACCTGGATAGTCCATGGGAACTTGTTTTGAGTCACATCAGCTATTTCCAAATATGGTTGATATTCAGTTTGAAAGAAGATTTAACACAGGTGAAGATGTCAGAACTGAGACAGATGTGGAAACTAAGGGATCTGGAATGGAGATGATGTGTAAAGTCCAAAGTAGGTATTCTGCTTCCTGACAGAATGGCAGGTGATTTCTCTAGTCAATCAAACATTTCATTTTGAAGGAGGACAGCAATAGAACTTGTAACCAGGAGCCTGTGTAAAACCAACTCCTAAGTAGCCTGACCACCACTTGAGACTGAGACTGGTCTCTTCTGATTGGTAGAGAGCCTGTGCAGGGATGGTGATGTCAATAATGAGGTAAATTGTGATGTCAACAGGCATGAAAGTGCTGGTAATTGTTAGAAACTGTGATATGAGATACATTTGAGTGATAAAAGAGACTATATCTTAAAAGATTTTACAATATATCAAGAGACATAAACAGAAAGTTTTCATACAATATATGTACTAGGACACAGATATATGAAGGGTACTGTCAGAAGACATATTAAGGGACAATTCAGTCTGTAGGTATACTTTTAGAAAGGACCTCACAAACAAAGCATTGTGCCAGATGGGCCTTTAATTATGGGTAGAGGTTAGGCTGAATGATGGGAAAGAATCATTGTAATTATAATTTACAGGTGATATCCTGGGAAAAGTTACACAAACACACACACACACACACACACACACACACACACACACAGTGGGAGAGACAGAGAGAGAGAAGAAGGGAGAGAAAGAATGCAAAGACATCTAAAATCAAAAGGAAAAATGGCACTATAGTAATTACTATAGCTGCCTAAAACCCAAGCAGTACAATGTAAATGAAATCCTATAGACTAAGTTTCAGAAGCGTTTTAGTGACTTTCCTTGGAATTCTTGGAAGATAAACCAATATGCTTAGTAGATCATTAGCCAGTGTTAAGAATTTATATGATAGCAGACCATTTTCTTTCTTTCTTTTTTAAACAATGGTATGAATCTTATTTATTTAAAACAGTATATCTCACTGTTCTCAAATCGAAGACTGCAAAAAATAGAAGCAGTGCTTTGAGTTGTCATTAACTTCGTGAGCAGAATCGCTGCCCCCCCCCACCTCGGCTGTCAGCTCGCACATGCCAAGTCTGTCCCGCCTCACTTTACAAAACCGTCCTGAAGGTTAATCAAATAAAACTATTGTACACAACATTTACATAGAAAAGAGCTGGTGTGGGAAAGCCGCTGTGCTGTTCCCTTTAAGTAAAGGTGGTTCCACAGTTGGGGCATCTTCGCTTCCTCAAGGCAAAGCAGCAGATGAACCCAAAGGGAAACAGGACGATGGACAAGAAGATGCCCAGGAAGGTGAAGCAGTACTCCAGGACCCCAACCCTGCACACCGGGCAGCCTCCGACCACCACGATGGAGTTGGCGGGATAGCGGGTGACCCCTCGACTGTGGATGTTGTAGACCCTGGGGTGGGTGGTGGGGATCCCTGCGACGAGGTAGGGGTAGGGCGGCGGCGGCGGCGGCGGGGGCACGGAGGGGATAGCGCCATAGCCGGGCGGCGCGCACGCGTAGTCCCCCTGGCCGGCCTCCAGGGCGTAGGTGGGCGGCCGCTCATGCAGCAGGGGCTTGTGGTCCATGGCGGCCCGCACCCGCCCGCTCGCCGTCTCGCCCTCTCGCTCGCTCGATCGCTCGATCGCTCGATCGCTGGATCGCTCGTCCTCCGCCCGGGGGGGGGGGGCAGATGCGGCGGGAACATCGGGCGGATGGGCCCAGTGAGGCGCGCGCCGGGAGGGCAGGTGCGGCGCCACGGCTTTCCCCGCCCTCCTCCCCTCCCTCCCCGATAGCAGACCATTTTCAAGATATTTATATAGTCTTTCATTTACGTTGTATGTTTAACCATGCTAGAGATGGCACCCAGGACCTCACACGTAGAAGGAAGACCATTTTATATTATTTTATCAGTGACTTTCTCATTACTGACACAAAATACCCAACATAAGAAAACATAGACAAGAAAGGGTTTAATTAGGCTTATCTTTCAAGTATTTAGAGTCCATTATGGCTGGGAAGGAATGGAGGGAGTAGGAAACTAGTGAAACATCATCAACTAAGCATAGATGAAATAGAGAAGAAGAGTACCAAACTAGGCTAAGCTTTTACACCTCAAGGCTTACTCAACCAAAACTGCAGTGACATGCTTCCTAGAGAAACTGACTTCCTCATGTAGGTTCCACTGTGAATGTTGGGGGGAACTGGTGAGTGTACACAAACCAACCACAGGTGTCAGAGATGGCAGTGTGGGATGGGGTGGGGGAAGTGGACAGGTTGTGTAGCCAAATCTTACACAAACTTCTAGAATGGTCAGGAAAGGGCATGAGGAGCAGGATGGTGCTTACAGATTCCCAGGTTTCAATGACAGTGGTTGGGGGCTGACAAGTTCAAGGAGCATGACAGTGCCCTGTCTTACGGAGGACAGTGGCAGCAATGATGTCTTTATAGATTTATTTCAGAGTTGTATAAAAGAATCAAGGAAAACGTCCTATCCCCACTGGTCGGACACCGCTAGGCACAGATTGCAGCGTTCATTAAATGGGCCTGAACTGCCAAGCAAGGCTAATGATCCCTGGTGTTCAAGAGGCCCCTCCCTCTCCAATCCTGGCATACCTGAACTTAGGCTTTGCCCTGTGACCTTTGGCAAATAGTCTAGGAAACTCATTATGTGATATAAGCTAGCAGACATTGCAAAGCCAATCCCCCTGTACCCTCTCACTGCATACGTTCTTGAACGTATGTCCCCATATGCTAATTAGGTATTAGCAAGCTACATTGTACATCCAATCCCCTTAGGATTGAAATTAGTGCTAAATAAAAGCACCTATATCACCGCCCTCAAGGCTTAGGGAATATTACAAATGAAAGGGTGCTAAGAATGCAAGAGCCAGAGGATAAGGAGTGCTTTTGAATTCAGTTTTCTGGACATCACATAACCATTGCATTCATGATTTCACAGAAATTGCCATTATTGCACATTGCGGGGCCCATCAACATTCTGTCACTGATGGTGGTGGAGGGCACACAGCCTCCATCCCTCCCTAAGGAGTTACTGGCATTAAATGGATGGTAGGGGCATTTTCTTCAGTGGTTGTAATCATTAGTTAAGTTCACTGGTAAATAATTCTCCATCCACGCACATGCAGGTAACTCTAATTGAACGTAATGGGACACAAACACACAGACACACACACAAGAGATGTAAAATTAGACTAGGGATGAGCTAAGAAGAAGAGGGTTTCAATGGATTGGAGACTGTGAGAGGGGACAAGAGAAGGTAATGAAGAGGGAATATGTTCAAAATATATCCTATAAATGTATACAAATAGTCAATAAGAAAATAAAATTTAAAAAATAAATTTAGGGTCTTGAAAGGTGGCTCAGCTGTTAAAGGCACTACATGAGCTACTGGGGGAAAGTGGCCAACAAGGGCCTGAGCAACCAGGGGTCTAAGCTACTCAGAAGCAGTCAGCCTGAGAAGATGTACACACCAGTGCAATGGTAGCACACAGCCTTTGTGGGGGAACCAATGGCTTTCTGATTGGCAAAGAGATCCAATCAGTGGAAAGGAACCCATACGTGGAACTGGGAATCAGGTCCGAATCCTAAGGAAACAAGGATTATGCTCTCCAGTGACAAGTGCCCATAAGTCTTTGGCTGAAAGTGGGGCTACATCCATCAAAATCACCCTAAACCAATAATGCTTATCCCATTTAACCAATGCTGACTTTACTTTCAACTGGAGAAGCTGTTATTCTTTTTCAAAAAGTAGTGAGACCTGAGGAGATAAACCACCTCTCACATCTCAGTCAAGGCCTATGCAAAACCACAGAGGAAGTGGGGAGATGAGCAAAAATGCTGCTTCCATGCTGCATCTGACAATCAGTGCTAGGGTGAAGGACAGAGAGCTGAGAATACTCAACACGTACCAAAGCATAAATCCATGGTCTCCTAAGAGCTCATCACGGAAGTAAATTTAAAACTCACCCACGAAGGCTCAGGGAATTTTGTGGAAGAGGGGGTGATAAGATTTTAGAGCCACAGGTACGGATTTCATACCCAGAGACATTGCCCCCCACCAATAACTGACTGCTGCTCCCACTACATATAACCTGCAACCACATGGGGAATATGAGCAACCCTACTGAGGAAGTCCCCCAGCTGAATGGGGGTGGGAAAGAGGGATAAGATGATACAAACACATGATATGTCCATACAAAGTATGTTGCTTATGACTTTAAAAAAGAAGGTAAGAACCAAAGGAAGAATACAACTGTTTACAATGCAATCTTCCAGACACAAAATGGCCTGGATATCCATGACGTCACATCACAGTGCCTGGCACTAAATACACAAAACCCTCATAATAGGAGAAAAAGAAGATGATATTAAAATAAAAGACAGAATAATTGAGAGGGAATGTATTCAAAATATATCCTATAAATATATACAAATTGTCAATAAGAAAATAAAATTTAAAAAAATAAAATTAGGGTCTTGAAAGGTGGCTCAGCTGTTAAAGGCACTTGCTTGCAAGCCTGATAGCCCAAGTTTGCTTCCCTAGTACTCATGTAAAGTCCAATGCCGAAAGTGGTGCATGTATCTGGAATTTGTTTGCAGCATCAGGAAGCCCTGGAATGCCCATATTCATACACTCTGTCTATCTGTCTCTCAAATAAATGAATAAGAATATTTTAAACAGTAAAAGTTAAGAAGTCATGGAGGTAGGAAGGGAGTTAGTATGGAAGAAGGGGTTTAATGGGAGGAGATAACATGAGGTAATGGGTGTATATAGAGTAAAATATACTATATATGTGTGGAATTGTCAAAATGAAGTTAAATAAAATGTGTAAATTCAGGTGTGGTCATGCATGTGCCTGCAACCTTGGCAATGAGGAGGTTGGAAAGAGGTTGCTCACTGGGGTTTTCCGAAAACTATGACTCTTTCAGTGAGACACCCTGTGTTAAGGAAATAAAGTGGAAGAGTGGCAGAGGACACTTGATATCTTCCTTTGGCCTCCACACATGTTTACAATGGGCATATATATCTGCATGTGTACACACACACACACACACACACACACACACACGCGTAGCTAGTAATGTCCATGAAGAAATACTTGAAGTGTAAGAGCATTCGGGAGAGTTGGCCAAAACTAAGAAAGAATAAAGAAAACTAACACCATCTCCTAAACACCTAGCAAACTGTCCCAAAACTTTTCTCCACTGATATGCAACCATTTCAGTCATAATTCTCAAAACACCTATTCCATTGTTTCTGGTTGTTTGATGTCTCCATGCAGATTAAGTTTTGTTCTGTAGGTGGAAATCAGAGTCAGTGGTAATAGGAAAGGTCCCAGTGCCAGAATTGTGAAGGGATGGGACTGGAGAGATGGCTCATCAGTTAAAGGAATGTGTTTGCAAAGCTTGATTGCCTCGGTTCAATTCCCCAGTACCTACATAATCTCAGATGCACAAACTGGCAAGTGTGTCTAGAGATTGTTTGCAGCATCAAGAGGCCCTGGTGTATCCATTTTCTCTCTCTCTCTCTCTCTCTATTTCTCTCTCTGTGCTTCAAAGTAAATCATGTATAAAACTTAGGAAAAGGGGGCTGGAGAGATGGCTAAATATATAAGGCAATTGCCTGCAAAGCTGAAGGACTGGGGTTCGATTCCCCAGTACCCACATAAAGCCAGATGCAAAAAGTGGGACATGCATTTAGAGTTCATTGACCATAGCTAGAGGGCCTGGTGTGCCAATTCTCAATTCTCTCTCTCTCTCTCTCTCTCTCTGCTTCTTTCTCTCTCTGTCAAATAAATAAATAAGTAAATTAATATATGTAGGTATCTTAAAAAACTTAGGGGCTGGAGAGATGACTCAGCGGTTAAGGCACTTGGGTGCAAACCCTAGTGACCAGGGTTCAGTATCCCCATACTCACATAAAGCCAGATGCACAAAGTGGCACATGTATCTGGAGTTCATTTGCAGTGGGTGGAGGCCCTGTAGCACCCACTTTCTCTCTCTGTCTCCCCTCTCTCTCTCTCTCTCTCTCTCTCTCTCTCTCTGGTTGCAAATAAATAAAATGTTTTAAGAAAATAATAAAACTCTTTTTGTAAAAAAAGAATTCTGCAGAGATAACACATTTTCTGAATAGCAATGTCACACTGTATATCAACAACCTTAGATATGAATAAAAATGTAAAGTTTAATTTAGTATTTTATTTTGATGATTCAGTTGGATGAAATAGTCATGCAAGGACTTCTTTAGAATTGCATGGAATCATTACTTTTATAGTAGAAAAGAATGAAAGCATGAAACATTCATCAATTACATTAAAATTATATATGTATCTACTACAGTATGTGTTTGTGAAGAATATTTAGGCAAACTCATATGCTAGTTGAAAATGATTTAGAATTTGAACTATAACAATGATGGACCTGAGAAAGGAAACATTTTCTTTTCTTGCTATGTACTTCATATAAAAATATTAGGATGGAACTCAAAAAAATCCTCCAAAGTGACCACTGAATTTAATGCTGAAGGAAAGGAAAGAATTGTTTTCTCCTAATTCTTGACTTGCCATCATAGATGCCATCTGAATACCTGAATTTCAGAGTCATCAGGCCTAGGCTTTCTGTTGCCCACGGGATCTGTGGCATTCAATGTGCGCGCTTGGTGAGAAGCCACCTTGAAGGGGTGTGTTTTCCCAATGCCCTAAGGAACAACAGTGTGAGTGAGCACTGGCTGTGTGCTCCATCATAGTCTCCCTAGGCCAGGGAGTGGGCAAGCTTGCTGGGAACCAATATTCCTGGGGTCGTGTTTCCGCAGGGGCCGACCTCACGTGCGGCGCACATTGGAGAAAGGGGCGTGGCCTGGGGAGGATGCCTCATTCCCTGAGGAGAGCGCCATCGCGGAGCTCGTGCTTCAGCGAGGCTCCCTGAGGAAGGCCCGAGCAGCCATGCAGGAGCCCGGACGCGGCGCAGGCGGTGCCGTGGGAGGAGGAGAAGAAGAAGGAGAGCATGGTGGGCGCAATCGTCCTCGTGCTCCCGAAGAGCAGCGCAGCTCCGGCGGTTCTTCAGCGGATGAAGGCCGCAATGACCACGACGTCCTTGAGCCGCGCGGCCTTCCGGATCCTGGTAACGGGGCTGCAGCGGGCATCGCGGACGCGGGTGGGCCTGCCCAGCAATGGGGGGCGGGTGAAGCAGCAGCCCCTGCGCCGCCGCCGCCGCCACCGCCCCCGCCCCCGCCGCCGCCCCCACCGCCCCCGCCGCCACCGCCGCAGGGCGAGCAGGCACCACTTGCCTTTGGGCCCAGCGGAGATGCTGCCAGGGCGTGTCGAAGTCGAAATAGAAATCAGCTCCTGGAGTTGTATCCTTTCTGTGGAGACCCTTGACGGGGAATTGGGGGGCAGGGCGGTAGGGCGGTAGCTAGAACATACATCCAGGACAAGGTTTTGGGCGCACGTTTCAAAGACGTTTACAGCGTATTTAGAAAGGGGCTGAGAGGGCCTCTGTGGGCGGTCAGGTACAAGCAAGTGCATTTCACATTCTGACAGGGCAGGGGTCACCTACGTGGCCCAGGGCTCAGGGAGTGCGGTGGGGAAAGTCGGACGCATTGAGCACGTGGCTTGGCCTCATCTGGTATAGGCAGGAGAGCGAGCTGTGGAGCCAGACCTCATAGGTGTGCTGAGGCAAGTGGCATAAAGAAAGTAGTAGATGTTGCCTTAACCCTACACCCCCCCGCACCCCAGCTCTGTTACGGTGCCTTTCCGTTGCCCTCTGGAAGCTCAGATGGCTTGCAGGTCTTTGATCGCTAATGCTCGGCGCCAGCAAATGATGGTTCAGCAGGAATTCTCAGTGGATAACAGTACCCTGTCTGCGTCAGTTCTCCAAGAGTCTGTAGTGGGGGTGGTCTCATGGGTGGGGAGGCAGTCTCCGCCCTGGCGGCGCTGTAATGGAGGCTCAGGTGCTTGCTTGTAAGCAAGAGCAAAGTGCTGGGGACTTGTACAGATATCTTGTCTCTGATGGTGTCTCTCTCTCTCTCCCTTTTAGTAGGTGGACGACTGAAGACCCTGCTCTCTTCCGAATTTCCATTAACAACTTCCTCGACCGGCTTTGCCTGGTGATGAGGAACATCCGGCATCTACATTGGGTGGCAGCTGTCAAACGGGGACGGGGACGGGGACGGGGCCGAGGAAGGAGGCCTGATGTCTAGTATTTGGGTGCTTTCCTCACCCAAACATGACAAAGGCAGAAGCATGTCATGCTCAGGGTTCAATATTTTATCAAAGTCCAGGTTTTTGACTCTGTGTTCTGCATACCAGTCTCTTGGTAGACTTGTTTTCCTGTTGTTAAAAGAGTGGATACTTAAATGCTTGTTTCTGAAGTAAATAAATAAAGCAGAGTACCCTTTGCTTGTTTTGTTTTGTTTTGTGTTGTTTGGGGGTTTGACTTTGCTCTCTGGCGGTAAGGCAGAAGCCTCCCAAGCTATCTTTTGTACTTCAATTGGGGGAGTGGAAATTCTGATAATGAGATCTTCTAGTAGTACAATGTAATTGAAGATAATTTAGGAAATAGAAGAAAAAGTATATTATTTAACTCCAGCCATGCAGAACCAAATACAGTTAATGATTTTGAAGTTAGAAAATGTTGGGCTTGGGATATAGTTCAGGGGTAGAGTACTTATTTAGCATGCAGGAGGTCTGGGGTTCCATTCTGAGTGCTACAACAAACATGAAATTTTTTTATTAGTCCTAAAGTTTTATACATATGTATGCATAAAAGTCACATACAGGTATTTAAGTTTAGTCTTAAGCTTTCCTGAATACTTTAAAACACTACCTTTTCGGGTTAAGCACGATGGCATGTGCCTGAAACCTCAGTCCTGGGGAAGCAGAGTTTTTAGGACGATCCCTGGGGCTCACTGACAAGCTAATCTAGCTTAATTGGTGAGCTTCAGGCAAGGAGAGACCATGTCTTAAAAAGAGGTGGGTGAGGGCTGGGGAGGTGACTCAATGAGTAAAGTGCTTGCTAGTCAGGCAAGAGGATCTGAGTTCTGGCCCCCAGAGCCCACAGAAAGCCAGAAGTGATAGAACATGTCTGGAACCCCAGCGCTCCTATGGCTACATAAGAGGTGGAGCGGGAGAATCCTGAAGAACTTGATGGACTAGCTACCCTGGTGTTCACAGTAGTGAACAACAGAGATCTAGACTCAAGCAAGGTGAAAAGTGAGGACCAACACTGATGTTGTCTTCTGACATACACACACACACATGTATCATACACCCATACATCATACACAGACTCATACACACAAACAGGTGGATGGCATCATTGAGGTTGACAAGGCTGTCCTCTGGCCTCTGCACATACAAGAACAAGGACACACACACATGCACAAAGCATGCTAGCTTTTCCATTTTCTAAAATTCTCCCGGAGAAAATATTGACCAGAAGCTGAAAAAGAGTGCCATCATCGAATGCTTATAGCGTCCAAGTTGCCCAGATTATACATAATTTTATGTAAAAATACCTATTCCTTTAACAACTGAGCCATCTCTCCAGGCTGTGAATACCTATTATTTAGCTAAATTGTCAGGAGCAGAACTACTAACTTATAACATGTATGCATTTGGTATTTGAACTGTTTGACTTATTGTACAAAATTGCTCTAGAGAATACACCTTCCTGCCCAAGTTCTGGTTTCACAATGTCATTGCAAGCACTGGCTTATCTTCCTGCCAAAATTAAAAATTTACTATATGCTAGAAGCTCGACAACACAGAAGCACCAGGGTGGGAATTTTGTGGCTCTTTGAGGTGAGTGTAGCTGAAAATGGGAACAATGGTTTGTGATTAGGGAGTGAGTGGCTGGCTTCCTACCTTGTTTATTGGAGTCTTGCTAAATTCCATCATTGACTCATAAAATGCTTTGTAGATTCCATCAGATTTTTTTAAAGGTCAGTTTATTTATTTATTTATTTGTTTAAGAGAGAGAGAGAGATAGAGAGAGAGAATGGACGCTCCAGGGCCTCCAGATGCTGCAAACAAACTCCAGACGCTTGTGCCCCCTTGTGCATCTGGCTAAGGTGGGTCCTAGGGAATTGAACCTGTGTGCTTTGGCTTTGCAGGCAAATGCCTTAACCGCTAAGCCATCCCCTCAGCCCTGATGGTTCTCCTTCTATGGGAGGATGCCCTCCACCCACCTGGTAGGCCACAAAATACCTGAGGAGAAATCACAGGAACAAGAGGATGGCTGTGAGTTAG
Organism: Dipus sagitta; assembly: GCA_036346955.1. Lineage (NCBI taxonomy): Eukaryota > Metazoa > Chordata > Mammalia > Rodentia > Dipodidae > Dipus > Dipus sagitta. Next base: position 104,351,664 of record CM070776.1, read on the forward strand.
ACCTCCACCGTGGGTGGTGGGCTGCCTCTGGTAGCTGTACATGGCAGCTTCCATCCTGACAACATAAAATCTTGAAATCTTTCCATCATTTAGGGAGATTAAACTCAATCTAACTAACATAGAGAATGTTCAAAGGTAAGGGAATACATATAGTTCAAGAATGGAGGGTTGCCTCCTCGGGAGAATTTATAGGAATCTGTGACCAAAACTCTTAAACAATCACTCAACCAGTGGGATCATATTAAGCTGAAAAGCTTCTTCACAGACGAACATACAATAAGCAAAACCAATAGACTACACACAGAATGTGAGAAAATATTTGCTGAAGATCCCACTGACAGAGGCCTAGTCTGTAGAATCTACAAAGAACTAAAAAACCTAACCAATGGAATGTAAAACAACCGACTCACAAAATGGGACAAACAACTAGACAGGCAGTTCTCAGAGGAAGAATTACAAATGACAAACACACACTTAAGAAAATGCTCATCATCCCTAATTATCCCGGAAATGCAAATTAAAACAACTATGAGATTCCACCCAACGCTAGTAAGGATATCAAACATTAAAAAATCAAATGAAAATAAATGGCTGGTGAGGATATGGAGAAATAGGAGCCCTCATCGACTGTTGTTGGGAATGTAAGATGGTACATTCACTTTTTGTTGTTGTTGTTCAGTTTAATTTGTTTATTTGAGAGTCACAGAGAGAGAGAGAGGGAGGGAGAGAGAGAGAATTGGCATGCCAGGTCCTCCAACCATTGCAAACAATCTCCAGACGAGTGTGCCCCCTTATGCATCTGGCTAACGTGGGTTTTAGGGAATCAAGCCTTGAACACGGGCCCTTAGGCTTCACAGGCAAGTGCTTATCCACTGAGCAATCTCTCCAACCCAGTATAATCACTTTGGAAAGCAACGTGGAGAGTCCTAAAAAAATTGACTATGGAATTATCAACAGACCCAGTTATTCCCTTACTGGGCATGTATCCTAAAATCTCCACACCTCAATTCAGAGAGATTGGCTCAAACTTGTTTATATCTGCTCATTTGGTAATAGCTAAGAGCTGGAATCAACCCAGATGTCCATTATTAGACAAATGGATATACCACATCTACACGATGGAATTCTACACAGCAGTAAGGAAAAACGATACAACGAAATTTGAAGAAAAATGGTCGAACCTGGAACAGATCACTCTCAGTGTACTCACCCAATCACAGAAAGATAATTGCCACATAGTCTCACTCATCTAGAGCTCCAAACCTGAATCTACCCAAGATGCCAAAATACCTAGCAAGCATCTCCGGGACAGGACAATAGGGTGGGTGGGAGGAACGGGAGGTTAAGGGAGGGGTCGGGGTCAAAAAACTGGACCCAAGTGGCAATGGTACCATAAAATTCTACATCCTGAATGACAGACCAGATGGTTGAACCTTCACCGGTATCTTACAGATAACACCTGAATCACAAGGCCCTGGAGAGGGTACGAAGAAGATTGACCTTAATCTCCTTCTGTTTCAGTTTCTCTCTCTCTCTCTCTCTCTCTGTCTCTCACTCCCTATTCTCTTTCTTCTTTCTATCTCTTTTATATTACTTGTCTTTTTCTTCTTTGGCTCCTTGGGCGCTGACATGTAACTCCCTGCACTAGCATGTGGCTATCATCCACAATGAGCTCTTGATCAGAGAGACCTACAAGGTTTCCCAAAAGAATACAGATTTTTGTCAGAGTACTGGATGGCCTACCAAAGGTTAGTGGTAAGACCCTACTGCTGAAGACAACATATGCTGTTGGCTCACAACATGGAGTGACATGGCTGGAAACTGGAAGAGAGTCAATCCCCAGACAGCGCATTTAGTGCCAGAAGGTGCTACATGAATGACAGGGTGAATATGACCAATGTCTGTTCAGGCAACTCATGGTCTAAGCTACTCTGCAGCATACAACCTGATGTGATGCTCACACAAGTGCAATAGTGGTAGAGAGCCATGGAGGGAAACCAACTGCTCTTGATTTGGCTAACTGATCTGCCTAGTGGAATGGAACCCATAGCTGGAGCTGTGAAAGAAATGAGAATCATATCCAAAAATGAGCCCACTCTCAATTATCAAGCTCCCACCAATCGTGGGCTACAAGAGGGCATAAACATATTACATTCTGTCTAAAAAAGGGGGTCTATCCCATTTATCTGGTGCTAACTTTACTCTCCATCAGAGAATTTGCTTCTCTTTTTCAGGTAAGCGCAGATCCTAAGGAGAGAACCACCCCATCATACCTCGAAAGGGCCCCAGCTGTAACTAAGAATAATTGGCAAAACAAGCAAGAGTGCTGTTTTCTTGGTGAACCTGGTACCAGCACAATGGTGAAGGAGATAGACACAGAGAATAATTAACTCCTACCAAACCAGATATCCAGAGACACAGAGGCTCCCAAGACTTCATCACTGAAGCAGACCTAAAACGGACGCAACTTGGCTCAGGGAAATTTGTGGAAGAGGGGGCAGAAAGAATGTCAGAGCCACATGTTGGGTCATGAAACACAGAGAGATTGCCTCCTACTCATAAGTGATTGCTAACCCCACAATGCACGACCCATATTCCACAACAAGAAAGTTCCCTGTGGAGGGGGGGGCTCTCGGGGAGGAGGCTAACAATGGTACCAACTTGATTGTATTCAATGAGTACAAAACTAATAAACAAAAAAAAGAAAGAAAAAAAAAACTAGTTCCTATGCCTGTGAACACATAGAACACTTCAAGCTGCTTTTTAGATGTCAAGTGTAAGATAAGCTCTTACCCTTGGTACTGGTATAACTTCATTTCTGAAAGTTTTAATAACCCATGTAGAATTCAAAGATAATTGAAGTCAAACATGCATAAGGCCCAATATTTTAGCCTGTGCCCTCAGATCCTGAGGCCACAAGAGATGATGAAACACTGCCAATGTGGTTTAAACTGGCACCCTGGAAAGTCATCTGCCTTCCAGATCAGGGAGGACACAGTGACACAGAAAAAATACAATAACAAAAACATGTATGATTTATAATAAGAGAGTCATAGAAGAGGATAATTAGTCCTCCAGGATTCTCATTAGAGGGGAGAGCACTTGGTCCACATGGCCCTGACATATCCAAGTCGATGACTCTAAGGCTGACAGGGCAATATGAAGCTCTTGTAAGTTCCCGAGGGCCTCTTGTACAGCCATTTTTCATCTCAAATTTTACATCATGGGTTGAATTTTGACAACATGCTTATTTTTGAACCCCATCAAGGAAACATATAACCATATACAAAGGGGTGCAGCAAAGTCTAGAATAATGCACAAACAGGTAAGTTTGCTCTCTGTTTCATCACAATGCCTTATTTCTGTATTCTTGGTTGAGTTCAGTTTTTCTGTTATACTGATTTACGTTAATATATCTGCTGGTTTACAGGCAGCTCACACTCAGATGGTCATGCAGAAACTCCACTACATCTGTGCAGGTCTGCTTGATCAGCTGATCATTCATCACTTCAAACCAGACTGCAAAACATCGCTTACTGACAGTTTTCAGATGGCGACAGAACAGGACATTTGACTAACAGATTTCTCTCTTGGGCCTTTACATACTCCTTCGGGGAGAGACTGTAATTAGTCAATGACCCTGATCAGCAGGAAGCAGTTATAAGCTGACAAGTCATCACTTTCTTTCATCTAAGAGCAAGTAGAGTTTCTTCTCATGAGAGGGAGAATATGAGAGGGACATAGGTAGCATTAGGGAGAGACAGCTAGACAAGAAGCCCCATAGGCAATATATGGATATTAATTCATGTCTGTCAAGTAGAGGTAAAACAAATGATGGTTACTTAACATGACACATTCATCCGGTTGTCTGCAGCCACTGCCACAGCGCTGGCATTTATCAAGTCTGTGCTGTCTTCAGTCCCAGCATCTTCAAGACAGTGCAACAAGGCATGGTAAATTCTTCTGGATTTGGCTCCAGGCTCAGGATAAAACGCCTGGCCGATTATTAGGTTTTGGGTGAGGATTTTATCTCTTTTCCTGCTCCAAGGATTTTCATCTCCCAGCATGCAAGGTTTTCAGCACCAGTAAGTAACTAACAGTTTCCTGCTTTTATAGAAGGAATTAAAAGAAAACAGTAATTTTCATGGCTTTTTGTTTGGTTTTTGTCAATCAGGTTATTTATCAGGCTTTTCTTCTAGGACCATTGATGAGTAGTGTACAAGAGCATAAAGAAGGGACCAATATCTTGTATGGCTCTGTTAGGGTTTTACAATGGAAAACCTTGAAGTCTCTCCAGCTCATGCATCATTTTGGGAGTGAAAACTCAATCAAACTAATGGAGAGAATGGTCACAATTAAAGGAATAAGTATGGCCTAAGGATGGGGGGTTGTTTTCTCAGGGGACTTCATAGGAATCCATGACCAAATCTAGTTCCTATGCCTGCCAACTCACCAAGGACCATTGATGAGAAATTTGCAAGAGCTCAAGGAAGAAACCAATTTTTACACTATTAAAGAATATGTTTTTCCCAAATGATCATAAACGTTGGCGGGGATGTGGAAAAAGAGGAACCCTTCTACACTGTTGGTGGGAATGCAATCTGATCCAGCCATTGTGGAAATCAGTGTGGAGGTTCCTAAAACAGCTAAAGATTGATCTACCATATGACCCAGCTATAGCACTCCTAGGCCTATATCCTAAGGACTCATCTCATTTCCTTAGAAGTATGTGCTCAGCCATGTTTATTGCTGCTCAATTTATAATAGCTGGGAAATGGAACCAGCCTAGATGTCCCTCAACTGATGAGTGAATAATGAAGATATGGCACATTTATACAATGGAGTTCTACTCAGCGGTAAAGAAAAATGAAGTTATGAAATTTGCAGAAAAGTGGATGGATCTGGAAAGGATTATACTAAGTGAGGTAACCCAGGCCCAGAAAGCCAAGTGTCACATGTTCTCCCTCATATGTGGATCCTACCTACAGATGATTGGGCTACTGTGTGAGAAGGAAAAAACTCAGTAGCAGAGGCCAGTAAGTTAAAAAGGAGATATAAAGGGAAGAGAAAGGAAGGGAGGAGGGTATTTATTGGGTTGGTATTGTATATATGTAAGTAGAAAGATTGAGATGTGGAGAGGATATGATGGAGAATGGAATTTCAAAGGGAAAAGCCGGGGGGGGGGGGAGGGTACTACCATGGTTTTTTTTTTTTATAATCATGGAAAATGTTGATAAAAATTGAGAAAAAACATAAAAAATAAAAATAAAAAACGTTAAAAAAAGAATATGTTTTTCCCTCCTTTAGCAAACATTAATTGTCTATGGATCTTCAGGGTCAGTATGTCCTTATGAGAATCTCCCTTCTAGTAACTGGTAACTGTCTCTAAATCCTAAGGGAGGGTGTGGCCCAAGAGCCCCTCCTTCCAGTAACTGTTAACTGAATATTAACCTGCAGGGAGGGGTGTGGCCTCATGAACACCTCTTTCCTCCTGATGGAATGTTGATAGCATCAATCTTGTGTTGATGATGCTCCCTGGGTGTGGTGGTTTTATTCAGGTGTCTCCCATAAACTTAGGTGTTCTGGATGCTAGGTTACCCAGCTGATGGCAACTGGAAATTAATACTTCCTGTAGGCAGTGTATTGTTGGGGGTGGGCTTATGGGTGTTAAAGCCAGGAAGGTAGCCCATGCCAGTGTTTGACACACTCTCCTGTTGCTATGGTCCACCTTATGTTGGCCAAGGGGTGATGTCCACCCTCTGCTCATGCTGTCATTTACCCTGCCATCGGGAGCTTCCCCATCGAGACTGTAAGCAAAAAAAAACACTTTTTTTCCCATAAGCTGCTCTTGGTTTGATGATTTCTACCTGCAATGTGAACCTGACTGCAACACTGCGCTTTGGAGGGTGAGATATGGATGTACCATTTAGTGCTGAACACTCAAAGTGAGTTAATTTCAACAATTTATCCAGAGGACCTATAGGCCTATAATCCCCAACTTTTAGGTTCATATCCATTTTAGTAAATGTCACAGATAGCTTCACATTACATGGATGAACCTGCAGACCAGACACAGTTTATGGGAGGATGAAGGGATTTATTGAACTTACAGATCCAGGGGAGGTTCCATAATGGTAGAAGAAGCTGGACCCCTTTCAAAGATCCACACAGACAGAAAAGCAACCACCAGTACCACAAGCGAGCAAACTTGAGGAATCCCAGGCAGAACTCCAGCACTCTGCATATTTTAGGCTGGAATTCAGATCTGCAACCAAATACACCTTAGGACTGGACCATAGGATCTGCCCACAGTGACATTTCCCTCAGCCAGGCAGCTGGAGATCTAAGTTACAAGCTTTAATAAACTGGTGAATCTATTGGGCACAAGCATTCAAATTACCACATTCTACCCCTGGCCTCCAATAGATTTCTGAAGATCTCATACTGTAAGTTGTACTTATTCCAACTTTAAAAGTCCCCATATTTGCCAACATACGATAGTTCCAGCATTCCAAGTATCGTCTGAGATTTAAGATGGTCTCTTAGCTGTGAGTCCTGTAAAATCAAAACAAGTTTTATGCTTTCATCATATAAAGGCATTGAATAAACATTTCCAACTGCTATAAGTCATAAAAAGGAGAGACTGGATCAATGCAACCTCAATAAAAATCAAGCAAACATCAAATATCTGCAGTTCAAGTCCTATATCCATATGAGAGACCAGTGACAAGTCTCTGGATTTTCCAATTCCATCATTCCATCTGGGCAGAATAGCAAGGTAAAACTTCCATTCTGTGGCAACAGTGCTCCATTGTAGCCCTTGTATAATCCTGGTACATCTAAAACATCTTCTGATGTCAATGTACATCTAAAATATCTTTGGGTCTCAGTGCAAACCACGGTCCATGTTCCCATGGCTCTGTCAGCCTATCAGGGTTATCATGCCCTGCCTACATGCTGCCTGTCAGCAATACCTCCTGAAACCTTCATCAACCACTCCATGCATTTTTCATGCTTCCAAAACCAATACCAGGGTGCAAGACACAGCCATATTCTTAATTCAGGTATGGAAGAAGTAGTGAATATAAAGAGTAGGTTTCTAATTTTCAATCAACTACTTCCAACAGTTTTCATTTCTATCATTCAGGTTTTCCTCAGGCACACTTTCATATTGTTTCAGTGTAAAGTACTTGGGCCATTTTCCTTCCAAATGCTTAATGTATTTAACAACAGCTGTGGGGCACAGCTAAGGGCCACAAAGCTATAGGAGGTCACTCCCTCTCCAAGCCCAGCACACTTGAACCTAAGCTTCACTCATAGCCCTGTGACCTTTGGCCAGTTGCCTAGGAAACTCCTCAGATGGCATCAGCCAGCAGCCTTGTCACAGCCAATCCCCCAGCAACCCACTTCCCACCACTATGTAGATCACCTGACTCTGTTCCTACATGCTGGAATGAACATTCCTAAGCAAGCAACCTTTGAACCCACCAATCCCCTTAGGATCCCCTTCCCACTCTCTGTCAACTGCTTATAAACCCATTTCCCTATTGAATAAACTGAGCTACTCCCTGAAGTCATCTCCCAGGTGAATTTCTTGTCGTGCTCACTCCCGCTCAAGACCCTGCTCTCCACGGTTGCCTGGATACCTTCAGGGAACCTGAGGATCCAGGGACCCACAAATAGGAGCTTCAGTAACCAGTCACAATGCCCATAATTTTCAATTTTCTTGAGTTTTTATAACTTTAAATCTTACATTTCTCACTTCCATATCTTTTTTTTTGTTTTGGGGAGTTGGGGAAGTGTTCAAGTTAGAGTCTTACTCTAGCACTGGCTGACCTGGAATTAGTCTCAGACTGGCCTTGAACACACAGCGATCCTTCTACCTCAGCCTCCTGAGTGCTGGGATTAAAGTCATGCACCACCATGCCTGGCCTCAGTGCTATATATTTAGTTATTTATGTTTTTAAGGTAGTATGGTTTTTAATACCGTCTGATCAGAACAATTCACATCAAAAGCTCAACCTTGGCTTCCTCATGTGGCTCTCCTACCTTCCTGGTCTCCAATGACACTCAACCCCCCCCCCCCCCCGATCAGACTGTATTTTTGTTTTCATTTTTGCAGAAAACTATTTCTTCCATAGACTTCAAACAATCAACTAGCCAAGTTAATTATGGTACATCTAAGCAAAGTTTAATATCAACCCTAATGTGTGACTGCAGTTTACATAGAGCTCTGTATCCCCTGGAATAGCTGTCAGTAGCAATTCACTACAATTGGTCCTAAATAACAACAGCAACTATAATATTAATTATTAGAGAATTAAAACCCAACAGCAAATTGAATAGTTAAAATCATGTAAGAACTGGAATTTGGGGTGGGGGTGTCCTCAATAGCTGAGCTTGTCCTGCCTCCAGCAGGGCTCAGGAACACCAAGAGCCCTGTAGGCCAAGGACTGAGTCCAGAAGGCTCTGGGGAACTCTCATCTCATGGTACATGGGATGATATAGGCTTCTGGCTTCCTTAAAAAAGAAAACAGTTGGACGTCAAGGTTGTGTGAGAAGCTGGAGACCCTCCTATAATTTCTTTTCAGAGATATAAGAAGGAGGGATAAGAAATCAGAGAACTGGAGAAGGATCAAAACAACAGATGTCCTAGAGTGGGGCTTAGTGGGTTCACTAAGAACCAAACACTAGACATACTATACTGGCTTCTGGCCACTAGGGAAACTAGGACTGGTGCAGCATTAGAGGCCTATGTAGTGTTTTCTGTCCCTGTCCCATACAGGCTCTCACAGGTATTTCTGCAGAGTAGCAGATGAGGAATCTGTTTCTAAAGGCCATTGGGGAATGGGTGGTGGAAGTGAAAGTGGGGTGGGATGGGTAATGGGGGTTTAAAAAACGAATAAAAATCTCTGAGCTACAGAACCCAAGGACATCACTTCCCTCCGCATTCACACCTTTTTTCAGTAGTTCCCAGTGGCTCTTTCTTTGTGGACAGCTTCTTTGTTACTTCCCTTCAGGCTCCACAGGCTGCTGGTCTACTTCAGGATCTATGTTCTCCTGGGGAGAGAGAGGTGAACCAAGGGCAGGTCCCAGGTCCCCCACGGGTCCCCCGAGGGACCAGACATGCACCTCCTGGATGTGTTTGTTCAAGTAGGACTTAGAGCAGAAGGAGCTCCCATATTGGGTACTTCTTCTGTCCATTGGACTCCATTTTGCTTTTAGGGACTGCCACATCACAGGAGAAAGATCCATTGGCACTCTGCTTCTCTGGCATCTTCAGGTCACTGGCATCTGAGAAGGCATCATAATATTCTGAGCTCTCAATCAGATCCTGATGTGAGCATTTCTGGCCTTCTCGGTTACAGATACTGCAGAAGTTGCTGGACCCCTAGTTGTGCTTCCTCAGGTGGTCTTGACTTCATGACAGCCCAGGTGGGAACGCAGATGGTCTCCCGTGGCAAAGGTAGCATTGCAGGTCTGATGCTTGTGAGGTCGCTCAGAAGTGTGCACTTGCTTGATGTGTCCATTCAAGTGATCAGGCCTGGAGAATCCTTTCCCATAGCTCTGGCAGATGTATGGCTTGTCCACAGACCCATCATGGAACCGCACACGCGGTCTTTTCTCTTGAACCATAGACCACACGCGGGGCAGGAGTAGTGCTTCTCTTCAGAATGGGACAGCTTGTGCCAGTTGAAATGGAACACATCCCGGAAGATCTTGCCACAGATTTCACAGGCCACCTGCTTCCTGTTCCTGCTTCTCTTTCGCGAGTCGTCAGGGTCCTCAGAGATGGGTATCCCATTCTTACCCAGCCTAGGAGGAGGAAGATCAATGTACCCCAACTGGACTCTGCTGACACCGTGTTGGGACTCATGCTGCCAGAGTAGTCGGTTGGCATCAGTGAACACCTTGCCACACAAGCCAAATGGAAGAATGGCTGCTTCTCTCAAGCCCCACGGGGACACAAATATTGAGTACAGTGGGTTGCATTCCTTGTGCATCCTAGGCCTCGCTTGCTAGTCAGTGGAGGGGTACTGGATGCCACATAGGGGAATGGGGAAATCAGCAGTTGCAGGGACAGGGGTCCAGCCAGCATGGGTAAGCGGTCCACTCCAGGTAACACAGGCAGGGAAGGTTGGCTTGCAATAGCTGTACCTGTGGGCCAGGGAAGCTTCCTCCTAAGGGTTTATGCTACCAGCAATACCATTGCTGTTAGCGGTCAAGGCTGCCACATTGGTTGTGTGCAAAGTAAACCCCATGTTAGAAGTCCCAGGGGGACGAAAGAGCATGATATCAGCCCGGGAAGGAGGCACTAAGAGCTGCATGTTGGACTGCTTGATGACTTCCTAGAAGATCTCCATGACTGACCTCATCAATAGGAATTTCGTGGCCCTCATGAGCGTGGGGAAGCTCTCCTGTCGTACCACGATGCGTGAAGTGTAGGCGAAGTCCAGGATGTCCCAAACGCCTTGGAACTGATGGTGTTAGTCTCCATCTTAATGCTGACCCTGGTCCCAACACCCACTGCAGCCGCACCTCGCATATCAGCGGGACCTCCCATCCCCAGCTCCACCATCACCCAAGTGGGCACTGAACACCGACTGGAAGTCCTCCCTGCAGGCGGCAAGCATGGTGCCGTGCGCTGGGAAGCTCTTGTCATCCACCAGCAGGAGCATGTCACAGAAGCTCCTGCGGTTTTTGAGCTGCTGGTTCAGATTGTGCTGCATCTCCATACTGTGTCTGCTCACCTGGTAGGTGTAGCAACCCGACGAGCCACAGGAAGCATTGTTGACCCCCTCCATAGCTGCTGAGCCACCCTCACACCCCCCACCCCCAATTGTCCAGGCCTAGGAACCCACCCACCCACTTCCGCTTCCCATCCTCACTAAAACACAGGAGAAGTTAGGGTTCATGGTACTCAACTGGACGTGTCCACACTACACTCCCCCCCACGTACTGGCCCCAGGATGTACATCTAAGGACTGCTGATGTCACCCCTAGCAGTGGGTCTCTTCTGTCGGGCCATTTCCCAGAGTGGCACTGCCATGTTAAAAGACTTCATCACTCGTGACCCACTGAATGTGGCCAGGAAGATTGCTGCCAGGCCGGCTGCAACCACAACAACACAAGGATCATGGTGGATTGTCTGCGGGCTCTATCAGAAGCCCAGGTGATGCTTGTGACCAAGAAAATGAGTTTCTTTCAAGTGAACTCTCATAAAGATCCTCAAGACATTATATGGTTCCCGAGCCCAGTGGTGGACGGCCTGGTGTTACCAGATCCCTGCAGTGCTCCTGGCCCACAGGCAGGTTTCACCTGTGCTCTGCCTTCTGGGTGTCAACAACATGGAATTCAACTGGAACTTGCCTTATATGCTGACTTTCTTGTCTATCTATATGAGTTTGAGCACCATGCTCCCTTGAGAATAGTTGTCAAACCTCACATTGATGGAGCAGACCATGGGGATGAGCTTTCCTTCATCTTTGGAAGCCTTTTGCCAAAGGCTCATCCACAGGTGAAGAAAAAGCATTCAGCCTCCATGTCATGAAATACTGGGTCAACTTTGCCCCTACAAGGGACCCCAATGATTGGAAGTGGCCTTACTGGCCATGCTATGGCAAGGATGAGAAATACCTGCAGCTGGATTTTACCACAAAAGTGGGTGTGACATGCAAGGAAAAGAAGATGGCTTTCTGGCAAAGGCTCTGGCAGCCTTCGACACTTTACAAACAAAAGTGATGCTGTGACGCTGAGATTGGTCAAGCAGGAGGAAGCTAAAGGGCTTGTCCCACCATGCAGCCTTGAGGAGAATGCTGATGGACACATCTAAGGACAGAGTCCTGACCACTCAATCTAGAATGTACAGGAGTTCCCTAGTGCCTTCAGGCCACAACTAGAGCCCTAGTCCATTGTTTGAGGCCCAAATTTCACAATATCCTGCCTAATGTATCATGACATCTCCACGTATCACTGTTTAAATGAGGTTAGTCCAGGGCCTTTCATTGGTACACTAGCCTCAGCTGCCAGGTCCAAGCTACAGAACAATTACTTCTCTCCTTTTTATAAGTTGTCCTACACTTCAGGATGCATTTGCATCCCCTTCTTATGGGAGGTCCATGCAGAATGCCAATGCCTGTCATTATACTCTGCTTATCATTTATCACCTACCATGCTCATCTTGCTACTGGCCTTGAGGCCCCAGGGCAAGTGAAGCATGGTGTGGAACAAAGTTTTGACAGCTTTGGATCTTTTCCTCCACATACATGCACGTCTCCCAGGGTTCCTCCAAAGCCTGGGCCAAGGGATGGTCCTCAGTAATGATATGTTGACTTGATTCATGGTGTCTCCACCTGTAAAAAGTGTGAACTAGATAGTGTCTCAATTTAGTCCTTGGAGAATGGAGCACTGCTCCTTCCGGGCTCTGTGCAGGGAGCTGCAGCAACATTGCCTGGGCTGCTAAATATCCAGCTTGAGCCGAAAGTGGTGGAATATGTCTATAATCTCAGCACTTAGCAGGTAGAGGAAGGTGGATCAGGAATTCAAGATCATCCTCAGCTATATAGCAAGTTTGAGGTCAATCTGGACTACTACAAGAGACAATATCAGAAACAAAAAAGGATAGCCGAATGGGAATATGAACAATTTGCAATATGTTCATAAGGTTCCCAATAAATTTTAAGAAAAAAACATCTCAGCCATTATGCAAGCAGTCAAGTTCCAACAAAGTTCTCCCCAGTCTTTCCTCCCCTTGGAAGCTTCATGAGCCAAGCCTTCAAATACAACTCTCTCTGCACTTAGCATTTTCAAACTCTCATTAGAAAAGTCCATATGCTTGAATTAACACTATGGTAGGGGTCTTCAGTTGCAAGCATCAAGTTTTAAGACCAAAATCTACATGGCCAGATTTATAGTACACAAGAACCGACTCTCTGGCACCAATTCTGTCATAGACAGCTTCACATTGTTGAGATGAACCTCCAGACCACACACAGTTTATGGGAGAATGAAGCTGACAAATCCAGAGGAAGTTCCATAATGGTGGAAGAAGCTGACCCCCTTTTACAGATCCACACACAGAGAAAAGTGATCACTAGTACCACAAGCTATCAAACTTGAGGAATCCCAGGCAGAACTACAGCACTCTGCATATCTTAGGCTGGAATTCAGATCTGCAACCAAATACACCTTAGGACTGGACCATAGGATCTGCCCACAGTGACATCTCCTTCACCCAGGCAGCTGGAGTTCAGAGTTACAAGCTTTAATAAACTGGTGAGTATATTGAGGGACATCCATTCAATCTATCACAAGAAAGAATTGAGAAAACGATCTCTAAGAAAGGTAAATTTATTTCAGGAAAATTGGTATCCAGGAGAAGACTAGAAAGGCTCAAAATAGAAAGGAATTCTTTTCCTTGCCCAGCTGAAGACGGAGAGTGGAAAAAGGAGAAATAGGGAAAATCTCCAGGAGATAAGTCCATGGAAAGGGCACACACACACACACACACACACACACACACACACACACACACACAAACGAGGCACAAGGGGAGAGCCAAGGCGAAAAATTTTAGAAAAAGCATGCACACACACACATGTATGAAATAAGGCATGAAAGCACAAGCCCTTTACCTTTACATAAAAGAAAGCTAGGTAATTCTATAGTAAAGAACTCAGGGTCTAAGGAAATGTCACACATATATCAGAGTGAGAAAGCATCCAAACTAAGGCAGGGAACTGTCCAAACCAGAAGAAATTCCTTTCCTCCAGCCAAAGAGAGAAAGAGAAAAAGATTACAAAAGCAGGAATGAGGAGACTCAGTTTCCTAGAGAATATAACCAAGAAAGCCAAGAAATAGATTGCATGGGTGGCAGGCCCATTTATATAGGTCAGACATTCATTTACAATGAGCCTTGTCACCTGACTCTGATGGGTAATGGAGAGTCCTGATTGGTTTATGGATTCAAGGGCCTGACCCAGAAGGAGCCATCCCACCTATGTGTGCTAGACATGGGAACAGGCAGGAGACGCTGATGCTCAGGACTTGCTGGTAGTCATTTTGGATGAGGCAGGGTCAGATGTGAATGCTAGTTTTCTTCCCAGCTGAAATGTGGTCATTTGGCTCCCTGTTCCTGCCACTGTGCCTTCCATACTACAAAACTTGCACTTCACTCTAAAAGCCACAGATCTATCCTTCCTTAACGTGCTTCCCATAAGGTGGTTATTTATTGCAATGAGACTAATAATGCCTAAAAAGTGTACCAAGGTTTGGGGGCCAATACTGTGAAAAACTGGATATGTGGATTATAAACCTTTGAAAATGGGTTAGATGAAGAATGTGAATGAGATTGGAACTTGGGGTTAGAAAACCATTACAATGCTTTAAGCCAAGATTAGTGGGCTATTCAGATAGAAGTCTGAAGTCCCAGTATGATGACACGAACATGGGCATTATAGCCTTGGCTTATGAGGTTTCAGAGGAGACCAAGGTTCTATTAGGAATTGGGCTAGAGGAAATTCATCTGATATTATTGCAAAGAAACTGGCCCCATTCTGCCCACGTTTTGAGATTTTGAATTAGGCTACGTTTAAATTTAATGGCCTAATGTGTTGATACGAGAAAATGTAAAGGCAGAATATCATTGAGTCTGTTATGTGGATTCTGTTGATTGATGTTATTCAGATAAACAGAGAAAGAAAACATCATGCAGAGTATAGAAATGTGTAAGCATGTGGTTGGGTAAAGAATGAAATGTAAAGAAGTTCTGGACCATCTAGCCAACAAAGTAGCTGTAATTGCTAAGTGGAGTCCTGCTATGAATTGGTAGAAGAAAAAGATGCATTAAGGGCAAGGCCTCAAACATTAAAGGTTCTTGTAAGAACACAGTCATATTGAAATACAAAGGCCTAAAGGGAAAATGCCAGAAAATATGTTCTTTATTCACAAACAGCTGCCTAAGAAAGTGTTTTTGCAGATTCAGCAAACAAAGTAAACTTACAGAGGCCAGTACAACTGTGCTACATGGAAGAAGGCTTCATTCTGCTGGTAACAGAACTTGGAAGCATTGTAAATATGGTACTGGGTTTACAGCCATGAAAAATAAAAGATTGATGGTCTCACTGCATCTTTCTGCAAGGTTACACTGAAGGTAGGCAATGTATGGGAGGCTTGGAAACTGTGCAGGAAGGTCCCAATAGATCACTATGTGAAGCTGTGAAAATGAACCCTAAGTTACAGTGGAGACTTTCAGATATTGTAGCTGTTGATACAGAGTAAGAGGAAAGTGTGTTTTTAATAGGTAGTCAGCCAGGGACAGAGGCCAAAGGAGAAACCACTGAACTAGAATCCTTGTGTGACACAGTATCCTCCAAGATGGCTACACGCATCAACTTGGGTGACAACTTCCTGCTGCTACTTCACGTATTCAGAGCTTAATTATTATACCTGTGGGATGGCCACCTTCTGAGTCCTCCTGTGAGCCCATTAGGTCTGTTCCTTACACATCTAAGCGATGATTTGGCTCATTCTCATTGAATGTTGTACTCATATAAATCACATAAACCACATTTGTAAGGCTCTCTCATTCTTCTGGCCTCTGAGCTCTCCCCTTTCCCAAGTTTCCTGGAAATGGGGAGGAATCCTTCCTGCCTGGGCATATTTTTGCTTTCTCTCTCTTGGTGATTTGTGTTTGGCTACTTGTTGTTCCACATGTGTGACAGTTCTTTAACGTTCTGCACCCCCTAATACTGTCCCCCTGTGCAAAGGGAATCTTATGGCTTGGGATCTCCGGATTTGCTTTCCACATGTGGGAGGGGCTGTGTGCCTTCCCTATAGGATTCTACCCTGACATCTGAGGGAAGATTTTCTCCATATCATCTTTTATTTTGGGCTTCCCTGCTAGCCTTACCTCGGGTTCCTAAGTATCCCTAAAATAAACCTTAGAATTTATAATTTCCCCTTACCTGAGTCTGCATTTTCAATTCTTTGCTAATTTGGACAAGGATCAGAAATTTCAGCCTCACAGGCCTGGGATCTCTTGCATCTTTATGGACTCTCATCCCTCCCTATACTGAAAAGCCTACATTAATATCAGGACCATGGGATATCTGCTTAGGATAGGTAGGGGCTCAAAGTAGAGCTAGACAATGAGAGAAGGTAGGAGATCTTAAGTGTAGAGCTACCCTAGACTTGTTGAGACCAGAGTATTTCATCATGTGTCCCAGATACAGGATATGGTGCTACAGAACTTTGTGCTTACCCTGTTGGGTTTCATTCAGTCTTGCTTTGGTCTAATCTTTCCTTGTCATGCCTCCATTACACCCATTTGGAAAGAAAGATTTTTTCTGTGCCATTATGTTGGAAGTGTGTTACTTGTGTTTGCCTTTTACAGTGCTCACAGATAAAGAGTATGCCTTGTGTCTCAGGAGAGACTTTTAACTTTTGAATAATGTTGGGACTATCAAAGTCTAAGGGGAGTTTTAGGACTGGTGCAGAGGACAAAATGTAACCCATAAGGTCAAATCTTTGAATACAGAACCCTAAGTTAGTGTCTCTGTTCTGGAAGGCTGTGGAACCTTTAGGAGTTGGAGATTTATTAGGAGTACGTCACTCGGGGTGTGTATTGAGGTAGTACATCCCACACCCACTTACTGTTCTTTCTCTCAACTTCTTCACAGATGTGACAATGTAACCTCTATTTCCTACTCTTCCCATAATTTTCCCACAATGATGAACTCTACATTCTGGAACTGAGAACCAAATTGAACATTTTTCTTGTGATTATTTGTTTCTGGTCAGTTATGTTGTCCCTGGAAAGATTAAGTTATATGAGTAATGTATGAAACTGGTGCTAAGAAGAGGGACATTGCTGTGATAAACTTGACCTGAAGGTTCTTAGTCTTTTGACATGGGTTTGTGGTTGAATTGGGAAGGATTTTGAACTTTAGAGTAGAGAAGCATTAGAATGCAGTAAACATACCTTAATGAACCAGTCTTGTGGGATTCTGAAAGACCAGAAACTGAAAGAAATGCAAACAATGGAGGCATGGTTTGTAAGGATTCAGAGAGGAATCGGGACTCTGTCTAGAACAGGACTATAGGCAGTTTGAGTGTTATCTGGCAGAGAGCTGCTTGCCTTCTTCCTGTGTCCTGAGATCATGAACAAAGTTGAATTTAATGTAATGGAGTAATGTTCGTTGGTGAAAATTTCCAGGCAGAATAATATTGCATCTATGACTTGCTTGTCTTATCAGCCGTGGATTCACACCTACTGCTAAAGTGAGAAAAATGTAGCTGGAGAGATGGCTACTTCTTAAGGTGCTTGCCTGTGAAGCCTAAGGACCCAGGTTTGAGCCAGATATACAATGTGATGCTGGTGTCTGGAGTTTGTTTGCAATGGTTTGAAGCCTTGGTATGTTCTTTCTCTCTCTTATATCTGTCTCTGCTCATAAGTAAATGAATGAATAAATAAATAAATAATATTTTAAAAAGAAAGTGGGAAAATGAAGTTATGCATATATATACAGAGTGTTGTACAGTATTGCTTTTAATAAAGAGACCATGAGAGGCCAATACTTGACCCTGTAAAGATGAACCATAAGTTGCAATGGAGACTCCAGGTTACTGGGGATGCCAAGATCATGGACATCTGCCAAGAAAAGGTGCGTGTTCAGGCTGGATATGGTTCATAAGAAGTCCTGCAGGCAGCACAGCTGGAGGGGCAGAGCTACCCAAGCCTTTTGGAACTTAAATGATTTTATCACAAGTTCTAGATAAGAGGGTTGGGGATGCCTTCCAGTGATTTGTTGACCAGGGCTGCCACTGAGGCCTCAAAAGCATTACAGGCCATTGCAAAAGCCCATGGTTGCCCACAAGAACTAGATGGCATGACCATATTGCTGAAAACTCTACATGGTTGGAGCTGAATTGGAAAAGTACTCCAAGTTGACTAGCTGTTGCAATGCTGGAAAGAGCTATGTAGAATGAAGGCAATAGGGAGAGAGAAGTCATCAATGGTCTGAACCAACAGAGTACCCTGCAATGTTTACAGCTGGCCAACCAAGCTAAGTGTGCCAAGTGTGCAATAGTGGTATGTCTGTTATTGGGGATACCAACTGCTCTCTGATTGGAGTAGAGGCCTGCTCCCTGGAAGGGAATATATATGTCTGGTATAAACAACTCCTATTCTCGGGATAAATTCAAATTTTATGTCCAGAAATGTGTCCTTCAAACACCTAGGTTTATTCTCACATATTAATGCTTCTCTCACTTTTGGTTAGAGATGTTTTCAGATGGTAGTGACCACTGGAGTGACTCAAAATTTCCCATAGTGCTTAAAAGAATTCACAGTGCAGCGTTCAGCTCTAAGTTGGATATCTCTGTCAAATACTCCAAGGCTCAGGAACCACTGAGGAAGAGGTGCTAGAAAGAATTTAAGAGTAAATGCATGGTACGACTCCTTATAATGCTGTATTCTACAAACAAATTGACCTAGATATTCATTATCTCATAATGACTGACAATATCTGCATTATGAAAGGGAAAAATTGATGGCACAAAAATAGAAGAGATTAGTTGGAAGGAAAAAGGATTCAGTGCAGGGGAGGGGTGGCAACCGAGGAAATAATGCTAGTATGAGGGGATTCTGACCATGCTATTTCTTTTTAGTAAATAGCTAAAATAAGAGTTGTACATATTGAACATGAAAATTCATGATTTGGTGTTTGCCCTACTGGATTTCAGTCTTGCTTTGGTCAAATCTTTCCTTGGTATCCACCTATGCATTGCTTTTGGAATAAGAATGATTATTCTGTGTTACTGTAATTTAGAAGTATATAACTTATGTTTTGATTTTATGGGACTCACAATTATAAGACAGCCTGTCTATTATTACTCCAGTGTCACCATTAGCTATTTTCCCTTTCGATGTTTTATGTTGCTACATTCCTTCTCTCTCTCTCTCTCTCCATTTCTGTGAGTGTGTGTGTGTGTGTGTGTGTGTGTGTGTGTGTGTGTATTTATGGCCAGGCTTACAGTTGTAAATTAAAATACCCATTTACAGAAACCATTTTTCTTTATTTTCCAAACTTCTCTCTATGATTAAACACCCAATTGGTACAATATATACATATTTTTGTGAGGCATTTTTTAAAACTATACATACAGAGTGAATTATCCCTTACTAGGTCTTCCACCAATGCCCTGCATATATCTGTGTCCTAGTACATATATGGTACTTCAAAGTTCTCTTTAGCTCTCTTGATATGTTGCAAACATTTTTAAGTTACAGGTTGCATTATTATGTTAATGTTTTACATATGACTGCTGCTAACACAGTTACCAGCACTTTCATACCTGGTGACATCACAATTCACCCCACTATTTACATCATCAACCCTGCACAGACTCTCAACTAATCAGGAGAGACTACTCTCAGTTTCACTTGGTAGCCAGGCTACTTAGGAGCTGGTCTTACACAGGATCCTGGATTAAAAATCCACTGGTGTCCTTACTTCAGATTGAAATGCTTGACTGACTAGAGACATCACATGCCATTCCTTCAGGAAGCAGAACATCTACTTTGGACTATCTACATCATCTCCATTCCAGATCCTTTTATCTCACACGGAATGAAATATATGAAAGTATCATTTGGCAGGTTCGACATGCTATTCATCAAGAATTTCCAACCCCTTCTTTCTTGAGTTTGTTTATGAAAATATTTAATCATTGAGGAGGTGGTGTAAAGGTTTTCTGTCTAATAAAGGAAACAGTGAAATGTAATTTAAATATATACTAAGTGACTTTCATAGTAGATTTTGCATAGCAGCATGATATTTCATAAGTATGAGAATTCCATTTGGTGAAGCTGGAGCCCTTTTTGACTTTGTAAGTCTATATCACGTTTTTATGATGAGCTAGTCATTAACACAAATATTGAAGGGTCACTTGTCTGGTAAATATTACAAATATTTGTTATAATACTACCTATTTAATTTAATATAGTATCAGCTATTCTATGGACACCATTTGGCTTCACCTCCCATGTTCATGAAGCCTGAGTGTTTTCATTTTCTGACCCTTCTGCACTGCTCTCTCCATCCTCCCTGTGGCACAGCCACATATGATCCAAATGTGAGTGCACGTGCACCTTTTCCATCCTGTCTAGTCCTTTCCGTCCTGTGTGCTACTGCCTCCCTCCATGCCACCGTTGCTGCCACTCTCCTCCATGAGCCAATGTGCACCTTCCCTCTCCTTGAGCTTGCCCACCCCCAACCACTGCCACTGAAACCTGGGAATCTCTCTGCACCATCCTAGCAGTTTGTGTGAGTTGTGGCTACTCATCCTGTCCACTTGGTCCACCCCACCCCACACTGTCATCTCTGACATCTGTGGTTGATTCCTGTACACTCACAGCCTGTGTGAGTTCAGGCGCTCCTGTCTGCTGCTCTGCACACTCTGCCCTCCACTTGTACTGCCTTCCTTTGGGCTCAGCAGTGTGAGCTCAGTCACCTGCTTTACATATGCCTCTAGCAGTTGCTGCCCACTGCCCTCCAACAGCTTACTTTTGGCTCAGCTAACTACTCTATGCACATGTCTCTCCTCCCACAGCCCTGCATAATACTAATACCCTGGCCTGCAAGCTGAACTGAGGTTCCCCAACCCCATGTGAGCATACCCCATCTAGAAATCAGCACCAACTACTCCCACAACTGAACTTCGAGCAATGCTGAGTTAGGCAAAGACAAACTGCCATAAAAGAATACCAATCACCCATGCAAATGCTAACTTAACATAGGTGTGCCAGAAATACTTGACCAATGCATTCTATAGTACTGATTGATCTTCAGGCAAGATGTGCCATCTGTTGCAATACGATATGAAGTTTACAGGCATATCTGACAGCTCTACAGTTTCTATAGAGGCCTGCTTCAAAGGAAGGAATACACGCATGGTACTGAAGACTAGATGAAAAGCCCAAGGCTGGGGAGAATATAGGCCCTAGGGAGGACCTACCACTGGTATATGACTAAATAGTTGTGCTGCCAAACTGCATCCTATATATTCATATTTATATCCACAGAGCATGTCTTCTATCATCCTCCCCAAACAGAAAAGCTTTTATTTTTTAATGCAGTTAGTGGTGGTCAATTCAGACAATCATAACTGCTGAAGTGTTAAAAATTAGTGACTGATGAGTGCGCAGCCTTTAATGACACATACACATCATTTATTTTAGTTCTTAGAGAACAATGTGGAAGATGAAAATGAAAGAATGTCAGAGCTGGAGGATCTAGAGTAGTGCTATGGAACTCTAGCACCTAGACACAACAAGGCCATGAAATCACAACAGATGTTATATGCTTAAGACATGTACAAAATGGGACACACTCAACATTCTGTTTTAAATAGTGGAGGGGATTTATAATGAATTGATCGCAGGCTTATATTGATCATCAACTTGACAGGACCTAGTGTCTTAAACTTTGTATATCACAAAAGAAGCTGTTGTAAAAAGTGCCCAGAATTTGTTTTTGTTTTTGTTTTCTCAAGGTAGGATTTAACTCTAGTCCAGGCTAACGTGAAATTCACTGTGAGCTCTCAGGGTGACCTCTAATTCATGCTGATCCTCCTACCTCTGCCTCCTAAGTGCTAGGATTAAAGGTGTGTGCCACCATGCTGGATGTCCAGATGTCTTAGTTTGGATATATGCTTGGATTGTTGTTTTTTTTTTCTGGAGTGAAATGCATTTATTATAATACATGTATATGCTTAATTTTTGAAAAAAAAGGCTAATTTTTTGCCATATTAGTTCTTTCTTTTACCTTCCTTTCTGGAGTTTGTGCAACTTCCAATGTTCCAGTGTTTTGTGATGAATTCATATGATCAATCTTTAAATTTTATCCATCCTAATCTGTGTTTTGGCATATATAATATATATGGTGTTTTGGGATGAATTTTTCATGGGTATATCTTTAAATTTTTTTACCTTTTTGGAAACAAGTCACCTATCATATCTGTGATTTTCAAATACCTACTCCTCAGCCACATGTGCACACACATACTAGCATGCATATACATACACATGTTCACCACACACACATACACAGAAATCCATCTTTGTTGGGTACAGTGGTGCAAGCATGTACAACCATAGGGAAGTCTGGGATACTATGTGATTCTATCTCAAAAATATGATAATGGAAACAACCAAAAGGAAAAACAAAGTCTACTAAAAAAAATCCCATAAAATGCCAAATAGAGGCTGGGGAGATTGTTCAGTGATTAATGGCACTGGTTTGCAAAGCCTGCCAGGCTGGTTTCAATTTCTAAGAACCTATGGAAAACCAGATGAAACAAAGTGGCACATGCATCTGGAGTTAGTTTCAAGTGGCAAGAGGCCCTGACATGACTATATTCCCTTTCTGGTAGAATATAATTTTTAAAAAATTATTTATTTATTTGAAAGCAGAAAAAAGAGAAAGAGAGAGAGAGAGGGAATGCTAGGGTCTCTAGCCACTGCCAATGAACTTGAGGCATGTGACAACTTGTGCATCTGGCTTTACGTGGGTAATGGGGAGTTTATTCTTGGTCATTTGGTTTTGCCAGCAAGTGCCTTAAGCACTAAATCATCTCTAGCCCCAAAAATAAATTTTAAGAAGTACCAATCAAATAGAATCAAAATTCAAATAAGATGTAGATATCCGACTTTCTCTGGGATTAGAATGAAACGTTGCTTGTGTACTGCCTCTTCAACTGCTTTTGAGTCTTTATTTGGCGGGAGGGGGAGATTTCTGGTAGGTTTCACTCTTATGATATGACCAAGTCACGCTGGCTCAGTGTGAAAGTCACCAAACTGATGGAAAGCACATGGCAAAGTCAAGGTTCAGAGGTAGCAGCAGCATACATTTTTTGGAATTGTGTATGTTCTTGTGGCCTGTCTCACTTCAAATAGATAGGAATTTCCATACAATTATATATTTTGTATAATTTATTGTTCTTCTAAAATCTCTACTCCCTCAGATTTCATAAACACCAGGTCTAAAACATATGCATTCTGACTGTTTACACTAAGCTTGATATCTTGCAAGATATATTCTCAAGTTTTCTTTTCTTCTTCTCCTCCTCCTCCTCATCTTCCTCCTTCTACTTCTCCTCCTCCTCCCCTTTCTCCTCCCTTCTTTTCCTCCTCCTTCTCCTTCCTCCTTCCCTTCACCTCCTCCTCCTTCTTCTTAGGGTGACACTGAGCATCTAAAATACTCTTTCTAGAGCTTAAGAAATGGCATAGCAGTTATGGCACTTACCTGCAAAACCTAATGACCCAGGTTCAATAACCCAGTACACACTTAAGCCAGGTACAAAAGGTGGCACATGCATCTGGATTTTGTTTGCAGTGGCTAGAGGACATGGCATGCCCATTGTCAATCTCTCTCACTGTCTCTTTCTCTCTCTCTCAAATACATAAAAGTATCATTTAAAATACGTTTTCTGGGTGCTTCTCTTTATGTCAAATAACATTCTTTAGGTGTAAAAGTTTTGTTAAGTGATGAAATTTTAAATTGGCTACATAAAGTTTGATAAGCATTTTCTTCTAAAACTGTTATAAAAAGATGTAAAATTGTATTCATTTTTTAAAACCGTCAATGATAATAGAAAATGTCAGAACATAAAGTGCATCATGCTAATCACAGTACATTTTTTGAAATATGTTTATAAGTAATATATAAAGAATGCTAATATAATTGTTTTGTGTCAGTTCCACTTTTAAAATATATGTCAAATAGCTTTTGGGGTCATTTGCTTTGAGCACATGCTTAACCTGTTACATGTAGCTCTACATACAACTTCAGAAATTTCATGTCTCATTAACATCTTAAATCTGGCCTACATTAAAACATTTTTCAGCAAGTAGATGAATATTGAAAGGTTATCAACTTCATAAGGAGCATCTATGAGAAAATACAGTTAAAATTATATCTCTAAAAACAGAAACAAGGTAAAAAAATGTTCTCTGAACAACATATCAGGATCTCTATCCATAGCAGTAAGGTAATAAGAAGATTAAAAGCATGTCAGAAGCAAGGAGGTAATAAACATTTCCTTACATGCATATGACATGACTTCATAGAAAATCTCAAGAAATATACCCAAAATATTTAAGCATTATTAAAATCATTCATCAAGATCTGAAGATACACGTTTATCATGCAAACCCAATCAACATTTGTACACCTTTTCAATGCACACATATAAAAGAAAAATATATGCTGTATTAATTTGCTACAAAAGTTATATATTGTGGTATACCTTTAACAAAATATGTACAGGATGCCTATGGTAAAATTACATAATGCTGGTGAAAGAATGTTCAGGAAATAAAGCATATAGATAAGTGCTGTTCTCAACTTTAATTAAACTAAAGTCTTTGTAAATACTCCCAAGAGAGTTCAACATTCAAAACAATGCTAAGAAAACCTGATTGTGCAGTGTCTATTGCTAAACACGGCACACATCTATATAACTCCATCCAAGCCTTGGGTGCATTGCAGAAGGGAGCGGGAAGAACATAAAACCTAGAGGATTAGGAGGAAGAGTGCTATGGATGCTGTCTATTGGGCAGGACATGGCCACTGCAATCATGATCACAGAGATATTCTCACAACTAAGTTGAACAAGACCTGCACATCATCAGACCATGGACATTCCATCATATGTAATGGAGGAGGGAACGAGGTCCCCACCCACCCCTGTGGACTGCTTGGCAGTTAACAGCTGCTGGGGGAGCCAGAGACATTTTCATTATTGCTGTAGCAACTGGCAGGTTCCATGTGCTCTAGTCAATTTCCCCCATTTATATTCATGCAGGTAACTCTAATAAAACTCATCATGTCACACACATATACTTAAATAAAGCCATCAGAACAAAAAGGCAACAACATAGAAGAGGAACTAATGTGGAAGAAAAAGGGGTTCAGAGGAAGGAAATGAAGAAGAGGTCGAGAGAAAAAAGGTAAGGGATTATGATCAAAATTATATGCATGTTCCAAAATTGTCAATTAAAATGTTAAAGAAAAACCCAGAAGAGTGATACCTACCAGAAAATTTTAAAAAAAGAAATAGAAAAAAAGAATAATACTCTGCAACAGCAGCTGAAGAACAGTGTACAATCAATGCATCATTCAAATCCCAGAGAAAATGGATTTCTGCTGCTTCTTAAAACTTTAATTCTATGTGCTTTGCATTTTTTTTAATTTATTTTTCTAGCAGAAAGAGGATATAGGCATATCAGGGTTTCTTGCCACTTTAAACCTACTGTAGAGGCTTGTGTGTTTGTGCCCCTTTGTTCATCTGCCTTTTCATGGCGACTGTAGAATTGAACCCAAGCTGGCAG
Organism: Dipus sagitta; assembly: GCA_036346955.1. Taxonomy (NCBI): domain Eukaryota; kingdom Metazoa; phylum Chordata; class Mammalia; order Rodentia; family Dipodidae; genus Dipus; species Dipus sagitta. Next base: position 104,377,057 of record CM070776.1, read on the forward strand.
TCTTTGCAAGCCAGTGCCATGAAACACTGAACCATCTCCCCAGCCCCTATTTTTGTTTTATTTCTTTTTTTTTAAATGTAATTGCCTATGTTTTACTTTTTGTTGTTGATGTTTTATAATGTTTTTTTTGAGACAGAAACTGACAGTGCCCAGGCTGGTCTCAAACTCATGGCAAATTTCCTGCTTCAGGTTATTAAGATCTGATATTACATGCATACACTACTGTACCCAGCCAAGATAGACTTCTCAGTATGTGCATGTGGTAAACGTGTGTATGCGCATGCATGCTAGTATGTGTGTGTACATGTGATTGAGGAACAGATATTTGTAAATCACAAATATGATAGGTGACTTATTTCCAACATATGTAAAGACAAAAAAGTTTACAGACATACTTATGAGAAAATCAACTCAAAATACAATAGAATATATGCTGAGACATAGATTAGGATGGGTAAAGTTTAAAACGTCTGATCATATTAATTTATTGAAAGGCTGTGGAACAATTGGAAGTCCCACATACTGAGAGGAATGTAAAAGAAATGAACCACTAGAGAAAACAATTAGTCATTTTTTTCAAACATTAAGCATATGCATGCAACATGATAAATGCATTTCACTCCAGAAAATTCAAGTCATATATCCATACTAAGATTTCTGCACATTTTTACAATAGCTTCATTTTCATAGACAAAACTTGAAACATATTAGGTCCTGCTATATTTACAATCAATATAAGCCTGTGATCAATTTATTGGAAATACCCTCCACTATTTATAACAGAATATTGAATCAGTCCTATTTTGTGCTTGTCTTAAGCATCTGTTGTGAATTAATGACTTTGTTATTTCTAGATGCTAGTGTTTCACAGCACCAGTTCAGACATTCTTTCATTTTCATCTTCCATATTGTTCTCTAAGCCATGAAGAAAATGATTTTTAAGTCTCATTAAAGGCTGTACACTCAGCCTTAAATTTGGCCAACCAGGCCAAATGAACCAATGGGTACAATAGTGGCATGACTGATATGGGGGAAAACAACAGCTCTCTAATTGGACTGGAGGCCCGCTCCATGGCAGGAAATACATCCCTGATAATGAAAACCTACAACAGTGGTAGTCATGAGCCCTGGGGGTGTAACATCTACTGGTGTCTGGCTAAATGAATATACTATGCTTACAAAACTGCCTGGTAAGCACTTCTCTTAATGTTCATACCCATATATCAATGCTACTCTGACTTTCGGTTAGAGTATCTTCCCTTTTCAGATATCAGTGACCTTGGGGGGGGTAGAGGAAATGAATTCCCATGGGATATTGTCTATAATCATGGAAGTTGTCAATAAAAAAAATTCTGTAGGCTATGCAGTCATCAGCCACTAATTTCGAGCACATTAGCTTTATGATTCTCTGAATTGACCACCACCTACTGCATTACAAAAAAAAAAAAAAAAAAAAAAACTTTTCTGTTTGGGGAGGCTGATAGAAGAACTGCTTTGTAGATATAGATATTAATACTTGGTAGGCAATTTGTCCACATGACTATTTATCGATATACCAATAGTAGATCCTTCCTAGGGCCAACATTCTCCCTAGCCATGTGCTTTTCATCTAGTTTTCAGTACCATTCATGTATTCCCTCATGTGGAGCATGTCACTATGTCAATCATAGAGCTGTTGGTTATCCCTGTAAATTTCATGTCGTACTACAATGGAGGTTACATGGTGCCTGAGGATCCATCAGTAAGTATTTATGGCACCCCTATATTAAGTTAGAATTTGGATGGGTCATTGATATTCCTTTATCATAGTTTGTCATTGCTTAGCTCAGCATTTCTTGAAGTCCAGTTGTGGAAGTTGTTGGTGGTGTTTCCTCGATGGGGAAGGTGATTGCAACTCAGTTCAACTTTCAGTCCAGAGCGTTTGTATTATGCAGGGGTTTGGGGCAGGGAGATATCTATATGGAATAGGAAGCTGGGCCTGAAGTCACGTGTTGGAGGGCAATGACCAGTGACTGAAGGAGGGGTGTGCATAACAGGTGACTGAGCTCACACACACACTGATGAACACATAGGAAAGCAGTATAAATGGAGGGAAGAGTGTGATGAGCAGCAGAGGGAGTGCTGAACTCACGTAGACAGTTCAGGCTGTGAGGACTGTGAATGGTGGGTGGAACTGCAGAGTGTACAGGAATCAACCACAGGTGTCAGAGATGGCAGGGTGGGGTGTGGTGGGGCAAGTGGACAGGTTGTATAGCCAGATCTCACACACACTGCTATCATGGTGAGGAAATGGCATGAGGAGCAGGAGGGTGACTGGAGTTTCCCAGGTATCAATGATGGCTGTTGGGACCCGACATGTTCAAGGAGCAGGAGAGTGCACTTTGGCTCCCAGAGGACAGTGGCAGCAATGGAGGGAGACACTGGCACATAGGATGGAAGGGTGAGCATGCAGTGACATTTAGGTCACATATGGCTGTGGCACAGGGAGGATGGAGGGAACAGAACAGAAAGTCACCACAAACTAGAACATTCAGGTTTATAAGACATTGGAGTTGTGAATCCACAAGGTGTATATTTAAGTATTGATACTCTATTAAATAAAACATAAAATAATATAAACAAGTATTTGTATATATTTACCAGAGGAGTGACCCATCAATATTTATGTTGATGAGTAGTTAATGATCAAAACATGCTATAGAAAGTCAAAGGGGATCTAGCTTCACCAAACCACATTCTATATTCAAGATATCATGCCACTATGCGAAGTCTAGTATAAAAGACAGTTGGTATACATACAAATTATATTTCACAATTTTCTTTATTATATGGGAAAATGTTAATATACCTCCTCAGTGATTGAATATTTTCATAAACAGACTCAGGAACAAAGGATTTCAAAATTATTGATAAATAAAGAGCAGAATCTTTGAAATAATGTCTTTATACCTTTGTTCCAGAGTTGTATACAAAAATTGAGCAAAAAATCCTATCCAAACAAAGGTGGAATTGTCGGGCACTGCCAGGTTCAGGCTGCAGACTTCAGTAGATGGGCCTGAGCTGCCATGCAAGGCTAAGTACCCAGGGCTAGAGGAGGCCACTCCCTCTCCAAGCCTGGCACACCTGAACTTAGGCTTCGCCCTGTGACCTTTGCCCAGTTTCCTAGGAATCTCCTTATATGGTATAAGCCAGAAACCTTTGCACAGCCCATCCCTCTGTACCCTACCATTGCTTACGTGCTGGAATGTATGTCCCAATATGCTACTTAGGCATGAGCAAGCAACCTTGTACATCCGATTCCCTCAGGACCCTCAACTGCTTATAAACCCACTTCCCTATTGACTAAACCAAGCTGCTCACGGAGACTGTGTCCTGAAAGTGATTCTTTCACCTGCTTACCATGGTGGCCTGGATGCCTTTGGGGGAACTGCGGAAAGCCCCAGAAGATCTAGGGACCCACACCCATCTCACTGTATGGCTGAACAGATCTAGTCCAAATTCACAAGTTCATGGTAAATAGTTGGGGTTCAAAATCAGAGTACCTGGACTGTCCATGGGAACATGTTTAGATGTCAAATCAGCTGTTTCCAAAGATGGTTGATATTCAGTCTTGAGAGAAGATTGAACACAGATGAAGATGTCAGAACTGAGATAGGCGCGGAAACTGATGGATCTGGAATGGAGATGATGTATAAAGTTCAAAGTAGATATTCTGCTTCCTGACACAATGGCAGGTGATTTCTCTAGTCAGTCAAACATTTCATTTTGAAGGAGGACACCAGTGGATCTTATAACCACAAGGCTGTGTAAGACCATCTCCTAAGTAGGCTGGTAACCAGGTGAGATGGAGACTGTTCATTCCTGATTGGTTGTGACTCTATAGAGGGAAGATGGTGTCATTAATGAGGTGAATTGTGATGTCACCAGACAAGAAAGTGCCAGAAACTACATTAGAGTGATAAAGCAGACTGTCACTTAAAAGATTTTACATTATATCAAGAGATATAAACAGAAAGTTTTTATACAATATACGTACTAGGACACAGATATATGAAGGGTACTGTCAGAAGACATAGTAATGGACAATTCAGTCTGTATGTATAGTTTTAGAAAGGACCTCACAATCAAAGGATTGTGCCAGGTGGGTCTTTAATTATGGCTAGAAGGTGGCTTAATGATGAGAAAGAATTATTGCAATTATAATTTACAAGTGTTAACCTGGGCATAAATACACACATACAGTTACACACACTCTCTCTCTTTGTGACAGTCAAATAAACAAATTAAAATGAACAACAACAACAAAAAGTGAATGTACCATCTTACATTCCCAACAACAGTCGATGAGGGCTCCTATTTCTCCATATCCTCACCAGCCATTTATTTTCATTTGATTTTTTAATGTTTGATATCCTTACTAGCGTCGGGTGGAATCTCATAGTTGTTTTAATTTGCATTTCCGGGATAATTAGGGATGATGAGCATTTTCTTAAGTGTGTGTTTGTCATTTGTAATTCTTCCTCTGAGAACTGCCTGTCTAGTTGTTTGTCCCATTTTGTGAGTCGGTTGTTTTACATTCCATTGGTTAGGTTTTTTAGTTCTTTGTAGATTCTACAGACTAGGCCTCTGTCAGTGGGATCTTCAGCAAATATTTTCTCACATTCTGTGTGTAGTCTATTGGTTTTGCTTATTGTATGTTCGTCTGTGAAGAAGCTTTTCAGCTTAATATGATCCCACTGGTTGAGTGATTGTTTAAGAGTTTTGGTCACAGATTCCTATAAATTCTCCCGAGGAGGCAACCCTCCATTCTTGAACTATATGTATTCCCTTACCTTTGAACATTCTCTATGTTAGTTAGATTGAGTTTAATCTCCCTAAATGATGGAAAGATTTCAAGATTTTATGTTGTCAGGATGGAAGCTGCCATGTACAGCTACCAGAGGCAGCCCACCACCCACGGTGGAGGTCTAACTCACAGCCATCCTCTTGTTCCTGTGATTTCTCCTCAGGTATTTTGTGGCCTACCAGGTGGGTGGAGGGCATCCTCCCATAGAAGGAGAACCATCAGGGCTGAGGGGATGGCTTAGCGGTTAAGGCATTTGCCTGCAAAGCCAAAGCACACAGGTTCAATTCCCTAGGACCCACCTTAGCCAGATGCACAAGGGGGCACAAGCGTCTGGAGTTTGTTTGCAGCATCTGGAGGCCCTGGAGCGTCCATTCTCTCTCTCTATCTCTCTCTCTCTCTTAAACAAATAAATAAATAAATAAACTGACCTTTAAAAAAATCTGATGGAATCTACAAAGCATTTTATGAGTCAATGATGGAATTTAGCAAGACTCCAATAAACAAGGTAGGAAGCCAGCCACTCACTCCCTAATCACAAACCATTGTTCCCATTTTCAGCTACACTCACCTCAAAGAGCCACAAAATTCCCACCCTGGTGCTTCTGTGTTGTCGAGCTTCTAGCATATAGTAAATTTTTAATTTTGGCAGGAAGATAAGCCAGTGCTTGCAATGACATTGTGAAACCAGAACTTGGGCAGGAAGGTGTATTCTCTAGAGCAATTTTGTACAATAAGTCAAACAGTTCAAATACCAAATGCATACATGTTATAAGTTAGTAGTTCTGCTCCTGACAATTTAGCTAAATAATAGGTATTCACAGCCTGGAGAGATGGCTCAGTTGTTAAAGGAATAGGTATTTTTACATAAAATTATGTATAATCTGGGCAACTTGGACGCTATAAGCATTCGATGATGGCACTCTTTTTCAGCTTCTGGTCAATATTTTCTCCGGGAGAATTTTAGAAAATGGAAAAGCTAGCATGCTTTGTGCATGTGTGTGTGTCCTTGTTCTTGTATGTGCAGAGGCCAGAGGACAGCCTTGTCAACCTCAATGATGCCATCCACCTGTTTGTGTGTATGAGTCTGTGTATGATGTATGGGTGTATGATACATGTGTGTGTGTGTATGTCAGAAGACAACATCAGTGTTGGTCCTCACTTTTCACCTTGCTTGAGTCTAGATCTCTGTTGTTCACTACTGTGAACACCAGGGTAGCTAGTCCATCAAGTTCTTCAGGATTCTCCTGCTCCACCTCTTATGTAGCCATAGGAGCGCTGGGGTTCCAGACATGTTCTATCACTTCTGGCTTTCTGTGGGCTCTGGGGGCCAGAACTCAGATCCTCTTGCCTGACTAGCAAGCACTTTACTCATTGAGTCACCTCCCCAGCCCTCACCCACCTCTTTTTAAGACATGGTCTCTCCTTGCCTGAAGCTCACCAATTAAGCTAGGTTAGCTTGTCAGTGAGCCCCAGGGATCGTCCTAAAAACTCTGCTTCCCCAGGACTGAGGTTTCAGGCACATGCCATCGTGCTTAACCCGAAAAGGTAGTGTTTTAAAGTATTCAGGAAAGCTTAAGACTAAACTTAAATACCTGTATGTGACTTTTATGCATACATATGTATAAAACTTTAGGACTAATAAAAAAATTTCATGTTTGTTGTAGCACTCAGAATGGAACCCCAGACCTCCTGCATGCTAAATAAGTACTCTACCCCTGAACTATATCCCAAGCCCAACATTTTCTAACTTCAAAATCATTAACTGTATTTGGTTCTGCATGGCTGGAGTTAAATAATATACTTTTTCTTCTATTTCCTAAATTATCTTCAATTACATTGTACTACTAGAAGATCTCATTATCAGAATTTCCACTCCCCCAATTGAAGTACAAAAGATAGCTTGGGAGGCTTCTGCCTTACCGCCAGAGAGCAAAGTCAAACCCCCAAACAACACAAAACAAAACAAAACAAGCAAAGGGTACTCTGCTTTATTTATTTACTTCAGAAACAAGCATTTAAGTATCCACTCTTTTAACAACAGGAAAACAAGTCTACCAAGAGACTGGTATGCAGAACACAGAGTCAAAAACCTGGACTTTGATAAAATATTGAACCCTGAGCATGACATGCTTCTGCCTTTGTCATGTTTGGGTGAGGAAAGCACCCAAATACTAGACATCAGGCCTCCTTCCTCGGCCCCGTCCCCGTCCCCGTCCCCGTTTGACAGCTGCCACCCAATGTAGATGCCGGATGTTCCTCATCACCAGGCAAAGCCGGTCGAGGAAGTTGTTAATGGAAATTCGGAAGAGAGCAGGGTCTTCAGTCGTCCACCTACTAAAAGGGAGAGAGAGAGAGACACCATCAGAGACAAGATATCTGTACAAGTCCCCAGCACTTTGCTCTTGCTTACAAGCAAGCACCTGAGCCTCCATTACAGCGCCGCCAGGGCGGAGACTGCCTCCCCACCCATGAGACCACCCCCACTACAGACTCTTGGAGAACTGACGCAGACAGGGTACTGTTATCCACTGAGAATTCCTGCTGAACCATCATTTGCTGGCGCCGAGCATTAGCGATCAAAGACCTGCAAGCCATCTGAGCTTCCAGAGGGCAACGGAAAGGCACCGTAACAGAGCTGGGGTGCGGGGGGGTGTAGGGTTAAGGCAACATCTACTACTTTCTTTATGCCACTTGCCTCAGCACACCTATGAGGTCTGGCTCCACAGCTCGCTCTCCTGCCTATACCAGATGAGGCCAAGCCACGTGCTCAATGCGTCCGACTTTCCCCACCGCACTCCCTGAGCCCTGGGCCACGTAGGTGACCCCTGCCCTGTCAGAATGTGAAATGCACTTGCTTGTACCTGACCGCCCACAGAGGCCCTCTCAGCCCCTTTCTAAATACGCTGTAAACGTCTTTGAAACGTGCGCCCAAAACCTTGTCCTGGATGTATGTTCTAGCTACCGCCCTACCGCCCTGCCCCCCAATTCCCCGTCAAGGGTCTCCACAGAAAGGATACAACTCCAGGAGCTGATTTCTATTTCGACTTCGACACGCCCTGGCAGCATCTCCGCTGGGCCCAAAGGCAAGTGGTGCCTGCTCGCCCTGCGGCGGTGGCGGCGGGGGCGGTGGGGGCGGCGGCGGGGGCGGGGGCGGTGGCGGCGGCGGCGGCGCAGGGGCTGCTGCTTCACCCGCCCCCCATTGCTGGGCAGGCCCACCCGCGTCCGCGATGCCCGCTGCAGCCCCGTTACCAGGATCCGGAAGGCCGCGCGGCTCAAGGACGTCGTGGTCATTGCGGCCTTCATCCGCTGAAGAACCGCCGGAGCTGCGCTGCTCTTCGGGAGCACGAGGACGATTGCGCCCACCATGCTCTCCTTCTTCTTCTCCTCCTCCCACGGCACCGCCTGCGCCGCGTCCGGGCTCCTGCATGGCTGCTCGGGCCTTCCTCAGGGAGCCTCGCTGAAGCACGAGCTCCGCGATGGCACTCTCCTCAGGGAATGAGGCATCCTCCCCAGGCCACGCCCCTTTCTCCAATGTGCGCCGCACGTGAGGTCGGCCCCTGCGGAAACACGACCCCAGGAATATTGGTTCCCAGCAAGCTTGCCCACTCCCTGGCCTAGGGAGACTATGATGGAGCACACAGCCAGTGCTCACTCACACTGTTGTTCCTTAGGGCATTGGGAAAACACACCCCTTCAAGGTGGCTTCTCACCAAGCGCGCACATTGAATGCCACAGATCCCGTGGGCAACAGAAAGCCTAGGCCTGATGACTCTGAAATTCAGGTATTCAGATGGCATCTATGATGGCAAGTCAAGAATTAGGAGAAAACAATTCTTTCCTTTCCTTCAGCATTAAATTCAGTGGTCACTTTGGAGGATTTTTTTGAGTTCCATCCTAATATTTTTATATGAAGTACATAGCAAGAAAAGAAAATGTTTCCTTTCTCAGGTCCATCATTGTTATAGTTCAAATTCTAAATCATTTTCAACTAGCATATGAGTTTGCCTAAATATTCTTCACAAACACATACTGTAGTAGATACATATATAATTTTAATGTAATTGATGAATGTTTCATGCTTTCATTCTTTTCTACTATAAAAGTAATGATTCCATGCAATTCTAAAGAAGTCCTTGCATGACTATTTCATCCAACTGAATCATCAAAATAAAATACTAAATTAAACTTTACATTTTTATTCATATCTAAGGTTGTTGATATACGGTGTGACATTGCTATTCAGAAAATGTGTTATCTCTGCAGAATTCTTTTTTTACAAAAAGAGTTTTATTATTTTCTTAAAACATTTTATTTATTTGCAACCAGAGAGAGAGAGAGAGAGAGAGGGGGGGGGGGGAGACAGAGAGAGAAAGTGGGTGCTACAGGGCCTCCACCCACTGCAAATGAACTCCAGATACATGTGCCACTTTGTGCATCTGGCTTTATGTGAGTATGGGGATACTGAACCCGGGTCACTAGGGTTTGCACCCAAGTGCCTTAACCGCTGAGTCATCTCTCCAGACCCTAAGTTTTTTAAGATACCTACATATATTAATTTACTTATTTATTTATTTGACAGAGAGAGAAAGAAGCAGAGAGAGAGAGAGAGAGAGAATTGAGAATTGGCACACCAGGCCCTCTAGCTATGGTCAATGAACTCTAAATGCATGTCCCACTTTTTGCATCTGGCTTTATGTGGGTACTGGGGAATCGAACCCCAGTCCTTCAGCTTTGCAGGCAATTGCCTTATATATTTAGCCATCTCTCCAGCTCCCTTTTCCTAAGTTTTATACATGATTTACTTTGAAGCACAGAGAGAGAAATAGAGAGAGAGAGAGAGAGAGAGAGAGAATGGACACACCAGGGCCTCTTGAAGCTGCAAACAATCTCTAGACACACTTGCCAGTTTGTGCATCTGAGATTATGTAGGTACTGGGGAATTGAACCGAGGCAATCAAGCTTTGCAAACACATTCCTTTAACTGATGAGCCATCTCTCCAGTCCCATCCCTTCACAATTCTGGCACTGGGAACTTTCCCATTACCACTGAGTCTGATTTCCACCTACAGAACAAAACTTAATCTGCATGGAGACATCAAACAACCAGAAACAATGGAATAGGTGTTTTGAGAATTATGACTGAAATGGTTGCATATCAGTGGAGAAAAGTTTTGGGACAGTTTGCTAGGTGTTTAGGAGATGGTGTTAGTTTTCTTTATTCTTTCTTAGTTTTGGCCAACTCTCCCGAATGCTCTTACACTTCAAGTATTTCTTCATGGACATTACTAGCTACGCGCGCGCGTGTGTATGTGTGTGTGTGTGTGTGTGTACACATGCAGATATATATGCCCATTGTAAACATGTGTGGAGGCCAAAGGAAGATATCAAGTGTCCTCTGCCACTCTTCCACTTTATTTCCTTAACACAGGGTGTCTCACTGAAAGAGTCATAGTTTTCGGAAAACCCCAGTGAGCAACCTCTTTCCAACCTCCTCATTGCCAAGGTTTCAGGCACATGCATGACCACACCTGAATTTACACATTTTATTTAACTTCATTTTGACAATTCCACACATATATAGTATATTTTACTCTATATACACCCATTACCTCATGTTATCTCCTCCCATTAAACCCCTTCTTCCATACTAACTCCCTTCCTACCTCCATGACTTTTTAACTTTTACTGTTTAAAATATTCTTATTCATTTATTTGAGAGACAGATAGACAGAGTGTATGAATATGGGCATTCCAGGGCTTCCTGATGCTGCAAACAAATTCCAGATACATGCACCACTTTCGGCATTGGACTTTACATGAGTACTAGGGAAGCAAATTTGGGCTATCAGGCTTGCAAGCAAGTGCCTTTAACAGCTGAGCCACCTTTCAAGACCCTAATTTTATTTTTTTAAATTTTATTTTCTTATTGACAATTTGTATACATTTATAGGATATATTTTGAACATATTCCCTCTTCATTACCTTCTCATGTCCCCTCTTGCAGTCTCCAGTCCATTGAAACCCTCTTCTTCTTAGCTCATCTCTAGTCTGATTTTACATCTCTTGTGTGTGTGTCTGTGTGTTTGTGTCCCATTACATTCAATTACTGTTACCTGCATGTGCGTGGATGGAGAATTATTTACCAGTACAACTTAACTAACGATTACAGCCACTGAAGAAAATGTCCCTACCATCCATTTAATGCCAGTAACTCCTTAGGGAGAGATGGAGGCTGTGTGCCCTCCACCACCATCAGTGACAGAATGTTGATGGGCCCCACAATGTGCAGAGAATGGGAACTGCTGTCAGATCATGAATGTAATGACCCTGTGATGTTTACAAAACTGAATCCAGAGCACTCCTCATCCTCTGTCCCTTGAATTCTTACTACCCCTTCATCTGCAATATTACCTAAGCCTTGACCGGGTTGATATAGATGTTTTATTTAGCACTTATTTCTCAAAGGTCAGTTTCTCTCAGAACTTTGTATACTTATTTTTTCACTTTTTATTCGTGAGATACTCCCCTCCCCCTCTTTCCCTTCACAAATACACCCTCCATCATATACCCTTCCCTCTCAATTATTCTGTCTTTTATTTTAATATCATCTTCTTTTTCTCCTATTATGAGGGCCTTGTGTACTTAGTGCCAGGCACTGTGATGTGAGGTCATGGATATCCAGGCCATTTCTTGCCTGGAAGATTGCATTGTAAGCAGTCCTACTCTTTCTTTGGTTCTTACCTTATTTTTTTAAATCATTGACAGCATACTTTGTATGGATACATCATGTGTTTGTATCATCTTATCCCTCTTTCCCACCCCCATTCAGCTGGTGGACTTCCTCAGTAGGGTTGCTCGTATTCCCCATGTGGTTGCAGGTTATATGTAGTGGCAGCAGCAGTCAGTTATTGGTGGGGGGCAATGTCTCTTTGTATGAAATCTCTACCTGTGGCTCTAAAATCTTACCAACCCCTCTTCCACAAAATTCCCTGCACCTTGCTGGGTGAGTTTATGTCTACTTCCATGATGAGCTCTCAAGAACCCATGGCTTTCTGCTTCTCCAGTTGAAGTAAAGTCACCGGTATTGGTTAAATGGGATAAGCATTATTGGTTTAGGGTGATTTTGATGGATGTAGCCCCACTTTCAGCCAAAGACTTATGGGCACTTGTCAGTGGAGAGCATAATCTTTGTCTCCTTAGGATTCTAACCTGATTCCCAGTTCCACATATGGGTTCCTTTCCACTGAGTGGATCTCTTAGCCAATCAGAAAGCCACTGGTTCCTTACCAAGGCTGTGTGCCACCATTGCACTGGTGTGTACATCTTCTCAGGCTGACTGCTTCTGAGTAGCTTAGACCCCTGGTTGCTCATGCCCTTGTTGGCCAATTTCCCCCAGTAGCTCATGTAGTGCTTTCTGGCACTAGACAGGCTAGCTGGGGACTGGCTCTCTTTTGGATTCCAGCGGTTTCTCTATGTATTCTGTACCAGCATCATATGGTACCTTCAGCAATAGGGTCTTACATTTTACCTTAGGCAGGTAATCAAGTGCTTTGATAGAAACCTGTCTTGTCAATGTGGGTAGCAACTGACTTCTGGTACTGGGAGTTACAGAGAAGAGCCAAAAAAATTTTTAAGGTTAGATTTCATCCCACCCCCTCAGGGCCCTTCTCTTCAAGTATTCCCCCCACACTCCTGTTGAGGGTTAAATATTTTAACCTATTGTCAAGGATAAATAACATTTTTGTGCGATATCAGTTCATTTTAGGTTTAGTTTTGTGTTTATTTCCCCCAGCCGCCCCTTCTATACCTATTGTCTGGGCCTTTCCTTTCTTCTTTTTCTTTTGTTTTTTGGGTTTTTTTTTTAAGGTAGCGTCTCACTGTAGCCTAGGCTGACCTGGAATTCACTATGTAGTCTCAGAGTGGCCTTGAGCTCACAATAATTCTCCTACCTCTGCCTTCAAAGTTGCAGCAGACAGATTCAAGTGCACGGAGATGAACTTCTAAACCCGGCATATTTATGGAGGAATGAAAATTTTTTGTTTGTTTTGATTTGGCGCTAGGGTTTCACTTTAGTCCATGCTGACTTGGAATTCACTTTGTAGTCTCAGGGTGGCCTCAAACTCATGGTGATCCTCCTTCTTCTGCCTCCCAAATACTGGGATTAAAAGCATGCACCACCATGCCCAGCCACAGGAGGAAGGAATATTTACTGAAGCTTACAAATCTAGGGAAAGTTCTATAATGGTAGAAGTTGGCCCCCTTTTCAAGGAGCAGTCCAAGAGAGAAAAAGCCAAAAGCCACAGGGCACACTTCAGGAACTCCAGGTGGAACTAGACCTGGAGTTTCACAGTGCTGAAATGTGCTGAAAAGTGCTAGCAGCAGATTGCTGAGGGAGAAAAGTCATCAATAGTTTTAACCATCAGTAAAGCCTACAAGCTACACAACTGGCCACATAGGCAAGATGTCCTCACTGGAGCAATAGTGGCATATCAACTATGGAGGTAACAAACTGCTCTCTGATTAGAATTCAGGGCCACTTCACAGGAGGGAAGTCTTGCCTGGTGCTGAAAACCTAGTCAAATCTTATGGCTTAGAAGGTCACTGTCCTGTGGTGTTTTGATTCATGTGTCCCCATGAACTTAGGTATACTGAATGCTAGTCTCCCCAACTGATAGTAATTGGAAATTAAAGCCTGCTGGAGACAGTGCATTGTTGGGGGCAGGGTTATGGGTATTCGTGCCAGTTTCTCCTTGCCAACATTTGTCACACACTCCTGTTGCTATTGTATGGGGTGATGTCTACCTTCTGCTCATGACATCATTTCCCTCGGCAATCATGGAGAATCCCCTTGAGTCTGTGAGCCAAAATAAACTTTTTCTTTTTCCCCATAACTACTCTTAGTCTTGTGATTTCTGCCAGCAATGAAACTGCAACAGTAGACTTGGTACTGAGGAGCGGTATTGCTGCTATACATCTGACTGTGTCACTTTGGCCTTTTGGAGCTGATTTTCCAAAGGAATATGGAAGGATTTGAAACCTTGGCCTAAGAGATGCCTTAAAGTGAAATAAGTATACCTTGATGGACTATTCTGGTCAGAGTTGAAAGACCTGAATGCAGTTAGTAATATGGACTCTGAGGTTTGGCTTGTGAAAGTGAGAAAGAGATTTGCTTGGACTGAGCTACAAGCAGTTTGTGTGAGAAGATTGCTGTTATGTCCCTGTCCTGAGAATTTGTGCAGGGTTCCTTTTCATAGAAATAGACTGGTGGGAGTAGAGGGATATGGCATAGAAATGAAATCTTTGGGCTGAAACTTCTGACCATTCAGCTGCAATTATAGGAGAGATTACAGCCTTTGAGCTTAGGCCAGCTGGCCTGCACTGGGGCAATGGGAAGAATGTAGACTCTTTTCAAGGGGTCTGAGTGCCCATGGAGTGTCCTGCTCTACAAAATCTGCTTTATTCCTCCCCTCCCCCCGGATTAACAAACTGGCACTCTACCTGGTATTGTGGAATGAATATAAGAAATGTAGGAAAGAGAGGGTCATTGACTTTGCAACACAGTCTTGTGTTTCGGTTATGGCCATGGGCAGTGTGAAGCAGGTTTGCTTGATGCTTGCATGGAGACCCAATGGAGCAATGAGGATAAACTGTGGGTTGCAGTGGAGACCCAGTAGAGATGCTGGGACCATGAGGTGGATGCTATGGAGAGCTGCCAGCCCCAAGGAAGTTTTCCAGGACTTTGAGAGGTCTAGCTGGAGGAGCAGAATTGGAACTCCAGAGACTTGTTGCTGGTTAAAATTATTGGACTTGGAGATTTGTCACTGACTACAATTGTGGGACTTGGAGCTACAGAGTTTCATGTTTGCCCTGTTTAAATCTTGTATTGGTTGAATATTACTTTGCAATGCCCAATGCCAGGTTTTGCAGTGTGAATGTTTATTCTGTGTCATTATGAGGTTGGTATTATGGCTCAGTTAAAAGATATTAAATTATAAGGATGTATGAACATCATTGGAATTGAAAAAAAATCTATGAGGGACATTTAAGTTGGATAAATTCATTGTATTTTACATTATGTATAGTTATCAGTTTATGGTATCCAGAGGTGGAATGTGGTCATATGATTCAGGTGTCCCCCATAAACATAGGTGCTCTGAATGCTAGGTTCCCAGGTGATTGAAATTTGGGAATTATAGCCTCCTGGGGGCGGTGTAATGTTGGGGGTGGTCTTATGGGTATTATAGCCAGTTTCCGTTGGTCAGCATTTAGCACACTCCCCTGTTGCTATTGTCTACCTTATGTTGGCCAGGGGTTGATGTCCACCCTCTGCTCATGCCATCATTTTATCTTGCCATCATGGAGCTCCCCCTTGAGTCTGTAAGCCAAAATAAATCCCTACTTCCCCAAATTTTCTCTTTGTTGGGTGATTTCTGGCAGCAATGCTAACCTGGCTGCAACAAGACCCTTGTGGCAAGTTACTACTGTTGTTTGATTTAAATGGCTATGTTGTACCCACTAAATTGCTCTCTAAATTTTTGTTTATGCCCACTGATATTAATGTTGCTCTCACTTTTGGTCAGAGAAGTTCCTTTTTGAAAATAATGGTCTCTACTGGGGAGACTCAAAACTCATTAACATGCTGAGAAGAAGTTACATTGGAGTGCTCAGAACTGAGTAAGACATCTTTATCATACCCTCTAAAGCTCAGAAAATATTGCAGAATTGGTGGTGAAAAGACCATGAAAGCCAAAGAATGGGGAAGAGTACTTTGGAACACTGTCTTCTGCATATGAATTGGTTGTTGCATTCATGACCCCACAGCAGCTGTTATTACCCGCACAAAAGATGCAAAATACTGGAATCAACAACATGTTGTTATGGATGATGGAGGAGGGCATAAAAGAGACATCAGCTCCTATAATCATTAATATATTACTTGATGAGCTTTAAATTCCTGTATGTTCTGATAAAAATGTACTGAAATTTCAATAAATTAGCATAAAAGAGATATTAAAATAAAAGAAAGACAAGTTGTAATGAAGAAGTGGTTCAGTGGAAGGAGAATGGTGGAGCCTAAGAAAGTAATGGAAAAAGATTATAGTTAAAAAAAATTATATATATGTATGAAA
This sequence comes from Dipus sagitta, assembly GCA_036346955.1. Taxonomy (NCBI): domain Eukaryota; kingdom Metazoa; phylum Chordata; class Mammalia; order Rodentia; family Dipodidae; genus Dipus; species Dipus sagitta. Next base: position 104,393,032 of record CM070776.1, read on the forward strand.
ATTATCAATAAAGTTGTCAAAAAGCAAATAGAAGAACTCCCCTACTACCACTGTCCTGGAATACTCACATTTAGCAAGATATCTTAGAGCTAGCAAAATGGAACCACAGAGAGTCTAAACTTTTCCATCTTTCTTCACCCTGCCTGAAAGCCTGTAATGTATAGCATCTGATGTAGCCAGTTTTTAAAAATTATTTTTATTTATTTATTTGAGAAAAAGAGAGATACAGAAATAGACAGGTAAAGAGAGAAAGAGAATGGGTGTGCCAGGGCCTAACATGAGACCTGATGAGTCTAACCTGTCTCCTTTGGCTTTGCAGCAAGCGCCTTAATCGTTAAGCTATCTCTCCAGCCCCTGATGTAGCCTTTTAACTCCCAATACTGATAGACACACTTTCACTTCTGTCAGGTTAACCAAACAGATGCACCAGCTAAAATTATCTTAGTCACAAGTAACAGAAACCAATTCTAGCTAGTAAAGAAAATCATCAGAATTTATTAGATGAATATCATGTTGGAGACAGAAATAGAGACTAGAGGCAAGCCTCAGAAACTATCAGGACTCAGGACTATCTTCTGTGATTTTAATCCCAGTGGGTTTTTGTTGTTGTTGTTGTTGTTGTTGTTTCATTCTTCTTTTTATTCTCTGAATACACATTTATTCTAAATCATCTATTGGAATGCTGCCAAGCACCATCAATATTTCCATAATTACAGGATAATACCTCCTGCTATAAAATAGTCTCTACACTCTATGTCTCAAAGGTCCATTAAGAGAGTCAGAAGAAGATGGGCATGATGGTGCACGCCTTTAATCCCAGCACTTGGGAGGCAGAGGTAGGAGGATTGCCGTGAGTTTGAGGCCACCCAGAGACTACATAGTGAATTCCAGGTCAGACTGAGCTAGAGTGAGATTCTACCTCAAAAAAAAAAAAAAGAAAAAAAAAAGAAAGAAAAGAAAAAGAGACAGAGAGAGTCAGAAGAGCTTTCCCTCTGGAAGTGGCCATGCTACGGTGGTCAAATAGATAGCTAAGACAAGATGATGGAAATATGGTTGTCAGCCAGCTCATACTATGGCAATTAAAGGCAATCCATATGCTCCCATGCTTCTAAGAAGTTGAATTGAAACAAATGTGTGGCTGCATGGGGAAGGGCAGTGGTTTGAGAAAGCTCTAGAATGTCAAAGTAGAGAGTTATTGACCAGATAAAATTAAGAAATATAAGATTTTAAGACTTAAGAGAAATGGAGTTCTCCTAATACCCAGGGCTCAGCACAACTGGGTGTAGGGGAAGCTGGCCCTCAGCAGGACTATCTGTGGAAATAGAGAGAGGAGAAAAGCTTGTCAATCTCAATAAGAATCCATCCTCTAGCAAACATACAGTCCAAACGTCTGCAAACCCAGGATCTGCATAGTGAGACGAGAATTGGTGCACTTGGTATGTTCATATGATGCCAATTGGGAGCCCTCTTCAAGGGTTCTTTGTCTTCTGACCTTACTTCTGGGAGACTCAGATGCCTCTGTATTTTTCTACCTTTATGATCTAGACACAAGTTCTGGAAGTGGATTAGATGTTGCACAGCAAAGCAGGGGGGACGTCTGTTCATAATTAGCAATTCAACCTCTGTGAAGAAGACTGAGACTTGCTATATATTGTGGAGCCTAAGAAACAAATGAAAATATAAACCCAACATGCTAGAACATGTGGGATATGGCTAAGGCAAGTCTAAGATGCTACTGTATTTATTTATCTATTTACATTCATTTATTTGAGAAAGGATTATGTTCCTACTACAGGACAAAATTGGATGCAAGTTTTTACCTTACACCTGGTTTGAAGTGGCGCTTGGAGGAGGAAGACGCAGGAGCACGGAGAAGGGAGAGAGGCCAGGAAGTTTGGGGAGGGGAAGAGGAAGGGGCTGCCACCAGCCTAGAGAGGAAACACTTGCGCGTGCATGCTCAGTTCCTTGAGCCGCTATGCAATTAGTAGCTTTTCTGTATAAACTGATAGAAGAAAAACCAGGACCACAATCCTATTCATAATAGCCACAAATAAATAAGAAACACACAAAAACAGATTGAAAATGTATTTCAATTGCAGAGCTCTTGCCTAGCATAATGTGGCCCTGGACTCAGTCCAGAGAACTGAAGAAAAAGACATCCAAAGCCGACCAATAAGCCTTACCAAAGAAACTGAAAAAGACACTAGAAAAGACCTACCATATACACAGACTGCCAGAATTAATATTGTAAAAATGGTTGTATTACCAAAAGCAGTTTACAGTTCAAATGCATTTCCATCAAAATACCAATGATATTCTTCAGAGAACTATAAAATCTTCAAATTCATATAGGTTCCAGATATCTAATGTAATCTTGAGCAAAATAGCAATTCTCTAAGTATAATAATATATGATTTCAAAATATACTCAACGGCTATCATAACAAAAATGATATGACAATGGCATAAAAACAGACATGTGAACCAATGGATTAGAACATCCAGAAATAATCCCCCACACAAAATTATAACCACCAAAATCTTGATAAGGATGTTGAAAACACATTGCGTGTATGAAGCTCTAGGTTCTGTCCCCAACATTACAGAAAAAACTGTGTGTCAAGGAATAAACCTAACTAAGAAGATGAAAGAACAAATTGCATTTCATGAAAGTGAAAAATTTCTGCACAACTAAAGAAACAATCACTTTAACTGCTAAGCCATCTCTCCAGCCCTATTTTTTAAAAGAAAATGAAATATATTCATTTATTTACTTGAAAGAAAGAGAGGAAGAGACAGATAGAGAAAGAATGGGCATGCCAGGTCCTCCAGCCACTGCAAACAAACTCCAGACACAAGCATCACCATGCACATCTGGCTTACATGGGTACTGGCAAATCAAACCTGGGTCCTTAGGCTTCGCAGGCAAGAGCCTTAACTGCTAAGCCATCTTTCCAGGCTTAGTGTTTATTTTTTGAGGTCTTTTTGTATCGCTGATATTAATCCTGTTAGATGTATAGTTGAAAATTATTTTCTCTCATTACATGGTGATTTTTTCACTGATTATTATTTCTTTTGTTGTGCAGAAGTCTTTTAGTTTCATGAAATGCAATTTGTTTAGCCATGCTATTGTTTCAAAAGCTATGAGTCCTTATAAGAAATACAGTCCTGTAGCTAGAAATGTTTTCCAGACATTTTCTTCTAGCAGCTTATGAGTTTCAGGTCTTGCATTAGCTTTTGGTTGATTTTGAGTTTATTTTTGTACAATGTGAGAGATATGGATCTATTTTCATTCTTCAACATGTGTATATACAGTTTTCCTAGAACATTTGGTAACGAGGCTGTTACCTTTCCTACATACATCTTTGTCACACTTCAGATGACTGTAGTTACATGGGTCATACAATTTTCATTGTAGAATTCTTCCATCTTCTTCTTTAGAGTTATTCCTTGACACATGTTTTTTTTTTTCTGCAATGTTTCCTCAAAAGACTAAAACTAGAAGTAACATGTGATCCAGCTACAGCACTCCTAGGGATCCAAATCAGTATACAATAGAGATGCCTACATGCCCATGTTTATCTTGGTACTATTCACAAAATCTAAGTTGTTAAATCAACCTATGTGCCCACCAGTGTATAAGTGAATAAAGAACTTATATTATATATGTCATATCTAGTGCACATGAACATATATATGTATATATATGTATATTGCCATAAATAAGGATGAAATCATGTTGTCGGCCAAAAAATACACAGAACTAGAGATAAACATGTATAAACATAATAAGCTAGGCACAGAAATAAAAATGTCACTTTTTTCATATCTAAAAGGTAGAATGAAAAGAAAAGAGGAAGGGCTATAGAGAAGGCTTAGCAGTTAAGTGCTTGCCTGTGAAGCCGAAGGACCTTTTTTCAAGGCTCGATTCCCCAGAACCCATGTAAGCCTGATGCACAAGGTGGCACATGCATCTGGAGTTTATTTGCAGTGGCTGCAGGCCCTGGCACACCCATTCTCTTTCTCTGCCTCTTTCTCTGTCTGTCTCTGTCAAATAAATTATAAAAATTAATAAAATAAAATGAAAGTGTAAAAACCTTTAAAAAAGAAAAGGCAGAAAAGATGAGGGCTGGAGAAAGATGGCATAGTAGTGGTTAAGGCACTTGCCTGCAAAACCAAAGGACCTAGGTTCGACTCCTGAGTACACATGTAAAGCCAGATGCACAAAGAGGCACATGCATCTGGAGTTCATTTGTAGGTGGCTAGAGGCCCAGGTATTCCCATTCTTTCTCTCTCTATTCTCTCTCTCTTTCTCTCTTTCTCCTTACAAATAAATAAAAATATGAAAAAGAATTAAAGAAAAGATGAGGGCTGGAGAAATGGCTTACCAGTAAAGGCACTTGCCTGTGAAACCTGAAAGACCATGTTTTACTCTCCAGATCCTGTGATATCCAGACACAAAAAGGTGAGACAAGCACAAGGTTGTGCATGTCTACTAGGTGGTGCAAACTTCTGGAGTCGATTGCAGTAGCCGAGGCCCTGGTGTGCCAATTCTTTATCTCTCCTCTCTCTCTATCTCTCTGTCTCTGTTTCTGTCTCTCTCTCTCTCTTTCACTCTCTCCAAAAAAGTAAATAAAGGGGGCTGGAGCCCAGGACCCACACAAGCCAGATGCACAAGGGGGCACATGCATCTGGAGTTCATTTACAATGGCTGGAGACCCTGGCACATGCATTCTCTCTCTCCCTCTCTTCTGCCTCTTTCTCTCTCTATATATCAAACAAATAAATAAAAATAGCCAGGTGTGGTGGGGCATGCCTTTAATCCCAGCACTCGGGAGGCAGAGGTAGGAGGATTGCCATGAGTTCGAGTCCACCCTGAGACTACAGAGTGATTTCCAGGTCAGCCTGAGCTAGAGTGAGACCCTACCTCAAAAAAGCAAAATGCAAATAAATAAATAAATATAAAGTAAAAATATACATATATAGGGCTGGAGAGATTGTTTAGCGGTTAAGTACTTGCCTGTGAAGCCTAAGAACCCCGGTTTGATGGTCAATTCCCCAGGACCCACGTCAGCCAGATGCACAAGGGGGCGCACACATCTGGAGTTCCTTTGTAGTGGCTGGGGGCCCTGGCACGCCCATTCTCTCTCTCTCTCTACCTCTTTCTCGGTCTGTCTCTCTCAAATGAATATAAAAATGTAAAAAAAGTAAAATACACATACATAAATAAATAAAGGGCTGGGGAGACGGCTTACCAGTTAAGGCACATGGCTGTGAAGCCTAAGGACATAGGTTCAATTCTCCAGGTTCCACATAAGCCAGATGCACATTGTGGCACATGCATCAGGAGTTTGTTTGAAGTAGCTAAAGAACCTGGCCTACCCATACTCTCTCTATCCTTTTCTCTGTCTCTAATAAATACATACATAAAAGTAAATCTTAATAAAAATGGATAATAAATAAAAAAGATGATGTGAAACTAGGAGAAATATAACTAGGGAGTAGTAAGGGGTCAGGAAGAGGGTGGAGGCAAAGAAATGTTATTTCGAAGTATGGATATGACCAAAGAACCACATGTGTATTATGGAAATGTCACAATGAAAGCCATTGCTATTAATCATTGACATGCACTAACAATTATAAAATTTTGGATGTTTTATAAGGCAGCGTCTCACTCTAGTCAAAGGGGACCTAGAACTCCCACACTTATACACTACTGGTGGAATTAGTGCAACCTGTATGGAAATCAGTATGAAGACAATCCAACGATAACTAAAAATAGAATATCATTTGCCACAAGTAGAACATTCTGGGGAATATACAAACAGGAATCTAAGTCAGCAGCCCCAAGTTTGCCTCAATTCATGGCAATACTCCAAACATAGCCTCCCAAGTGCAGGGACTAAAAGAGTATGCCACCACACCTGGATTACTAATAATTATAATTTTAAAAATAATTTGGTGGCCCGCTGCTAAGAGTTCATCCTGCACTGCCTGAATCAGCAAGAGCATTGGAAACTACTGGAATTGGATTCTTCCCACTCACACCAGACCTGCAAAATCAAAACAACATGAACGAGGGATAACTACAGAACCATAGTAACAAAAACAGCATGTTACTTGCACAAAACAGACATGTAGATCAATGGAACAGAACAGAGAATCCATATATAAATCTGGGCAGCTACAGTCATTTGATTTTTGACAAAAAGGCTGAAAGTATTCAGTGGAGAAAAGATAGCCTCTTTAACAATTGCTGCTGGGAAAACTGGATATCTATATGTGGGAGGAGGAAACAAGATCCTTCTCTCTGTCCATGTACAAGATTTGACTCAAAAATGATCAAAGACCTTAATGCCAACCTGAAGCTTTGAAACTGCCACCGAAATTAGTATCAGAAACACTTCAACATATAGGCATAGGAAAAAACTTTGTGAATAGAAGTCCAGTTGCTCAAAGAGTAAGACAACTAAACAACGTTTAGAACCTCCGGAAATTAAAAGGCTTTTTTGTGGCCAAGGTCACTGTGAATAGATCCAAGAGGCAGACTACAGAATGACAGAAAATCTTTGCCAGCTATGTATCTAACAGAGGATTAATATCTAGGGCATTCAAAAAGCAAAATAGCCAGAGGTGGTGGCACAGGCCTTTAATCCCAGCACTTGGGAGGTAGAGGTAAGAATTTCACTGTCAGATCAAGGGCCCCTGAGACTACATAGTGAAATCCAGGTCAACCTGAGCCAGAGTGAGACTGTACCTCAAAAAGACAAACAAGGAAATAAGCAAAAAAAACACCTCAGTAATAAGAAATTATGCAACCCAATCAAAAATGGGCGATTCCAGCCTGGGGAAATGGCTTAGTGGTTAAGGTATTTGCCAGCAAACCCTAAACACACTAGTTTGGCTCCTCAAGGACCCATGTAAGTCAGGTGCGCAAGAGGGCACATGGGTCTGGAATTCAATTGCATTGGTTGAAGGCCCTGGCGTGCCCATTCTCTCTCTCAAATAAATGAAATATATTTTAATAAAATGGACCGTTCCTCCTCTTTGTCCTTGATTCAGGAATTTGGGGGTGTCTTGAGAGCACTGGGGCCTCTCTTGGATCATAGGTGGGTAATAACTCAGGATCTGAGGTGCCAGAAGGCAATGGCCACACACAGCTTGCACTGGGTTAGTAGCCTCCAGGCTCTTTTCTTATAAATTCAGTAAATGAATTTCACAGAGCACTGGAGGGTGAAATTTGTATAAAAATTATTATGACATGCAAGGTAGGGGATCCTTTGAGACAGGAGGAAGTCTCCAGAGATGAGGAGGGGAATGCTCCTGGTGATTCTGATTGGGATACTTAAGGAAAAGGAAATTCCTTTAGGGAAGGAAAAGGCAGGTCCATCAGATTTCTGTTTGTTTGTTTTTGAGGTAGAGTCTTGCTATAGCCCAGGCTGACATGGAATTCACTATGTAGTCTCAGGGTAGCCTTGAAATCATGGCAATCCACCTACCTGTGCCTCCAGAGTGCTGGGAATAAAGGTGTGTACCACTACCCCTGGCTTCCATCAGGTTTCTGGATAAGGAATCTGGTACATGAGAGAAGGGTCAATCTTCCAGAAATCTTAAGTCTCTAGGAAAGAATGTGATCTCCTCAAAGGTCCTAATTCTGTTAAATCATAGTCATAAAAAAGGAAAGAAAAGGAGAGAAATCAGGAAAGGGACCAAATTCACTTTATAGACTCAAACATACTTCCCATATTTAGCCACTTTCAAGATACTGTTACCCTCTGAAGATAGAGCCCTAACTACTATTAGGGAGTTGGAGTGGTGACTAATCTAGCTTTTTTGAGCTGATTGGGTTGTTGGGTGTGGAAGTTGGTGTACCCTCCAGTAGGCCTTTCTGCAGGACCACAAAAGTGTATTGGTGATATTATTTGTGAAGTGCAGGAGGAAAGCCTCTGATTTCCGGATAAAGACATTGAGGGGGGAGAATAAAAGTGGGAGGAGTCGGAAAAAATTGGGCCCTTGGTAAATGGGGACTCAGAGAGGTCTTTAATGTTCCCATTCTTCTAGTTTCAGATCTTGAAGGACAATCTAACAGACCCAGGTAGATGGAGGTAGATTGTATCAGGACCACCTGAGTACAGGCTGATTGTAAATGAGATATGAGAAGGTTAAAAGAGCAATTCAGTACCCAAGTCCAAAACTTAGGGTTATAATACATATGATTCTCATCCACCATGAAGAACCAGAAATCCACTTCCAAATATGTTCACCAAAGGGCACAATCTGTCTGACATAGTGTGAATCTGTTCTTGCAAATCATGTAAAACAGAATTATTAGGAAGATATACACAGCGTTCAACTTTGATGATGGCACAAGTGCCATATTGACCTGCTATCAGAATGTCTAAAGCCATGTGATTTTCTATCATTGCACTTCTCATCACTGTAAATTCAGAATTAAAAAGGAAATTCTCAGCCAGACATGGTGGCACACCCTTATAATACCAGCACTCAGGAGACAGATGTAGGAGGATTGCTGTGAATTCAAGGCCATCGTGAGACTACATAGTGAATTCCAGGTCAGCCTGGGCTGGAGCAAGACACTACCTCAAAATAATAACAATAATAATAATAAGACAGAGAGAAATTCCTTGGGCTCTGTCTTTTAAAGCATTTTTTGAGAATATTTAGTGACAGTGTTCAAATACCAAATGACATCTTTAAGACCTATTGATGGGATAAAAATGGTAGCTAAATGATCACACCAATGAAAACCACTGTGGGTCCAGAGGTGTTGCAACATAGGGAAATTGGCTGGGTGATCTAGAGTTTCCATTTACCGTCAACTCCTGCATCCCGAAAAAGCTTCTAAAGTACATCTTCCAATCTACACTGGGGGAAGGCAAGGCCAAAGCTTAGTGCCACAGAGCCATTGGGTGTCATTTGGGGTGTCCAATGCATTGTTGGCTTCAGGACACCAGTAGCAAACCATCATGATTTTTGAAGGACAATAATGTTTTGGTATAAGTCAGGAGGGACACCTCCTAGATAGAAAACATCACTGGGATATTTTGATCAAGTAGTATTTTGTTAGGGCCAGGCATGGTGGCACATGCCTTTAATCCCAGCACTCGGGACGCAGAGGTAGGAAGACCGCCATGAGTTTGAGGCCACCCTGAGAATACAGGTTGAATGCCAGGTTAGCGTGCTGTAGAGTGAGACCCCACCTAGAAAAAACAAAACAAAAAAAGTAGTATTCTTGAGAACATTGGGGACAAGGTCCCTCTAGGGTACCTTTCTATATGAGGTGTGCCTCTATTACCTTTGTGGGAAAGGGCTTCTTAGCAGCAGCCTTGGCAGCCTGGTCAGTCAACCTAATTATTTTTATGGGTTCACCTAAGCCCCTTTGATGCCCTTTGCAGTGCATTACTGCAACTTCAGAAGAAAGAATGACTGAAGTGAAATGGTGACAGATCTTTGTAGTGGTTTACATGTATGGTCTCACAGACTCAGGCTTGAATCCTGAGTCTGCAGTGGTCAGAAACCTACTTGGGAAAACGTGTGCCACTGGGGACAAGAATTGGAGTCCAGCCCTAGGATGTGTTTATGGGGGTATCTTGAGTACAGCCCTAAGGTGTATGGAGAGCAGTTTTGAGCTCTGGATGTTCGTGCTTCCTGGTGTTGGTATTTGTTGGATATTGGTGGTGAACCTCTGCCTAAATATATGGAAATGAGCCAGGTTCTTCCACCATCTATAGTATTTCCTCTGGATTCTGTATGCCTGAAATACACACTTCCCTACATAAGCTGCTTCTGGTTGGATGTTTGTCCCAGCAACAAGGGTCTGACTGCAACCATCTCCTTATGATATTTAATAGAACACTGAGTGGTTGTCAGATTTTGTCTGTCTTTCCAAATAGTGGAATAGTGGTATGAGCATGGAGGAATAAAAAGAAATGTTAAGAATCAGCATAAATATTAGCTCTGATTTTTTTGCTTAGTTCTAGTGCCTCAGTTAAAGCTCTAAGTTCTGCTAGCTGAGCATTACTGCTTGATGAAAGGGGTGAAATATCAATTATTTATTCAGGGTAACTACTGACTTGTTGATCCCTTATCCCATAAAGGAACTTCCCTCTGCAGAAAGAATCTGGTCTGGTGATTCTTAAATATATATGTTTATTTAAGAGGGAAAGAGAGAGAGGGGGTGTTCCAGGGCCTCCAGCCACTGAAAGTGAACTCCAGACACATATGCTACCTTGTGCATCTGGCTTATGTACTGAGTCCTGGGGAACTGAACATGGGTCTGTTGGCTTTGCAACCAAGCCCCTTGACTGCTAAGCAATCTCTCCATCCCCAGTCTTGTTTTTTTATATTTTTATTTTTCTGTTTGTTTGTTTGGGTTTTTTGAGGTAGAGTCTCACACCATCCTAAGCTGACCTGCAATCTGGGTTTTTAAGGTTTGTTGAGAACTTTAATATATGAACATATTGCAATTTAATCATATTCCCATGGAGTTATAATCTTACATTCATTCTCTACCACAGTTCCACTGAATGCCCTTCTCAGTAGGGTTATCCATAGTCACAGTGAGGTCATGAATTCAGTCTCGTGGGGGAGAGAAACAATGTCTCAGGATATTCCTTTCCTCCCTGTGGCTCTCATAATTTTTCTGCCCCATGTTCCAAAATACTCTCTGAGCCTTGGAAAGTATGTCATAAGTCCTCTTTCTTGTTGAGGTCTCAGCAGCCACTATTTATCTGTTTCGGCGAGATTTGAGTCTCCTTAGAGTCTACCACTATATCCCTAGAGAAAGTTCTTAGGCTAGCATTGAGAGTGGCACTCAGGTTTAATCAGTCACTTCTTCTTTCATGTTTCCTGTGGCAATCTCCCCAGTGTTTGCTGCCATCTGTTAAAAGCATATTCTCTACCAACAGTGAGGACAGCATGGATCAGAGGAGGTGAACATAGAGGTTTAGATTTTTTGATGGCCATAACCTTACATTTCAGCCAAAGAACAGTAGAATCTTCCCTGTAGAGTAAATGTTCCTCCAAGCCATACATTCTGACTTTTGTTGTTGTTGTTTTGTTTTTATTTCTTTGTTTTTTTGAGGTAGGGTCTCATTCTAGCCCAGGCTGTCCTAGAATTCACTATGTAGTCTCAGGGTGGCCTTGAACTCACCCAGATCGTCCTTCCTCTGTCTCCCAAGTGCAGGGATTAAAGGAGTGCGCAACCACATTAAGCTTCATAAATTTTTTTGTTTGTGTGTTTGTTTGTTTTCAAGGTAGGGTCTCTCTCTAGCCAAGGCTGACCTGAAATTCACTACATAGTCTCAGGGTGACCTTGAACTCATGGCAGTCCTCGTACTTCTGCCTCCTGAGTGCTGGGATTAAAGGCATAAAATACCATGCCTGGCCTCACTTATTGTTATTCTCAGGCATGAACTCCCTTCCATTGAATGGGCCTCACATCCAATCATAGAGGAGTTGATTGCCCCCAAACCTATGTGCCACTATTGCACTGGTGAGTACATCTTGCCTGCCTGGTTGGTTTTGTAGCTTGGAGGATCTACTGCTTGTACATGTAGGATTCCATCTCAGTTCCAGTATGATCTCTCCATGCCCTGGGACTGCAACCTGTGGTATCTTCAGCAATAGGGTCTTTTCATTTAGTTCTGGCCTATATTGTTGGGGGCAGGTTCACAGGCCTCCCTTACCAACAGCTCATTGTGGGGGTAGCCCAATTCCGGCACTGGGATTACCAGGAATAGCATATGGTTTTAAGGTAATCTTTTCTCCACCCCTGCAGGGTTCAAGAATAAGCCATTCTCTGGTATCAATTCTTGTCATCATACTCAGCTTCATGCTGCTAGGATGAACTCCCAAACCAGATATAATTTATGGCAGGCATGGCATTTGTTTCAGGTTTAGAGATCCAGGAGGAAGTTCCATAATGTTGGAAGGAGCTGGCTCCTTTTTCCAAATCAATACAGAGAGAAAAACTTCCAGCAGCACCACAAGCAAGCACACAGTGGGAATCCCAGGCAGAGCTCAAGCACTCTGCATACCCTGAGGCTGGATTTCATACCACTCCTAGTAACACCTTAGGGCTGGACCCCAGAGTCTTTCCACAGTGATACCTCTTCCAGCCGGGTGGTTGCCCATCCAAGTTACAGCTTTACTAAAACATTTGACACTATTGGGGGGCATACATTCAAACTGCCACATCTGAGCAGCCAGGCAAGATATGCCCATTCCTGCACTGTCTGCATGACTGTCATGGGGTAACCAACCTCTCTCTGAATTCGAGGCCCACTCCACAGGAAGGGATTCATGCCTAGTACCAGACACGTAGTCTAAAACAAATAAGCTTCTACTCGTTGGCTAAATGGATATGTTGTGTCCTTCAAATTGCCTACTATATATTTCTACCTTTGCCCACAGGTTAGTGCTGCTCTCACATTTAGTTAGAGCAGCTTCTTTTTGAAGTTGGAAGTGACTACGGGGAGACTCAAAATTCATCAATATGCTGAGAATAAGGAACGTTGGAGTGCTCAGTTTTAAATAAGACATCTGTGTCACTCCAAGTCTCATGGAATATTGCAAAAAGGAGGGGCTGAAAGCATGGGAGAGCCAAAAGAAAGGGTAGAATGTTGTGGAAGGTTCTCTTCCTGGCATGACATGTTTGTTGCATTCGTGAACTTACAAAAGTTGTGGTCACCTCTCCAAGATCTGCATAAGATTTGGGCATATTATTAACATTGCATTATGGATGGTGGAGGGCTCCTGAGGACTCATTCCTCCCTGAGGAGCTATTGGAATATGATTGCTGGAGGATGGGAAGTCATGTTCTTCATTTATGTAGCCACTGATAAGTTGCCCATACTCCAGTAAATAACCTACCCATGCTCATACAAGCAACCCTAATCAAACTCAGTGAATCACAAATCAAAAAGATATCAAAGTAGATTGAGAACTTAGGAAGAAGGAGTTCAGTGGAAAGGGGAGAGCGCTATCAAAGGTAATGGGGGTCAATGTAATCAAGATATATTATATACGTGTATAAAATTGCCAACACCAAAATTGTTTTAATGTTTATTTATTTATTTGCAAGCAGAGATACAAAGAGAGAGAGGATGAGAGAGGAGGTGTTGGTGGTGGGGGTGATGGGGAATGCCCATGCAATTTTTTCCTGCCATTGCAAACAAATTCCAAAGGCATCTGGATTTATGTGGATACTTGTAATCTGAACTCGATCTTTCAAGCTTTGCAAACAAGCCCCTTAACCACTGAGCAATCTCCCCAGGCCCTTTAAACATTCCTTTTTTATATTAAGGAGTTATTTTAAAAATTATTTATTTGAAATCAGGGAGAGAGAGAGGGAGAGAGAGAGAGAAAGACACTACAAATGAACTCAAGACGAACGTGGCCTTTGTGCATCTGGCTTAAGTGGGTTCTGGGATCAAACCTGTGTCCTTTGGCTTCACAGGTAAATGCCTTAACTGCTAAGCCATTTGTCCAGCCCCCTTAAATCATTTTTTAAAAGTGCTACTCCAGAAAGTGGTACATTCATCTAAAGTTCTTTTGCAGCAGCTGGAGGCCCAGATTCATCCATTCTCTTTCTGTCTAGCTGCCTCTTTCTCTCTATCTCTCTTAAATAAATAAATTGAAAAAAATCACATTTTTTTTAAAGTGGATAATCAAATTGGGTCTATCACCAGGAGACAAAACTACTCTTCGGGAAATCTGTCTGTTCCAGAGACTTTACAGAAATAATATAAAGCCCACATCAACATGAAGGTTTGTTACTGGAGTTTTCAGGATCAAAGCCTGGGCCCCTGGAAACAGTCTTACTTAGATTTCTGTTTTACCACTGTGTGCGGATCTCCCACGAAGGGCATCTCCCCCACCAATCTGTAACCACTTGGAGACACTCAGGCAGCCCTCACCCCTGCCACTGCCCTCCCTGTACCCTGCACTTAGGTCTGCTCCCTAATTAGATACTTCATCATCCGAGGAGCTCATGTCTGAGGAGGAGTATCTGGACCGGTCAATAGAGTCACCCCCAGATACCCAGGGCCTCCATTGCCTCCCACCAACAAATGCTTTAGAATGTTGACAATAGCTCAGGGCAACACGCATGCGTAGCAAGTGGCAGCAATCAGCGTGAGCCTTATAGCCTGGGATTTTTGATCCCAGCCAATGAGAGCCCAGCACTGTTACCAGGGGAAACAGAAGTTGAAGAGGCTGTTGGAGGGTGTAGATGGGGGCGGGGCTAGAGGTCAGGTTCCAAGACTCAGGCAGTCCCTCCCCTCCTGCTTCCTCAGCACAGCTTCTATTTCGAATCAGGGAAATAGGGGAACCTCTATTGAGTTTATGAGGCATAAAGTCAAAAACGAATTTGAACGATGCTACGGCTAAACAAAGTTTTTTCTCAATCATTTAAAAAATTTATTGTGAACTTTGCTGTATAAATAAATAGCATGCTGATCACATTCCCCTTGTGTTATTCTCTTTTATCCCCTCTCCCCTGTACCCATTGCACTGAGAGCCCTCTTCAGTGGGATTATTGATATTCACTATGGGGTTATAAGCCTATATTCAAAGAGAATACTAACCACACACTAGGTTGAAGAGACAGGGGTGTACAGAACCTTCGAAACAAGCGTGAGAGCAGCTTTTCAGTTGTTCCCATAAGACCTATCAAGAATCACCTAGGTCACTGTGTGGGGAACGTTCTCTTAGCCTATATGTTTTATATATAAAGTAATCATCCTGGCTGTGCACCACTTTGATTTCATTGCTTTGCTGGATTGGGGCCTCAGGGTGTAGTTTACCAATGCTAGAGTTAACATAAAGAAAAGAGAATTTCACTAATGTAGAGATACAAACTAACGTCACAATTCATTCTTGTATGTCATATTTGCAAAACGTAAGGAGCATAGCATGCCAACTTATGAGCAAACGACATCTTCTGCACACGGACAGTGGGCATGTTTATTGGAATAGACCATTTGTCCGAATGTTTAGAGTGCAAATTATACAACATATAGGCTCCTGGCATTTTTTAAATGAAAACAACCAGTTTATTTACTGCCTTCTTGGTATAATGCTTTTTAAAAAATATTTATTTGAGAGACAGACAGACAGAGAGGCAGATATAGAGAGAATGAGTGTGTCAGGGCCTCTATCCACTGCACATGACCTCCAGATGTATGCACCACTTTGTTCATCTGGCTTTATGTGTGTACCAGGGAATCGAACCCAGGTCTTTAGGATTTGCATTCCAGCACTTTATTGCTGAGCCATCTCTCCAGGCCATTGGTATTACGTTTTAAATTTATTATAATTTCTTGATATTTCACTGCTATTTTTGTTAAGTTTATAGAAATTATTTCTATTTATTTATTTGCAAGCAGAGAGAGACAGAGAGAATGGGTGTGACAGGATCTGAGCCCACTACAAATGGACTCCAGATGCATGTGCCATCCTGTGCATCTGACCCTACATGGGCACTGGGGAATTGAACTTGCTTGCCAGGCTCTACAGGGAAGCACCTAAACCACTGTGCCATCTCTCCAACCCCTGTTTTATTTTTTATTATATATTTTTTATTTATTACCTTTTTATAAAAATGTGCTCAGAGACCCCTTCTACAGTGCCTTAATTCTTGAGAGGGTCTTCAGTGGGGTTATTTGTATTCATTGTGGAAACCAAGAGACCTCAGTCAGTCTCTGCAAAGATGGGGGCTATGTGGTGTCTTAAGGTATTCCCTGTCACCCTGAGGATCTTACAACTTTTCCATCCCCTCTTCCATCATGCTCCCTGAGCCTTGATGAGAAAGATAGAGATATTATATCTCTATTAGTTACATTTAAAATCATAGGTTATAGTCTTATATTCTGTCTCCACCAGTTCCCATCTCCCTGAAGACCCCCTTCTGTAGGGTTATTGGTATTCAATGTGGGATAATAGGGCCTCAGTCAGTCTCTGGGTGAGGGGTACTGTGCCTCAGGATTTTTCTACTCAAACTGTAGCTCTTAGAATCTTCCTTATTCCTCTTTCACAGCAATTCCTGAGGCTTGGCATAACTGTTAGTATTTTGGTTTAATGCTGAGTTCTCTGTAGCCTCTGTATTTCTACTTGATGTGTTATAATTCACCACAGTGCCTGTCACCATTTCCCTGGGGCTGGTTGTCAGGCTAGCATTGGGAATAATACTGGTGTCACTGCTTGCTCTGTAAAATAAAATAGATTCTTTAACCAAGAGTGAGAGCATATTTGATTAAAGGGGGTATAGAATTTGCATAGAATTTTGAGAGAGATTTTGATGTGTGTATGTGAATTTCTACTTATCTACAGAACAATGGGGGCTCTTGGGTCTGTGAGTTTCCCGGTCATGGGATTCTGACATGGTTCCCAGTACCAGCTATGAGTTCTCTCTCACTGAGAAGGACTCATGTACAACTGGAGAACAGTAGGATACCTGTAAAGGTTGTGTGTCACTATTTGATAGGTATGCACTCATTGTTTCATTGGTTGATTGTGTAGCTTGCAAGGTTCCCTGTTTGTTCATGCTGTTGGTCACCATTATCATCCAATAGCTCCCATAGCACCGTTCAGTGGCACGAGGGTTTGGCAGGAGAGGACTGATCTTCTTCTCAGTTCCCATGTGTCCTGAGACAGTGGCCTGTGTTGTCTTCAGCCATAGGCTCTTAAATTTTAGTTCTAGCAGGTAATCAAGTGCCTTCGTAATGGCCTGCACTGTTTTAGGAACCTCAGGGTGGCCCAGGCCAACTGCTTGCACTGGGAGTATGTAATACATAGCCACATTATGTTGCTGAGATGAACATCCAGACCAGACACGGTTTATGGGAGGAAGAAGGGGCTTATTTGTAACTTATAGATCCAGGGGAAATTCCATAGTGGCAGAAGAAGTTGGTCCCCCTTTCACCTATCCAAGCAGACAGAAAAGCTACCATCAAAAGCAAGCAAGCACACTTCAGGAATTCCAGGCAAAGATCCCAGCCTTTGCATATCTTAGGACTGGAATTCCAAATCCACCTCCATACCTTAGGAATGGACCCTAGGATCCACCCACAGCCCACAGTGACATCTCCTCTACACAGGCTGCTGGAGATCTAAGTCACAAGTTTGAATAAAACTTGTATCTATTGAGGGACACCCATTCAAACCACCACAGGGGCGACTCAGTCTGGACCTGACACTCACCACCCAAAGCCAGTGGCTTTTGGATTAGGTTTTCTCCACCTCGTAATGGAGACTTGGTCTGGATTATCCACCTCTCATACTTAGGAGTTATATCATGTATGCTAGTATCCAGGAGGAAGGTTTTTATCATACTAATTCCTTTAGTCTTTCGTTTATTTATTTATTTATATTTTTATTGACCGCATCCATACTTACATACCCATGATAATGTCTTCCCCTCCCCCACCTTAACCTTCACAGATCTACACTCCATCATATCGCCTCCCTCTCTCCCTTAGTCTCTCTTTTATATTGATGTCATCATCTCTTCTTCCTATTATGAGGGTCTTGTGAATGTAGTGCTAGGCACTGTGAAGATATGGAGGCCAATTTCTGTCTGGATGATTGCATTGTAAGCAGTCCTACCCTTTCTTTTGCTCTTATATTCTTTCTGCCACCTCTTTCGCAATGGACCCTGAGCCTTCGAAGTTGTGATAGAGATGTTTCAGTGCTGAACACTCCTTCTCACATCTCCTCAGCATTATGGTGCCTTTTGGGTCATCCCAGTAGTCTCTGCTATCTGAAAAGAGAAGCTTTACTTTGTTAACAATATTTTTATTTATTTATTTGACAGAGAAAGAGGGGGGAGGGAGAGAGAGAGAGAGAGAGAGGGAGAAAGGGCGAATGGGCACGTCTGGATCCCTAGTGAATCTGGCTAAAGTGGGACCTGGGGAATAGAAACTGGGTCCTTTGACTTTGCAGGCAAATGCCTTAGCCAGTAACCAATGCCTCCAGGCCAAGAGAAGCTTTTCTAATGAAAAGTAAGAGTAGCATTAATACATTGGTATGAATATTAAGTAAAGGGCTTAAAGGGCAGTTTGGTGAACATAATATATGCATTTAGCTAGACAAGAGTAGGCATTGCACTCCTAAAGCTCATTGCCCTCCCCCCCCCCAGCTTAGGCTTTTGATTAGGTTTTCAGCACCAGGTAGGTAGTCCCTCCCATACAGTGGACCTCCAGTCCAATTAGAGAGTACCTAGTTTCCCTCAGAGCAGACATGCCACTATTGCACTTGTTCAGTCATTTGGCCTGATTGGCCAAACTTGAGGCTTGCAGTGTCCACTGTTTTCAACACTGATGGCTTATGTCTCCCATAGGGCTGTATGCAATGCAGCTTTTTCCAGCTTTTGTGAACTGGTCTACAGGAGAAGGTTTTTAGTTCAGCCCCAGTTCGATTTCTCAGTGACCTTGCAGCCAATAGACCGATAGAGTATTTTTTTTAATTTTTTTGCTCATTTTTATTTATTTATTTGAGAGAGAGAGAGAAAGAGAGAGAGAGAGAAAGAGAGAGAAAGAAGCACATAGAAAGAGACAGAATGGGCACACCAGGGCTTCCAGCCACTGCAAACAAACTCCAGACGCGTGGGCTCCCTTATGCATCTGGCTAACGTGGGTCCTGGCGAATCGAGCCTTGAACCAGGATCCTTAGGCTTCACAGGCAAGCGCTTAACCACTAAGCCATCTCTCCAGCCCTAGAGTCTTTTCTTAAAAATTATATCTATCTATCTATCCATGTATATACATATATACATATATATATATATATATATATATATATATATATATATATATATATATATATTTGACGGAGAGAAAGTGGGGAGAGAGAGACAGACAGAGAGAAAGAGAGAGAGAGAGAGGGAGGGAGGGAGAGAATGGGCATGCGAGTTCCGCTAGCCACTGCAAACCAACTACAGACATATGTGCCACCTTGTGCAGCTGGCTAACGTAGGTCCTGGGGAATAGAACCTGTTTCCTTTGGCTTTGCAGGAAATTGCCTGAACCACTAAGCCATCCCTCCAGGCCAAGCAATAGGGTCTTATCATCTATTCCTGCTGGGAAACCCAGAGTCTTGGCAATAGCCTGTAATGTTCTTGAGGGCATCAGGGACCTCCTTGTCCAACAACTCACTGGAAGGTATCAGATCCCAGGCACTGAAGTTTTCTCTAGTAACAAACTATGGCTTATGGGTCTGCCTTTATCCAGAAAAGTAGGTTTTCATGTGCTCATTCACAATATCTTGAATTTTTATTAAACCTCCCCGCAACACTACTTCTACTCAGTCTCTTCCCGTGACCTTGCTTAGGCCATTCCACCTCCAGTACTGGAATTTTCCCATTAAAAAGCTGTTGAAATTTATATTCTCCTGGAATAATATCTTCTTAAACCCTCATCAGCACTATATTCCACCGTTATCTTGCTTATTTCTTTCTGTCTGGTTCTTTTTGGTTTGGGTCGCCCTGGTTTTTTAAAAGCATTCAAATGGATCACTTTTTATTTGAGATCTCTTTTTATAATATAGACATTTAGGGCTATGATCATCCCTCACAGGACCGGCTTCAGCATCCCACATGAGTTCTGGTTTCTTGTATTTTCATTTGATTCAGTTTTAGGAATTTTTTTAATTTCCTTCTTGGTTTCCTTAATGACCCATTCATTGTTCATAATGGGTCACTTGCCCTCCAGGAGTTTATGTGTTTTCTGTTGTTACTCTTGTTCATTTCTAGCTTTATTGTATTATGGTCAGATACAATACAACAAGTTATGTCAGTTTTCCTGACTTTGTGGAGACTTGCTTTGCATTCCAATATATGATTTATTTTAGGGATGGTTTTATGAGCTGCTGAGAAGAATGTGTATTATGTAGAGTTTGAACGGAATGTTCTGTAGATGTGTATTAAGTCCATTTAGTCTATTTTGCTGTTTAGCTCTATTGTTACTCTATTGATTTTTCTGTTTAGATGATCTATCTATTGACAATAGTGGGCTTTTAAAATCGCCCATTATTACGGCATTAGGGTTTATTTCTAATTTAATGTCTAGTAGATTTTGCTTTATAAAACTGTGTAGGACTGTGTTTGGTATCATTCTTTTCCTTCATGTTCTATTAATACATTATTCTGAAATTCTCATTGATTTTGGCCTCCTGATGTATTGTTATTTTTTTTTCTTTCTTGTCCTCAAGTCTTATAGTTCACCCTTCACATGATCTATTCTGTTGATGAATCTTTCTTGGGAGCCTCTAAATTATTTCATTATTTTTTTTCATTATGTTTTCTTCAGCATCTCCATCTCTGTATTGAATTCCATTTACATTCCGTGGTTGGATTTTCATTTTGAATTATTTGATTTTCTGTACTCTCTTGGAATTCAGTCATGCATTTGATTGTGTCCTCTTTGAGTTCATTTCATTGTCTATTGAGTTGTTTTTGTTGAACCCCCTCCATTTAATTTACCATCAATTCAGTGGATTTTGTTGTTTGTATTTCTTTTCATTCTGTTGCTATTCATGACCTCATGAAGTTTGTTGTGTATGTTCATCTCAATTATATTTCAAAATTCTTTATCTCGAGCTCCTTCTAAGTAGTTTTCATTGGAGGCTTTCCCTATAGGACAAGGCATTGCTGGTGGAGGTATATTCCCTTGGTTTCTTGTGCTATTTGTTTTGCATTGGTGTTTTCCCATCTGGACATAATCCTTTTGTCTTGCCAAGAATGCAGCAATAGAAACTCAACTGGGGCCTATGTATAGTGGCCTGGTCTACATTTGCTCCATGAGGGCAGGTGGGTGGTCTAGCAGCCAGTGTAAGAAAAACATGGGGATGAGCTTATTGGACACCATTAGCAGGGAACCTGAGCAATAGTCTGCCTTGCTGAGGGCTGTCATGAACAGGCATTCCTGGACAACTAAGGGAGCGGGACTAGTTGAATGCAAAGAAAGATGTTGTCTAAATCATGAACAACCTAGTCTGTGGTGCTCAAGCAGTGTGCATAGGCAGGTTGGGCAGGGTGTGGGGATGGGCCTATGGTATGTTGCTCACCAAGGACCTGAGGGCCAGGTTGCCTTGCTCAAGGCTGCAATGGGCAGGAAGTCCTGGAAACATGGTGGAGTGAGACTGGATGCATGCAGAGGAACGTCTTACCTAAGTCCTCTGTGCCTAATTTGCAGTGCTCCAGGCAGCTGTGTATGGGTGGCCAGAAGTCACTGAGGCACAGAAGCCTGATTGCAATTTAGATCATCATGGGTGGTGGGTTGCCTCTCATGGCTGTATATGGTATGGGTAGATTCATGTACTGAGAGAGTCACAACCTTCTCCTGCCAGACAGAAAAACCCCATGAAGTGGTGCATATCCTTTTAGGTATAATTATTCCAATATTTGGAATGCCTCTGAGCACACAGAGACACAATGGAGCCAGGCGTGGTGGTGCATGCCCTTAAACCCTTCACTTGGGAGCCTGAGGCAGGTGAATTTCTGTGAGTTAGAGGTTACCCTGAAACTACATAGTGAATTCCAGGTCAGCCTGGGCTAGAGATCGGAACCCTACCTTACCCACCCCCCGAACAAAAGAAGATCAATGAAAAGCCCTTGTTCTAAAACCACAGTAGCAATGAATCAGTCTTTAAAAAACAAGTCACCCAAAAGTTCTCCCAGGTCTGGGAGATACAATTTTATCTTCACGAAGCCTGGGAGCCTCAATCCTATGGAAAGGTAGGAAACCTAATGGACTGATTTAAAGGCAACTATCCAAGCTTAAGCAGGAAGCCCAGACATATATGACCAAACTCTGGCCTCTAGGCTTCTTGCCCTGAAGGTGCACTCCAAGGCAATTGGGACTAGCTCCACTTGAGGCATCATATAGCATGTCCTTCCTTTCCAGAGACCTGTGACATGACTCTGAGACTACCCAGCTGTTATCTCAAATGACAGATTTGGGTAAGTTTCAAGAGGTACTTTCAGAACTTGTTGGGGGCCATTGGGCCGTCCTTGAATCTGTAGCATTGGGCTGATTGGCAACAGGACTTTTGCACCTGTAAGTAAGATTATGTACATTCAGTGTTACTAGCAAGAGCTGACCATTCCTTGAAACTTTATGCTTGTATTGCTGGGAACAGAGGGCTTTTTTTCTCTCCCAACCTTGGAATAATCTTTTGTACTGAGAAGTGGTCGAGGTGCATAACTCTGTAACAGAAAGAAGTTGTTTTGATAGGAACTTGTGTGAAGGTCATGGAATTTTTGTACATGGGCAAACTGCAAGAAGATATTAAAAAAAGGACTGCTAAGAAATAAATGGTGCTTCAGTCCTGGACTGAAGTCCTTGCTTTCATTCTTTCTCCTTTCTTTCTTTAAACTTTACTCCCCATCAGGCTTGAAACCTTTCAGCCAGGAGGCTCCGGCAAAACTAGAACAGACAGCCCCAGAAAAAGGATGATACCAGTGCACCTCCATTTTGTTCAGGAGATTTAGTATCGTTGGTTTTTGTATGTTTGTTTGTTTTGAGGTTGGGTCACACTCTAGTCCAGGCTAATCAGGAATTGACTCTGTATCTTTAGATTGGCTTCAAACTCACAGCAGTCTTTGAACTTCTGGCTCCCCAGTGCTGAGAATAAAAGAATGTGCCACCATGCCTGGCTGTGACTTAGTGTTAATACGGTCAGTTAAACAGGACACCTCCTTACAACCCACCTTGGAGGGCTCTTATTTAGTCATTCTGCCTACCTGTATGGCTGACAAGGTGTCAGGTATAGACTCATGAATTCATCACAATAGGGTCAAAAGATGGCACACCTCCCAAGAGACTCCACAGGAATCTGAGACAGGGATAAACCTCTACTACTGAAAAGGGATAGAAGACTTAAATCTGCTTCGCAGACTTCAGCTGGTTCAAATATGAGATACGTGCCCTCCCTGGGATTCTATTTTTAGCAACCTGATCAGATAAAGTAGGTTCAGGTACCATTTTAGTGCAAGCTTATATACCTGGGTTTGAGGCATGTATTGTCATAGTGAGAAATAGTTTAGTTGTCTCACAGGGTGACTATCAGTCTCACCGAGGTGTGAGTGTGAGGCTGTTTCATTGTTTGGTATATCCTGGGCTTAACTCAGCTGTTTAGGAAGGTTTAATCTTCATATCAGCTGTCCTTGATGCTGTCTTAAATGTAATAACACTAAGTTCATGTGTGTTAATTAACCAAAGAATTGGCAACTCAGACTGAGAATGATTTTTATACCACCACACCTTATTCAGTTAAAAGGGACATGAGAGAGAGAGAGAGTGAGAAAGAGAGATGGGTGGATTGTTTGAGGGCTGAGGAGGATGGGAACGTGACTGGTCAGATCGGGGGAAATACACGATATGGTGTGGGAGCCCATGTAAATGAAGATGGACTTTGGGACAAAGCAAAAGAAACAAACTAAAAGAAAAGAAAAGAAAAGATATAAACTGTGAGGAGAGGCTAAAGAAATCATGGACTTCCAAGAGGATTAAAAGTTAAAAACAGTCATTAAAAAGTTCCCATACCAGCCTGGCAGGATGCGGCGTGCAAACTCTACCAGTTATTCCAGACAACTGGCCTAGGCTCAGAGGAGGTATCCACCCACACTTGGCAGGGTGCACACTTGAGAGAGGTCTGACTGGGTGCACTAAATCCTGTCACTGAAGCAGGTGGAGGGAGCTGACATGATAAGCATGGCCATGGTGTGATGCAAGAATGTAGGAACCCTCCCTTAAGGGCCGTCCTGCCTTTCTGTGGCAAACCAAGCCTCTCACACAGTGACCTGTCTATCTGACATTTCTGCCAGTGTGTTTAAGAAGTGCCTTGGTTTAGGAATTTCTTCTGTTCTATAGATATAAAAGCGTCACGAAACTCTTTATACATTAGAACATCCTATTTTGGTCAACGTGAATATGTGTCCCTAGGACATGCACATTCATATTTGGTCCAAGAATAAACTTGTTTCCTTTGAGGTAAGGACTGTGTTTTGCATTGGTAATATCAGAGATAACAAATCCCTATTATTGTCAAGTAAAATCCTTATTTTGGGGCTAGAGAAGTGGCATAGAATCTAACGTGCTGGCCAGAAAAACCAAAGAAACCAGGCTCAGTTCCTGAGTGCCAATGTAATGCCAGATGCAAAAAGTGGTACATGCATTTGGAGTTTGCATACAGTGGCTATAGGTGCTGTCATGCCCTCTCTCACTAGCTCTTTCTCTTACAAATAAATTAATAAGTAAAAATTTTCAAAATATTTGTTTGTAAGAACCAGTCTCTCTGCTGCTCATTTTAAGTTTTAAAATGCTATATTTTAAAACCTTTAAAATGTTTTCATTACATAACATAAAATTCACCATCTCCTTATTCTAAACCGAGTTTTAGAATGCTACTTGTGCTACTAAGATCTGTCATTCTCATTTATAAATAAGCACAATTCTTTCAGTCCTAATGAATTGTTCATTCGGTTTATGTTATGCACTTGCTAATTCTGGTCTTAGAGAGATGGCTCAGTGGTTAAAGACTGTGCCTACAAAGCAAAGGGACCTAGGTTTGATAAACCAGGACCCACTTAAACCAGATTGACAACATGGTGCATGAGTCTGGAGTTAGTTGGCAGGCTGAAGTCCCTCGTGTATTCTCTCTCTCTCTCTCTCTCTCTCTCTCTCTCTCTCTGTGTGTGTGTGTGTCTCAATAAATAAATAAATAAACAAAAATTGAAGACATGAGCCATCATGCCAACCCAGATGAGGATTAAGCAATTTAAAAAACAGAAGAAAAACTTTTGCTGATTCTGGATATTTCATATAAATATGAACATACAATATATAATATTCTGTGTTTGGCTTCTTTCAGTTAATTTTCAAGGTTCATCAATATTTCAGCATTATTAAAACCACATGAATTTTTACTGCCAATATTCCATTTTATGTATATACTTCCAATTATGTTCTATTTGTCAGTTAATGGACGTCTAAAAGTTTACAATTTTCTGGGTTTGAGAGATGCCTTAGCAGTTAAGGTGCTTTCCTCTGAAGTCTGATGACACAGGTTCAATTTCCCAGAAACCATGTAAGCCAGATACACGTGGTGGGGTATGCATCTAGAGTATGTATGCAGTGGCTAGAGGATGTGGCATGCCCATTCTCGCTCTCTCTAATAAAATAAATAAATAAAAATGAAAGTTTCCAATTTTCTTTTTGCTAGTATAAGTACTCTTTCTCTGCATGGTCATAGTGTGACTTAGGTCATTAGGTATTATCAGTCTTAGAAGTCGCTGAGGAAGCATCCCTACCTCTTAATCAAATTTGAACCTCACCTCCTGTTAATTCAGGAATTTTGAGTTCTTTACTGATGCACCAATAACTTGGGGTGTTCCTGGATCCTTGTTATGAATTTGGAAAATGAAATTCAAAGACCAGAGGATATGTTACAGAAAGGTTTTATTATAGCTTAAAGCTTGAGGAGGAGTAAAAGAAGGAGGGTTAAACCTAGAACATAAAAGAAGGGAGCAAGTTGGGGCTCTTTCCTAGGGACCCAAGAGCGGATTTGAGACACCCCATGAGAGAAGAAAGTAGAACATTTACCCAATGTGGCAAGAGGGGTTTTTGAGAAGTCCACCAAGAGACACAGATCTGTTTATTTTACTTATTTATTTATTTTTAATCAGAAGTGGCTATGTGAGGAAGACCAAGTCTATGGGTTACTAGGGAGAAATACCAGAATTTACATCTTTTCCAGTAATATTAGATATGGATCAGAGTTTCTGTCCTCTGGGAAGGGTATAAACTTAATCTAGAAATCCTTCCTGTAGGATGTAACATCCTTGCTTCTGCAAGCATAGTTACATATCTGGCTTTTCATCAAGGAATAAAAAGCCATTGAACTTTGGGGTTCACATAACCTGAATACCTAACCAGTTTCATGGTCCTATCATTTTCCCTCCTGAAGAAGTAGCCGGGGCTGGCCTTACGGAACTGGGCAATAGATGTTTCTGACTTCTTCAACCCATGTGGAGACAATGGTTCCATCACTTCCCACGCTTCTCCAGTGGGCATTTTCTACAGGAACCCAAAATTATATTGGTGGACTTTTAATGTGGGAGGCAACTATGGATCCTAGAAAAAGACATTGGTGGGAAAAGAATAAAAGCAAGAGAAATCAGAGAAGTGGGGAAAGGAAAGTTTGAGCTTTTTAAGGTTTCCAGTTGTGTAGATTTTCAGGCCTTGGAAAGCAATGAGGGAAGCCAGGTAGATGGAGTTAGTTTGTCACAGGTCCATCTGAGTATACGTTGACTGTAGGCAAGAGAATATAAGTTTAAAATAACAACTAAGCACACAATGTCCCAATATTAGTAGAATTATTCACATAAAGGATGGGAATAATTCCCTTCCACCATGAAGATTCTAAGCCTGTTTGCCAAATTGCATGGTCTATACCTGTTCTCATAAAGTAGATGAGATATTAGCAGAATTATCAAGAATAAATACACCGACTTTCCTACAGTGGCGACCTCCCTGTGAGAACATGCCTCTCACCAAGGATCTCCTTCACCCCTCTCCAGAGGAGGAGAAGAGGAAACGCAAGAAGAAGCACTTGATGCAGAGCCCCCAATTCCTAGTTCACGGATGTGAAATTCTCAGGACGCTATAAAATCACCAGGATCTTTAGCCATGCACAAAAAGTAGTTTTCTGTGTTGTCTGCTCCATGGTCCTTTGCCAGTCTGCAGGAGGAAAAGCAAGTCTTACAGAAGGATGTTCGTTCAGGAGGAAGCAGCACAAAAGGCAGCCCGATCAAGATAAGTGGGAAATGATCCCAATAAACATGTTTTGTGTAAAAAAAAAAAAAAAACTGCATTTAACTCAGGACATGGCACATATACCATTGCGTCACTGTAGGAACACCTACCTAAAGTTACAATCTGGATTGTAATGTTTAAACATTTTAGATATGATTTATTCTCTGTTGTATATTTCTACTAAGTGCTTGAGGTCAAGTAGGTTGCTAAAATTGAATACTACATGATATCTTTGATGGTAAGTTATGGCTCTTTAAGAGAAACTTTTAGGGAACTTGGAGGAGCTCTAATGCACTCTCAGCATTTGTGCCATGCTCTGGGATGATACACGTCCATGCTGACCATGTGGTTTTCCTTCCCTTGGAAGAATTGAGGGTTTTCCCTTCTGTTCTGATTCTCCTTCTGCACATTCAATTTTATTGAAATCCAATCTCTGGGTCTACTTGACTTCCCACATCAAGAAGATAGGGGACTTGCCAAGAGTTGTAGGACCCTGTAGAAAGAAGTGTCCCGTCAACTCCTGGCCATTTGATCTGGATGAGCTGGGACCAAAATATTGGCTACCCTTTTATCCCCAATGTCCTTGCTGGTTTTGGCTGCTACTTCTGGTTGGTAAGCACCCAGGAGAAAAATGGGAATATGGAGTATACCTGTACCTTTGGTCTTTAACAAAACATATATAGGTAAAATATGGTATTAAAAACCTTAATAATATTTTTTTAACATTTAACATATGTTGTCTGATGACATGGTAAGCCATATCTGAAAGACAGGAAACAATATTTGTCATGTGCAATTTCAGGTACATCACATTAATAGTCCTGGAGACGATTTTTATGAAGAAAAACGAAAACCTTTACTCTGACTTCGGTTTAGTTCTAGTGCCCTGGTGAGAGCCACCAGTTTTGTTCTTGTGCATTATGAGGACATATATTCTTAATTTTAAAGAAATTTCTAGAAGAAAATCCTGCTATTTCAGAAGGCAGGTAGTTATTAGTCAGAATAATTCCTTGTATATTAATAGGCCTAACACATCATGAGTGTACACACAGGTAGCTTATCACTGTCAAATAGGGAGAATATTGTTGTCAGTTTCAGGAGGCAGGCTGACCTGGAATTCTGAATTTATTGTCTGTGTTTCTGTTTTTTAAGGTTTTTATTGACAGCTTTCATAAGTATAAAAAATAAACCATTATAATTCATTCCTGCCACATCTTCCCCCCTCACAAATCCACTCTCCATTGCTTTTCTTTTGATATTATCATATTTTCCTCCTATTATGAGGTTTTTGTGCAGGTAGTACTAGTCACTATGAAGTCACGGATATTGATGTTAATTTGCATCTGGAACATTTCATTTTAAGCAGTCCTACCCTTTCTGTGGTTGTTATGACATTTCTGCACCCTTTTCCACAAAAGACTGTGAGTCTTGGAAGGCGTCATAGAGACGTTTCAGTGTTGAACTCTCTGCTGTCACTTCTTCTCAGCACTATGGTGATTTTTGGTCATCCCAGTCGTTACCACCATCTTAAAAGAGAAGCTTATGCGTGCTCGTGAGATCGCGTGTCAGTTAAGGTGCTTGCATGCAAAGTCAAAGGACCTAGGTTCAATTTGTCTAAATCCAAGTAACTCAGATGCACAAGGTGGTGCATATGTCTAGAATTCAGTTGCATTGGCTGGATGTCCTGGTGCACCCATTCTCTCTCTCTCCCTCCCTTCCTCTCTTTTTCTATCAAATAAACAACTAAAAATAAAAAGAGAAGCTTCTCTAACAGAAATTGAGATTAGCAATAATATCTGTGTATGAACACTAAGAAAATTGTTTATAGGGAAGTTCCGTAAGCAGAATATACTCATTTAGCCAGACAGCAGCAGGCAGTACATCCCTAGGTCTTCTGATCTCTCCCACTCTAGGTTTTTATTATGTTTTCAGTACCAGTCATGTATTCCTTCCCATGAAGTGGGTCTCCAGTCCAATTAGAGAGCAGGTGTTTTTCCCCATAACAGATAAGCCTCTATTGTACACTTTGGGTCATTTCATCTGGCTGGTCCAACTTAAGGCTTGCAGCGTCCACTGTTGTTTATCAACACTGATGACTTTTCTCTCCCATAGGGAAACATGAAGTAAATCTTTTTCCAGGTTTCTATCATCTTGTCTATAGGGAAGAGGTTTTCAACTCACCTCCAACATGATTTCTCAGTGGCCTTGCAGCAGGAGCATGTGGAGGCTTCAGCTACAGGGCATTCCTACCCATTCCTGGTGGCAAACTAAGAGCCTTGCCAATGGTCTGAATGTTTTGGGAGCTAGGGAACTCCCTGGCCAATAGCTCACGTGGAGGTTTCACATCCTTGGCACTTAAAGTTTTATAGCAACAATCTATGGCTTCAGGGTGCACCATTGTCATAAAAAGTGGGTTTACAAATGGTTTATTCATAATATATTTAATTTTGATTAACCCTTCCCCTCCCTTCCTTTACACAATCGATTCCATTGACCTCACATACGTTATTCGACCCCTGGTAATCTGTTCTTCTACTTACATGTATACATTACTATCCCCTTAAATCCTCCCCTCTCCTCTCCCTTTCAGCCCCTCTCCTGTCTCCTGATTTTTACTCAAACTCTGGAATTTTTGTCTCTGATTCCTGATCAATTCTTTCATAGCATGTTCTACCACATCTGGCAGAAATTTATGAGTCTCAAGAATATGCTGAATTGCTTAAGGGTCTTAGCAAGTGAGCAGGAGTTAAGATGCCTCCTGTCCTTTCCAGTTAATTTCCCAGTTCCTCTCACAAAACTGATCTCAAATACCTTGTAGTGGCTTGGCACAGTTGGAAAACTGCAATTTCTGGTCTTATATCTCTATCTGTCAGGAAATTGAGAAGGCTATGTGTTTGGGTTAATTTTTGATGGTCTCATGGATAAAAAGAGTTGGACATAGAAAAACCCAGTCTATTTTTCTCCCCTTTTCCTCTAAATCAGGAATAGCTGAGGAATGGTATTATCCCTGTGGGGCATCACTTCTCATCTCCTAAAGGATTTGTTGCCTGGTATTAGAAAAGCAGGGTGACATCTTGTCTTACATAGGACAGAGTAAGTCCCCAATGGAACCCAAATATAAAATCATAAAATCATTGCTCTCTTGTGAAGCCTACTTTCTAGTGGCACAGGAAAGGAAGTAATTCACACATTGGAGTATCTGAACTAGAATATGGGACAAATATCAACGGCTTTTGTTATTAACAGTAAACTTTTATCAGTTTAACATCTATAACCATTTTACTTTGTTCTATCAACAAACTCAAATCAAGAAAACTGTCAGAAACTATATCCCAACCCACTCTGAAATATTCACACACCAGGGTGCACCTATACCTGAGGATCCCACAACAGAAGATGGAAAGAGGACTCAAAATAAGGGCACATTGCTTATCAGGATGGGAGTAAGAGCTGAAACATCCACACTTGGGCCAACATTGCTTTCCATATGGCTCACATCTGTAATGTGGGATTTATAGGGTCAGTGATAAGGAGGGCTAGAGCATGTAAAGCTCAGGGACTGGCTACCTAGGATGAGTGTCAATATGTTAGCTCTGAGCCTCTTTGATCCAGGAGACATGTAGTCTGCACTATGTTTCCTCTAGATAGGGGATGGGGAAAACAGGGAGTTTGGTTTGTGACTAGACAGGCAGGAGATGATGTTAGATACCTCTCCCCCACACTGAGTTCTTGAGAGACACCCACCTCCACACTATAAGATGTGACACAGTATAGAGCATAGCCTGACTGTAGTTTACTTCTATATCTTTCCTCCATTTCAATTCAGATAGGACAATCAGCTTCCAAGACTTCCCAAACTCTCAATTCGCCTGACTGCTTATGAACTGGGCCCAATTATACACATTGAGTTTCTGGGGACAAAAAAAGCTTTCATGATCTCTTGCCAGAAGTATTGTCCAGAATATCTCCTAGGAAATAGAGAAAAGTGGCCACCAATGTGTAGTTTTAAATATCATACAAGCTCGGGCTGGAGAGATGGCTTAGCGGTTAAGTGCTTGCCTGTGAACCCCAAGGACCCCAGTTCGAGGCTTGATTCCCCAGGATCCTCGTTATCCAGATACACAAGAGGGCATGCGTCTGGAGTTTGTTTGCTGTGGCTGGAAGCCCTGGCGCACCCATTCTCTCTCTGTCTCTCTCTCTCTCTTTCTGTCTCTCTCTGCCTCTTCCTCTCTCTGTTACTCTCAAATAAATAAATACATAAATAAACAAAAAATTTAAATATAATACAAACTCTAGCTTGATAATTTCTATAGGACAAGGGGGAAATGGATCGAGGTATCTTATAGTTATTCTTTCATCTCTGTGAACATCGTGAGTGGATCACTAGCCTTAGGCAGGACCTGCTCATTATAGCTGCTGCTTGTGATCCAATAGAACAAACCCCCAAACTTCAATAGCTGCAGACCTCAAGACCCCATCTTCAGAGATCTCTGAGCCTTCTAAAATATATACCAACCTTCCCTCCTGAACTCCTCTGATCATTGTTCTCCATGCTCAGTAGTCCTTAACCGTCAAGGGCCGGAAGTGCTACATACACAATTCCCCCTTCAAGGCATGTATCCTCTGTAAGAGATCTCTTTGGAATTTGAGATTACTTACATGCATAGACTTTTCTCCCTAAGTGACAAAAGGCACATAGAAAAGGAACTAGGTAGTTACTCTGAAGAACCTTGCGACACTTTAGAGGATTTCCACCAATTTATTCAACAGTATGACCTGATTTGGAGAGATATAATATTAATATTAGATCAAACACTAACTTCTATGGAAAGAGAAAGGGTATAAACCCAGACAGGAGCATTGGGGAAAGAATATTACACTATCCATTCTGGAGTTTCAGACACCAATGTTAATCCCTGAGGCACATTAACTGACTTTAGGAAACCATCTTTCTCTCCATACTCCCCATGACATTGGGAGCATTCCTAATTCAAAGAAGCAGATGTAGCAATCAGACAGTAAAATAACAAGTAGTCATGGTGGAGGTGCCTGAAATAATCCTTAAATTTGCCCTTCTTTCATCCCCGCTACTTACCTCCCAGATGATAAAGACCTTGAACACTCAAGTTAACGGAATTATGAAAAACTAATGCTGCCAGAACATACCTTCAGGACAAGCCTTTAAGTAATCTTGACCTACAATTATATACTGATGGGAGTTATTTTTTAATTTATTAAGTGTTTTTGGTTTGGTATATTTCATTTATTTATTTAGTTAGTTAGTTAGTTTGTTATTCATTTAGGAGAGACAGCTAGAGAAGGAGGCAGATAGACAGAGAGAGAGTGAGTGTGCTAGGGTCTGCAGCCACTGCAAACAAACTCCATACATATGTGTCATCTTGTACATCTAGCTTACGTGGGTACTGAGTTATTGAACATGGGCCCTTAGGATTTGCAGACTAGCACCTTGACTGCCAAGCCATCTTTCCAACCCTGAAGGGAGTTTTTTTTTTTTTTTCATCCAGGACGAAACCAGAAGGGCAGGATGTGAAGTGATAACTGTGAATATGAGATTCTTAAATCAGGCCCACTCCCAGCTAATACCAATGCCCAACTAACTCTGCTGATTGCACTGACCAGGGTGCTAAATATTAGCAAAGGGAAACGAATAAACATTTACACAGACTCTAAATATGTTTACTTAATACTACATGCTCACACTTGTATTTAGAAGGAGAGAGGTTTGTTATCTACTTCCAGAAATCCAATTTTAGCATTGTAAGGAAATTTTATTCCTTGTAGGGGCATCCGTCCTTCCCCTTGACCTTGCACTTTTACACTGCCACGAACATCCAACTAATATGACAAAGTGATGGTAGGTAGCCACTTGGTAGATTTTGCAGCTAAAGCTGTGGCTCTAGAGACAGAAGGGATGGTTCTCCTAGTATGGGAGGATTCCCTGCACCCACCTGGTAGGGCACAATGTACCTCAGGAGAAATCACTGAGGCACAAGAGGATGGCTGCAACTTAGACCACCACCATGGATGGTGGGTTGCCTCTGGTAGCTGTACATGGCTGCTTCAGTCCTGACAACATAAAATCTTGAAGTCTATCCATGTCATGCATCATTTATGGAGACTAAACTCAACTCAACTAATGAGGAGAATGTTCACAGATAAGGAAATACGTACAGTTTAAGGAAGTGGCATTTTTCTTCTCAGGAGACTTTAAAGGAGTCCATGACCAAAACTAGGTCCTATGCCTGTGAACACATAGAAGACGTCAAGCTGCTTTTCAGATGTCAGATGGCTTAAATGTAAGATAAGCTCTTTCCCCTGAATCTTGTATAACTTCCTTTCTGAAGGTTCTATTAACACATGTAGAATTCAAAGCTAAATGAAATCAAAAGCGCATAAAGGCCAATATTTTAGCCTCTACTATCAGGTCATAAGGGCACAAGAGATAGTAGGATACTGCTAATATGGTTTATACTGCCAGTGACACAGATCAAAAGAAAAGTTGTACAATTTATAATAAGAGAGTCATCACAGAGGAAAATCAGTCCTCCAGTTTTCCCAATAGAGGGAAGAACACTTGGTCAGCATGCACCTGACTCATCCTAATAGATGACCCTCAGGCTTAGGGAGACATGTAGAGCTCTTCTACGTCCTGAGAGTCTCTTGGAGAGCCATTTTGACCTCCAAATGTACATTCTTGGACTTCAATTACCCTGAATGCCTAGCCATTTTCTGTCTCTTATCGTTTTGTCCCTGGTAACAGTAATTTTCATGGCTTTTTTGGGGTGAGTCAGGTCATTCACTTGGGATTTCTTTTAGGACCACTGATGAGTAGTTTCCAAGACAAGACACCATGCTTGATGTTGAACACTCAGAAGGAAATATATAACCAAATACACAAAAGTCACAGCAAAGCCTAGGACAAGACACACACAGATAAGTTTTCTCTCTCTTTCATCACAATGCCTGAAATTCTATACTTCCTCCAGTTTGGTTTTCCCATTATACTCATTATCCGTTTTATTTGTGTTCATTTTCAGGCAGTTCACACTCAGATGGTCATGCAGCAATCCAACCCCATCTATTTGGGTCCCCTCCATTAGCTGAACTATTACCACTTCTAATCAGACTGTCAAACGTCACTTACTGATAATTTTCAGATAGTGACAGAATAGAACATCTGACTTACAGATTTCTCTCATGGGCCTTTAGATACCCCCTGGGGTAAAGACTACAGTTAGTCTATGACTCTGATCAGCATGAAGCAGTTATAGACTGACCAGTCATCACCCTCTTTCCTCTAAGAGTATTGAGAGTTTCTTCTCATGTGTCGGAGGAAATTGACAGGGACATAGGTCACATAGGGGAGAAGCAGTTAGACAGGAAGGCTCACAGGAGAAATATGGATTTGAATTCCTATTTGCCAAGTAGAGATAAAACAAATGGAGGATGCTGAACATTAGGCATCAACTCTGCATTCGGCAGCAGCTGCTACAGAGCAGGAATTGATCATGAGTATGCTGTCTTCAGCCCCAGCCTCTACCAGGCAGTGCACCAAGGTGTGGTGACTTCTTCTAGATGCAGTTCCAGATGCAGGCTCAAAAGCCTGGCTGCTCATGAGGCTTTTATCTCATTTCCTGCCCCAAGGATTTTTATCTCCTCCCAGAATTCAAGGTTTTCACCACCAGTAAATGCTTAACAGTTTCCTACTCTTATTGAAGGAATTAAAAAGGTTCTTTTACCCTACCTCTTAGCTAATTTCTGGTGCATGTCTCTTTTCCCTTGGTAGCAGTAATGTTCATGGCATTTTGTTTGGTTTTATGTGAGCCAGGGTATTTAATTGGGGTTTCCTCTAGGACCATTGATGAGTGGTTTACAAGAGCATGAAGAAGAGAACAATTTCTACACTAGTGAAGAATATGCCTTTCCTTCCTCTCACAAACAGTAATTGCCTATGGACCTCCGGGGAGGGTGTGTCCTGGTAGCCATGTATGGATCTCTCAATTTTTACAATGGAAAAAGTTGAAGTTTCTCCAGCTCATGCATCATAGATAGAGAGAAAACTCAATTCCATGAACACAAAGAATGTGCACAAGTAAAGGAATACAAATACCTCAAGAATGGAGGGTTGTCTTCTCAGGAGACTTCATAGGAATCCATGATCAAAACAAGCTCCTATGCCAGTCAACTCATCAAGGACCATTGATGAGAAGTTTGCAATTATACCACTGAAGAACAAGTCTTTCTCTCCTGTAGCACACAGTAAGTAATTCCCTATGGATCCTCAGGGAGGGTGTGTTCTTGTGAGACCCTCCCTTTTATGCAACTGGTAACTATATAGATCCTCAGGGAGGCTGTGGGGTCATGAGCACCACCCTTCCAGCAACTGTGAACTGCCTATTAATCTGCGGGGTGGGTTGTGGCCTCATGGGCCCCTCCCTTCCGGAAACCCTTAACTGCGTATTAATCTGCAGGAAAACTGTTGCCTCATGAGAACTCCCTTCCAGCAACAGTTAACTGCCTATTAATGTGCAGGGAGGAGTGTGGCCTCATGGGCCCCTCCCTTCCTGAAACCTTAACTGCATATTAATCTGCTGGGAGACTGTGGACTCATGAGTGCCTACCTTCTAGTAACTCTTAACTGCCCATTAATCTGCAGGGAGGGGTGTTGCCTCATGATCCCCTCCATTCCCGCAAATGTTAACTGCCTATTAATGTGCAGGGAGTGGAGTGGCTTCATGGGACCCTCCTTTCCAGAAACCCTTAACTGCCGATTAATCTGTAGGGAGACTGTTGCCTTATGATCCCGTCCTTTCCAGCAACTGTTAACTGCCTATTAATGTGCAGGGAGAGATGTTGCCTCATGGGCCCCTCCCTTCCAGCAATTGTTAACTGCCTATCAATTCTCAGGAGGGGTGTGGTCTCATGAGCCTTTCTTTCCTACTGAAGGAATGTTGATAGCAACAATCTGATGTAGGTGTTATTGAAGATGATTGCATCTGCTAAATATTCAAGAAGACAATGATCATACATGTAGTGTTTAAGGACTGTGACTCTTAAGATCGTTTTGCCCTCTCTTCCATGATGTTCCCTGGGATTTGTAGAGTGAGATACAGATGCACCATTTAGGTTTGGACACTCAAAAGGGACTTAGTTTTAATATTATGACTAGTTAGGGCCCTTTGTAATTAGAAAAGAAAACAAAACAAAACTATCAGCTAGAGTAATCTATGGGCAAACCAACAAATATTTAAAAGGCAATTTGAGAACATATCCAAGTTACAAGATGGCAATAGTAACTTCTTCATGGGAACCTATTTTTTCTCTAGGCACAGGCTTTTGTTCTTCCTACAATCAGGAATACACTACCAAATTCTGTAAAATTCTGTATTCTCCACATTTCTCCCAAAGGGAGAAAAGTATGAACATCAATGGAATAAATAGTTGAGTCAAAGCAGCACCAAAAATCAACTTGATACTCAGGAGAGGTACTATGTTTGCCATACCCTACAAATTCAGAGGAATTCAGTAGTAATTAGAATTGTAGAAATGATGTCTGAGAGTATATAGGATTAGTACTAATTTTAAGGAAGGATAGCATATCATAATGGGCCATCCATAGAATTTGAAATACTGAGGATATAAGAGATGATTCAGTGGTTTAAATACATGCCACAAAAGAATGAGTACCCAAGTTTGCAACCCATACACTCGTTGAATCCTGCATGCTATAGCAGGCAATTTTAATTCCAGTCATGCCTATGAGGAAGAGGGTAGGCAGAGGCCGAAAAATCCTCCAGAACATATGGGGAACGACTACTGTGGTGAAAATTTGTGAGGCTGATTCAATATTTTGTGAACTGGGGGGAACTCTAGGACTGTTAACCCCAAGCTTTAGTTTCTTTTTCATTTTAAAAA
This sequence comes from Dipus sagitta, assembly GCA_036346955.1. Classification (NCBI taxonomy): domain Eukaryota; kingdom Metazoa; phylum Chordata; class Mammalia; order Rodentia; family Dipodidae; genus Dipus; species Dipus sagitta. Next base: position 104,429,801 of record CM070776.1, read on the forward strand.
TGAGTTAGGAAACATATACTAAAAAAATTAAATTTATTTTGGGAGAATTGGTATCCAGGGAAAGAGTACAAGGACTCAAACATAAAGGGAATTCTTTTCCTTGCCCACCTGAAGAAGGACAGAGGAGAAATAGGGAAATCTCCAGGAGAGGAACCTGTAGAAATGGCACACACACACACACACACACACACACACACACACACACACACACACGATGCATAACAGGAGAGCCAAGGCCAAAAGATTTATAAGAAACACACACACACACACACACACACACACACACAGAGGAACTAAAGGATGAAAGCACAAGGCCTTCACATTTACATGGAAGAAGGTGAAGTGATTAGGTTGTAGAAGACTTAGGGTATAAAGAAAGGTGGTACATGTCTCAGAGTGAGAAAGCATCCAAAGTAAGGTGAAAAGCTGCCCCCATCATAAGAAATTCCTTTCCCCCAGCCAGCCTGATAAGGGGGAAGAGATTACCAATGCACAAATCATCAGAGTCTGTTGCCAAAAGAATATAGCCAAGAGAGCCACGAACAGATGGCACAGGTGACAGATCCATTCATATAGGTCAGACATTCATTTAAGATGAGTCTTGTTACCAGACTCAGGTGTGTAAGGGAGAGACCTAATAGGCTTATGGATACAAGGGGTTGAAACAAAGGAGCCAGTTAACCTATGTTTGCTGGACGGGGGAAGAGGCAGGAAGTGCTGTCACTGAGAAATTACTTGTAGCCATTTTGGATGAGGCTGGATCAGATGTGAGAGCTAGTGTTTCAGGAATGGTGAGGTGGCATCTCCTTCTTACCTTTGGCTCTTGTTGCTGGCTGAATACCTATATAAACCTGCCTTGTTCCTGCTTCTCCTTCAGGACCCTGTCTCAAAGGAGTGGAAAGACAAGGACCAACACCTCAAAGATTTTCTATGATTTCCAAGTATGCCTTATGGTCACATGTACATGGACTCAACCCCTCTCCCCACCCACACACACACCACATAGCATAAGAAGGAAAAGAGTTTGATGTACTTTGTAAAAGGAGGTAGGGAATGTCACAATTCCCCTCCTTAAGCTTTAAAATATATGAAAGGGAGCAAGGTGCAGGTACTGGTACGTTCCTAGTGAGAAAATTAACAGGCTTATTGGCCATTGAAGATGAACTTCCTATGGACCCGACCTCCTGTTTTCCTGATAATGCACTAGCTTTGAGAAAGAGGAATTATTGTGTGAATTTGAAATACCATGTATAAATGACATGGGAATTTGGGGTGACTTTGAGAGTGATGGAGCTCTTCTCATTTCTTTTTTTCTAAATTTTTATACTTATTTATTTATCCGTTTATTTATTTATGAGAGAAAATGGGCATGCTAGGGCCCCCAGCCACTGCAAACAAACTTCAGATACATGTACCATCATGTGCATCTGGCATACGTGGGTCCTGGGGAAATGAACCTGAGTCCTTAGGCTTCCCAGGCTAGCTCCTTAAGTGCTAAGCCATCCCTCCAACCCCTCTTCTCATTTCATGGTTGTGCTGTAACTCAGGATTTAGTGTGCAGATGGTCATGGCCAGAACAAAACTTCCACTGAGTCAGAGGCTGCCAGGTTCTTCTCTTATAAATTTTGACAATTGAAATCTATATATTTTAGAGCTTAGGAGAAGGAAAGAATACAGAGTGGCTGCTATAATGTAGGAGGAGGTTCTGGAAAGGGGGAAGCTGACCGGGTAACTCTGCTTAGGTCTTTTATGAGGATTTAGTGAATGGAGTTGAATGGGTCAGTCCAAATTCACTGTCAGGTATTTTAGTGGTTTGGATCAGATGTCTCCATAGACTCACATATTAACTGCTTCATCTCCAGATGGTGTCAATTTTAAAAGTGGAGCCTTGCTATAGAAGGTATGTTTTGTAGGTCATCTTAGAGTTGTGACAGCCCATTCCCAGAGCTTGGCTCACACTTTTGCTGCTACTTTCTACTAGCTGTGTGAGAACTGTGATGTCCAGCATCTTTCCCTGCGGTCATGAAACCTTCCCTCAAGAGCGTAAGAAAGAAGAAAACCTTTCTTCCCATCAGCTGCTTTTAGTTAGGGGTTTCTAGCAGAACTGGAAAGGCAACTACAACAGGTGACCAGGCACTTTGAACTTTATTTATTTATTTATTTATTTATTTATTTATTTATTTATCAGAGAGAGAAACAGGCACATAGAGCGAGAGACAGAGAATGGGCACAGCAGGGCCTCTAACAACTGCAGGAGAACTCAAGACATATGCATTCCTTGTTCATCTGGCTCTATGTGGTACTGTGGAATTGGAACCTGGGTCCTTAGGCTTTACAGGCAATCTGTTTAACTGCTGAGACATCCCTCTAGCACTGTCCAGGAACTTCATAACCTTTTTTCCGTCTTCCTGGCAGATTTTGGGGGAAGGGAATTACATCCAGAGAAGGAGAGATAAGGAAAAGCCAGATCCCATGCCATTTATTTCAGGACCTTGTAATCTTATTCACAGTTTCTGGTCAGACTGATAGAGAAATAGGAGAAAGTTAGGTTCTTTTATATAAGTTTGGTTAGGGTCAGAAGCCTAAAAGAGAGAACCAGGAGAGACCATTCTGCATGCCATCCTGTCCAGGCACCAATGAATCTCAGGAATGGAACTTGTGTCTTATCCAATCTGATCAGCAACAGGAACACTGCCCCACTCCAGCTGCCCACAGTCTATCATGTCTCAAGTGGGTGCCCCTGGAGTCTGCCTGTTTAAATTGAGAAATCAATCAGGTCTTCCCCTTTGCATGCATGAATCTAATTAAAGAATACATTTTCAATTGACTATAAAAGGCTGTTTCCTGGCCTTCTGTCTCTCTATGCCTCACTTACATTTGGTCACAGGCTTATGTGTGAGTCTGGCTCCCCCACCACACACACATAAACTATCCTAGGTGAGTGGGGTTCGGGAGGAGATTATTGCTGCTTGGCATAGATTGATTTTCTGCATGCCATGGCTTTGTACTTTTGGGTAAGTTCTCACTTTAATTATCTGTCTCATTTTCCTCTAGTCTCTGAATCTAACATGTGCATACTTACCTTGAACTCTAGATCTACAACAAGAGTTCCTTCCCTAATTCTGAGCCTGCTAGCTGTATAATTTCTATCACTTAGATAACCATTGGTAGAACACCCTTTAATACCCAGTTATCACTGCCTGACTCTCTTATTTCCAAACTACCACCACGTTTATCTTTCTTCCATGGGAAGTTCAAGATGTATGCTTTGCCTGCCACAGATGATTCTTCTAAATCTCCCTACATAAGCACATAAGTTCTGTCATCTATGTGCCTGTGGTTTCTACACCACATTTTCATTGCTTACACGGACAACATCCGAAGCTTCCTGCTACACTTATGATACAGGTGTTTACATTACTATCTAAAATCCGGCCTGTCATACCTGAGGAAACACAATCATTGAAATTTCTTAGCAATTTTTTAAAGATAAAATCTTTAAACATGTACCTGATTGACCAAATCTTTAGTCCTAGCCCTCAGGAGACCGAGGTAGGAGACTCACTGTATGACAGCAGCCCAGGGCTAGAAAGTGAGTGCAGAGGACTTCCTTGGAACTGGGCTACTGGCATAAGGGCTGGCTGCATCCTGCTGCCTAGGACCAGAGAGTTTGATCAAGGTTAAATTTTTAATGCACTGATGTGCTTGGCTGAAGATAGTGGACTGAGAGATTTAAGATTTTAAGCTAGAAAACCTCAAGCAAGTTAAAATTACAGGCACTGAGGGTGGTTTTAGGTTACTGAATCTGCTATTGTCAAACACATTAGCAATCTTAAAGGAAGATGTTCCAATTGCTTTACCATGCAGAGGATGCCTGAGGGAAGACTATCATAGAAATGCAAACACTTTGGGAAAGAGTTGACTGGAGAAGGAACCTGCTTTTCAAGGTTATGATTTATTTTGTCTGTGAATTAAGAATATGGTTGTTTCCTGCACTCCTGGTATTGGTTTCAGAAGCATGAAAAATGCGAGCAGTGGTCGTGAATTGCACATGGTTCCAGGAGCTGCTGCTGAGATGCGGCATGAGGTAGGGCCTGATGCTCTGATAGGCTGAAAGAGCCTTTGGAAGATGGACCGTGGTTTGCATGAAGACCTGAAGATATTTTGTATATACCAGGAAAATGCAAGGGCTACCATAGAGCGCACTCTTGGCCTGACGGGGAAGTGTTCCCTGGCTACTCTGCCCAGCTGGAGGGGTGGAATTGGAAAATCTGGAGACTGTCAGTCTTTGGTTGTATTGGACTTGAACTGCAGAAGTTTGATGTTTGTTTGATGGTGGTTGAGTTTGCATTGTTTTAGTCTCTCCTTGCTATGCCTTATACCAGTTGAAAATGTTTACTCTGCACCGTTATATGTTATAAATGTTTAACTTGTTTGATTTTACAGGTCTTCATATCTTAAATTGGTCAAGACTGTGGGGACATTTGAAATTGAACTGAGTACAATTTACAATGTGCAATGTTTATAAATCCATTGGGGGACAGGGGCAGAATGTGGTAGTTTGAATAGATGGCCCCCAATATATTCAGTTCTTTATTGTTCGTAGTTTGCATTCTGCAGCCACCTGGCTGGAGGCAAAGTCACTGGGTGGATCTTTAGGTGTGGTGGTGGGTTTCAGATTTCTTTTTTTTTTTTTTTTTTTTTTTTTTTTTTTTTTTTTAAATTTTTTTTTTGTTCATTTTTATTTTATTTATTTATTTATTTGAGAGTAACAGAGAGAGGAAGAAGCAGATAGAGAGAAAGAGAGAGAATGGGCACGCCAGGGCTTCCAGCCACTGCAAACGAACTCCAGACGCATGCGCCCCCTTGTGCATCTGGCTAACGTGGGTCCTGGAGAATTGAGCCTCGAACCGGGGTCCTTAGGCTTCACAGGCAAGTGCTTAACCACTAAGCCATCTCTCCAGCCCCGGGTTTCAGATTTCAATCTAAAGATATGCAAAGTGTGCCTAGCTGGAGTTCCTGAAGTGTGCTGTGGCTTCTGACTTTTAGGCTTGTACTTCTCTCTCTGTGTGTTTGGTCTTGTGAAGGCAGGCCAGCTGCTATTGCCATTATGGAACTTCCCCTGGATCCGTAGGCTTCAATAAATATCCCTTATTCCATAACTGTGCCTGGTCTGGTAGTTCATCTCAGTGCACCTGAAGCTGTCTGCTACACAGTGTATTAGTAGGTTATAATATTTTCAGGTGATAGAGCATGGTGGGAGGAAGTGAGTTTCTGGAGTAAGTCTCTAAGATTTAGTACCTGGCACCACTTCCTGTTTGTCTTCTACTTCTCTGCTGAAATGTAATGATCTAGCTCCATGTTCCTGCCACCATATCTTGCCTGCTAAAAATCTCTCCCTTGAAACTGAAAGCCACAAAAAAACCCTTTTCTTCCTTAACTAACTTCCATATAGGTGTCTGTTCCTAGCAATGAGAGTATAAACAATACAGAAAGTTATTACCAGGGAGTGAGGGCCATTACTGTGACAAACCTGAATATAATTTACAAGCCTTTGAAATGGATTGGGCAAGTAACAAGGAAGAATTTGTTACTTTGTGTTAAGGAAGGCTTATTAACTTAATGAGCTTAATGGACTATTCTGGTAGTAGTTTGAAATATCAGAATGATGAGATGAACATGGATAGTATAGGCTTGACTTATGGGCTTTAAGAAGAGACCAAGGCTCAAATAGGAACTGAGCTAGAGGAAATTCATCTGATATTATGTTGAAGAAACTGGCTAAATTCTGCCCATGTTTTGAGAATTTAAATTAGGCTAAGTTTAAAATTAAAGGCCTGATGGAATAGCATTGAGTCTATGATATTGCTTCTGTTGACTGCTCTTATTCAGATCAACAGAAACAGAGAACAACATTCAGAGTAGAAAGAAATTTTAAAATGTTTTTAGGAAAAGAACAAAATGTAAATGAATTCTGGACCCTATAGCCAACCAAGAAGTAATAATTGTTAAGGAGTTTCCTGCTCTGCATTGGGACAATAGGAAAGATGCATTAAGGCCAAGACTTCAACCATTAAAATTTCTTGTTGTAAGAAAGCAGTTTATTTTGCAATTAAAAGGCCTAAGAGAAAAGGCCAGAAAACAATGTTCTCTACTCAAAAACAGCTGCCTAAGGAAGTCTTTTTACTGATTCAGCAACCAAAACAGTATAGAGAGGCTACTACAAATGCGGTCCATGGGAGCAGGATTCATTCTAGTAGTAACAGAAGTTGGAAGAATAGTCCATGTGATATTGGGTTTAGAGCCATGAAAGATACAAGACTGAGGTGGTTGCAGCATCTTTCCTCAGGGTTACTCTGAGGCTAGGCAATGTATTTTGGGTTGAAACCCTGAAAGAACACTGTGTAAAGCTGTGAAAATGAATCCTGAGTTATAATGGAGACTTCAAGATGTTGGAGCTGTTGATACAGAGTAGGAGCAAAGTCAATTTGTCTAGGTAGTCAGCCAGTGAAAGATGCCAAAGGAGACACCACTGGCAACATTAGAACCCAAGTCTAAAAAAGTGTCCTGTAAGATGACTTCACATATCAATTCATGTGACATCTTCCTGCTGTTTCATCAAGTTTTCCAGTAATTACTTACTACTCCTGTAGGCTGTCCCCCTCTTGAGTTCTCCTTTTGAGCCCAACAGCCCAGCAGGTCTCTTTCTTACACAACAAAGTCTGATGTTTTGGCTCATTCTAATTTAATGTTTTCCCATATAAATTTTATAAACCTTGTATGTAAAGTTCTCTCATTCTTCTGGCCTCTGAGCGTTCTGATTTGACTGGAGGCCTGATCCATGGTAGGGGATGCATGCATGGCATTGAAAATCATGTCCTGGGAGTTCATAAGACGTAAGGGGATAACAACTGTTTTCTGATTAAAGATATATTTTGTACGCACAAAGTGCCTTTTAGACACTAATATTTATGCCCTGATAGTAATGGTACTCTCATTTTGGTTAGAGAAGCTTCTGTGTTCAGATGACAGTGATTAATGAGGTGACAGAAAACTAAATATAGTTCTGAGAAGAATTGACAATGGAGTATTGAGCACCAAGTAAAACATCTGTTTCATAATCTTCAAGGCTCAGGCACCATCGAGGAAGTGGTGGTAGAAAGTATTTAAGACCCAAAGGAAGGGCTGGTCTGCAAAAAATGCTGTATTACAGACAAGAAGTTGCCTTGATATTCATGACTTCACAGATGCTGTCTTTTCCTATGAAAGATCTTCTTAATAGGAGACAAATGATGTCATCAATATAGAAGAAGGATTAGCTGGAAAGAAAAATGGATTCAATGCACGGGAGCATTATGAGTAAGGAAAACAGTGTGGTGAGAGAGGATTATGACCATGATATATTTTTCAATAAATAGGTAAAATAAGAGTTCAAGATAAGGAACATGAAAAATAACAGTTTGGTGTTTCCTTTGTTTGGTTCCAGTCTTGTCTTGAGCTAATTGTTCCTTTGCAATACATCCATTCATCTTCAACTCTCTCTCTCTCTCTCTCTCTTTTTCTTGTTGTTTAATTTTTATTTATTTATTTATGGAGGTAGGGTCTCACTCTACCCAGGATTACTTGAAACTCAATATGTAGCACCAGGGTGTCCTTGAACTCACTGTGATTCTCCTACCTCTGCCTCCTGAGTGCTGGAATTGAAGGCGAGAGTCAACATGCCCGGCCATTTATCTCTCTCAGAATGAGAATGATTATTCTGTGTTAAAATATGTAGGAAGTATGTAATGTAAGTTTTGATTTAATGGTGGTCTCAGTTAAGAGACAGCTGGAAGTTTCAGATGAGACTTAATTTTGAGCAGCGTTCAAATTGGTTAAAAAAACAAGTATTGAAACGTCAAGTTGGACACAATGTATTTTACATCATGAGATGATTATATAGTCTATGGGGGTCAGTGGTAGAATGAAGTGGATTAAATGTAAAATGTTCTCCATAAATTAAGTTTAGACACCTAATTTTCAGTTGCTTGCAATGTTCTCAAAGACTGTGGAACCTACATGAGGTAGACTGTTGCTCTAGGAAGTATGAAACTGGGGTTAGGGTGGGGTAAGCCTCGAGGAGTTAAAGCTTAGCCCAGCTTGCTACTCTTCTTCTCTAATTCATCTATGCTTATTTGATGACACAACAGAAATTTCCTGCTCTCTCCATGCTTTCCCAGTCATTATGGACTCTAACCGTTTCTCATCCAGAAATGTCCTCTTGTTGGGTATTTTGTGTCAGTAATGACAAATTCACTGACATAATATAAAATGGTCTTCCTTGTATGTGTGAGTTCCTGGGTGCCATCCTAGCCTGCTGAAACTCATAACGTAAATGAAAAAATACAAAAAAAGTCTCAAAAATGGTGTGCTGTCATATAAATTCTTAATACTGGTCAATGATGTACTAAGCATACTGGTTTGGCTTCCATGGCTTCCAAGGAAAGTCACTGCAAGGCTTCTGAAACTTACTCTATAGATTTTCATTATATTGTGTGGCTTAGGTTTTAGACAGTTATAATAATTACTACAGTGTCATTTCCTTTCAATTTCAGATGTCTTTGCATTCTCTCTCTCCATCCATTCCTTTCTCTCTCTCTCTCTCTCTCTCTCTCTTCCTCTCTCTCTATCTCTGTCTCCCCACGTGTGTGTGTGTGTGTGTGTGTGTGTGTGTATGTGTGTATTTTTGCCCAGGTTAACATCTGTAAATTATAATTAAATAAATTATTTCTCATCATTCAGCCTAATTTCTACCCACAATTAAAGACCCAACTGGCACAATGCTTTGTTTGTTATGTTCTTTATAAAACTATACATACAGCCTAACTATCACTTACTCTGTCTTCTGAAAGTACCCTTCATATATCTGTGTCCTAGTACATATATTGTATGAAAACTTTCTGTCTATATCTCTTGATATATTATAAAAAATCTTGAAGTGACAGTCTGTTTTATTACTGTAATATATCTCATATCACAGTTTCTAACAGAGTTGCCAGCACTTTCATGTCTGGTGATGTCACAATTCACCTCATTATTGACATCATCATCCCTACACAGACTCTCTACCAATGAGGAGAAACCAGTCTCAGACTGGCGTGGTGGTCAGGCCACTTTGGAACTGGTCGTACACAGGCTACTGGTTACAAGTTCCACTGATGTCCTCCTTCAAAATGAAATGCTTGACTGAATAGAGAAATCACCTGCCATTCTATCAGGAAGCAGAATATCTACTTTGGACTTTACACATGATCTCCATTCCAGATCCATTAGTTTCCACATCCATCTCAGTTCTGACATCTTCATCTGCATTCAGTCTTCTCTCAAGACTGAATATCAACCATCTTTGGAAACAGCTGATGGGACATCACAACAAGCTTCCATTGTCTGTCCAGGCATTCTGATTTTGAGATGAAACTTTTTACCATGAAATTGTGAATTTGGACAAGATCTGCTCAACCAGACATTGAGATGGCTGTGGATCCCTGGGTCCTCCAGGTCCAGCCGCGGTTCACCAGAGGCATCCAGGCAATTGTGGTGAGCAGGCAAAAGAATCACTTTCAGGAGACAATCTCTGTAAATGGAATGGTTTAATCAATAGGGAAATGAGTTTATAAGCAGTTGAAGGCCCTAAGGGGATCATATGTACAAGGTTGCTTGCTGATGCCTAATTAACATATGGGACATGCATTCCATCACATAAGCAATGGTGGGATACAGGGGCATGGGGTATGCAAAGGTTGCTGGCTTATACCACATAAGGACTGTCCTAGGCAACTGGCCTAAGGTCACATGGCAAAGCCTAAGTTCAGGTGTGGCAGGCTTGGAGAGGGAGTGGCCTCTTGTAGCCCAGGGATCCTTAGCCTTGCCTGGAAGCTCAGGTCCATCTACTGAAGACTCCAGTCTGTGCCTGGTAGTGCTTGACGGATAGGGATAGTATTTTTTACTCAATTCTTTTATACAATTCTGAAAGTGTAGCAGACAGCTTCAGGTTCGCTGAGATGAACTTTCAGACCAGACACAGTTATGGAGGAAGGGATTTATTGGAGCTTACAGATCCAGGGGAAGTTCCATAAAAGCAGAAGAAACTGGCCTGCTTTCACAGGCCCAAGAAGAGAGAGAGCAGTACAAGCCTAAAGGTCAAAAGCCAGAGCACACTTCAGGAACTCCAGCTAGGCACACTTTGCATATCTTTAGATTGAAATCTCAAACCCACCACCACACCTTAAGATCCACACAATGGCATTGCCTCCAGCCAGATGGCTAGAGATGCAAACTACAAACAAATAAACAACTGAATATATTGGGGGCCATCTATTCTATTCAAACCACCACAGAAAGAAATGTGTAAAAGCATGATTTGGCAGATTCCACACTTTATTCATCAAGAATTTACAAATCCATTGTCCCTGAGTCTGTTTATGAAAATATTTTAATCATTGAAGGGGTATTATATAGGTTTTTCATATAATAAAGGAAATTGAGATATATAAGTTCTATGTATACCAACTGTCTTTTATACTAGACTTTGCATATTGGCATGATCTTTTATGAGTATAAATAATGTGATTTGGTGAAGCTAGATCTGCTTTTGACTTTGTAAGTAAGTCTATATCATGTTTTGATCATAAATTTATCATATACCTAAATATTGATGGTCACTTGTGTGATAAATGCATACAAATACTTGTTATTATATTTTCTGTTTTATTTAATAGAGTATCAGTACTTAAACATACACCTTTTAGATTCACCACTCCAGTGTCTTATAAGACTGAATGTTCTGGTTGTGGTGACCCTTCTGTTCTGCTCCCTCCATCCTCCCTGTGCCACAGCTATATGTGACCTAAATGTCATTGCATGATCACCCTTCCATCCTATGTGGCAGTGCCTCCCTCCATTGCTACCATTGCTGCCATTGTCCTCTGGGCGCCAAGGTACTCTCTCATGCTCCCTGAATTTGTTGGCCCCCAACCACTGTCATTGGAACTTGGTAATCTGTAAGCACCCTCCTGCTCCTCACTTCTTTCCTGACCACACTAGTAGTTTGTGTGAGATGTGGCTACACAACCTGTCCACTTTCCCACTCCACCCCACACTGCCATCTCTGACACCTGTGGTTGATTCCTGTACTCTTTCCAGTTCCACCCACCATTCACAGTGCTCACAGCCTGGGCTGCCTGTGTGAGTTCAGCACTCCCGTCTGCTGCCCGGCACACTCTGCCCTCCACTTGTTCTGCATTCCTATGTGTTCAGCATTGTGTGTGTGAGCTCAGTCATGTGTTATGCATACCCTTCACTTAGTCGCTGGTCACTGCCCTTCAACAGGTAACTTTAGGCTCAGCTTACTAACCCATAGAGATGTCTCCATGCCCCAAACCCCCACATACCTCAAACGCCCTGGCCTGCAAGCTGAACTGAGTTCCCATCACATTCCCCATCAAGAAATCAACACCAACTTCTTCCACAACTGGACTTCAAGAAATGCTGAGCTAACCATTGACAAACTATGATAAAAGAATACCAATCCCCCATCCAATCCCCAACATAACATAGGTGTGCTGGAAATACTTGAGCAATGCATTCTACACTACTGATTGATCTTCAGGCACCATGTGACCTCCATTGCAGTATGACATGAAGTTTACAGGGGTAACCAAGAGCTCTATGATTCACATATTGGCATGCTCCACATAAGGGAATGCATGCATGGTACTGAAAACTGGACAAAATGCACATGACTACTTAGAATGTTAGACCTAAGAAGGACCTGCTATTGTTATGTGGCTAAAAAGTTGTGTTGACAAATTGCCTCCTAAGTATTCATATCTATATCAAGGCAGTTCTTCCATCAGCCTCCCCAGACAGAATAGATTTTAATTTTTAGTGCAGTAGGGGGTGGTCACTTCAGAGTATCATAACAGCTAAAGTGCTGAAAATTACTGACTGATGAGTGCACAGTTTTTTAATTTTTTTTTGTTGATAACTTCCGTAATTGTAGAAGATATCCCATGATAATTACTTGTGCCCCCCCCCCATACCCCATTGCAGTCACATTCACATTGCTGGTTGAAACCACCTGACCTCGAGCAGCTTGTGGGAAAAAGCTTTATTTTGGCTTACAGGCTCCATGGGAAGCTCCACTATGGCAGGGGAAACCATGGCATGATTTTAGAGTTTTAATGTTAATTGCATTTTCTGTTAAAAAGAGGAAGATGAGAAAGCTTGGGAACTGCAGTGTGTGCATTTTCACTGATTCTCTGGATACTGTGGGAGATTCCTAGGTCTTTCCAGGGCAACACCTGAAACATTTGGGGAGTGGAAGGAATTTGTTTCCCATTTGTAATAAAATTCATAATGCAAATTTTGGGGGGAGTGGAAGCTGGAATATCCACAGACATTATAAAAACAAAAGTAGTAACGTCTTAATGTATGCATATCACAATGCTATAATCCTGTTAACCTTCTTTTTTGATATACATTGTTTGATTGAAATACTTTATGACAATAATGCCATCATGGAGATTTCCCTTGTGTATGGAAATGAAAAATGTAAACACTTTCCTCACCGAAAGGGCTCTTTTTTGGGTGTTTTCAGCCAGCAGTAGGAAGCTGACTGAAACAGTGTGTGTGTTTGCAGGCATGCCAGGCTCTCATGTATCTGCAAACAAACAACAGAAACTTGTGCCACTTTTTCATCTGGTTTACATGGGTGGCCTGGAAATCAAACCAGGCCAGCAGGATTTACAAGTAAGCATGTTTAACTGCTGGGCCATCTTTCCCAGCCCCCCTCTTTAACAAGAAAAATGACAAGAACTCACAGTTATCCTGCTTTCTTTTTCCTCTGAGCTAGAATAATTGGCATGCACCAACATGCCTGGCCTGCCTTTCTGTACTGCATTTTGTTCATATATTCCTGAAAGAAGAAAGAGCTTGGTTTGAATAGGTGTTGATGACAACTACTACTGCACTTAGGATATTATGCATATATAAATGGAGTCATATTCCACAGGTAAAATTTTGACTTTATATTCTGCCAACATAGCTTCCCTTACATATTCCACACAGCTTCTTTATTAGAACACAGAGGACACATTCACATTGCAGTATACCTCCTGGCCCACAAGCCCTTATGATACAAATTAAGTCAACACAATGGACAATACAGATATTTTTACAGATAATAGATGTATTCTACTATTATATAAGATCTTCAATTCCTGCAGAAAGAACATTTGGAAAAAATAAAACCCATCCACATTAGAACTTTTCCTTTTGAGGCAAGGTCTCCCTCTAGCACAGGCTGACCTGGAATTCAGTCTGTATTCTCAGGCTGGCCTCAAGCTCATGACAATCCTCCTACCTTGGCCTTCCCAAAGCTGGGATTAAAGGCATGCACCACCACACTTGGCCTATATTAATCTTTTTCAGCAAATGGTTAGTAGAGGAATATTGTGAGTTTATAAATTTAATAAGGTTCATCTAAGAGAACCTGTGCTTAACACTATATCTCTGAACTCAGGACGAAGGCAAAAAAAGTTCTCTTAACAGCATCCTACAAGCTCTATTCATAGCATTAAGGCAATAAAAAGTTGAAAACCATGGCTGAGGTCAGAAGGAAATAAAATTCTCCTTATTTGCATATGACACGACTTCACAGAAAAATCTCTAGAAATATATCCAAGAACATTTTAAGCATTATTAAATGCATTCATCAATGTGTCAAGATAATTATACAATGTTATTAAATATGCACAAGCAAAAGTAAAATAAGTACTATATTAAATTGCTAGAAAAGTTAAATATTGAGGTATCCTTACAATAGGGACTGGATATATATGCTATTTACTAAACTTGCACAAAGCTGGTGAAAGTATTTTCAAGAGATAAAGAATATAGATGTGTGATGATGTTACCTTTAATTACAGTAACTTCTTTGAACAGATTCCTGAAGAAGCTCAAAATTTGTCTCAATGCTGAGATTCCCTGATCATGCAGTGTCTAGCACTAAATAGGACATATATCTACATCACCCCTGCAAGCCTCAGGGGAATTTCAGAAGGGTTAGGGGAGATTTTAAGAAAAAGAGGATGAGGAGCAATGCTCTGGATGCTGTCTATTGGACACGCCATGGCCACCGCATTCAAGACCACATAAAGACTGTTATAAATAACTTGCACAAGACCTCCACAACATTAGAGCCATGAGCATTCCACTATACATAATGGAGGAGGGAATGAGGTCCCCATCCACCCCTGTGGAATTGTTGGCATGTAATGGTTGCTTTGGAAGCCAGAGATATTTTCACTAGTAGTATAGCAACTGGTAGATTTTTGTGAGCTCTAGCCAATAATGACCACCTATACTCATGCAGAAAACCCTAATCAAACTCGCTGGGTCAAAAGGACCCACATACACTTAGACACAACCACATAAAAAGGCAACAATGGAGAAGAGGAACTAACTAGGAAGAAGAAAGGGGCTCTTTGGAAGGAAGTGGGGTGGCATATAAAGATAAACTAGTGGAGGGAAATTATGAGCAAATTTATATACATGATTCAAAAATGTCAATGAAAAAGTTAAGAAAATCACGTAAGAGTGAAATCTACCAGAAAATTGCTCCGCCACCCCAAATAAATATTCAACAGCACATAAAGAGACAGTGTACAAGCAATGTATCTTGAAAATCACACAGATAGATGGATATGTGCATCTTTGTTGAATTTTAATTCTGTTTGATTGGTAGTTTTTAAAATATTTAGGAGGGCTGGAGAGATGATTTAATGGTTAAGGCACTTGCTGGCAAAGCCAAATGATCAAGATTCAAATCCCCATAACTCATTTAAAGCCAAATGCACAAGTTGGCACATGTCTCAAGTTCATTTGCAGTGGCTAGAGACCATAGCATACCAATTCTCTCTCTCTCTCTCTCTCTCCTTCCCGCCCTCTCCCTCCATTCCCCCTCCCCTCTCCTTCCCCTTTCTTCTCTCTGCTTAGAAATAAATAAATAAAATATATTTTAAAAGTTTATATTGGACCAGAATGAGAACATAGGCATATCAGGGCCTCTTGCCACTTTTAACTAACTCCAGATGCATGTACCACTTTCATTATCTGGTTTTATATGGGGTCTTATAAATTGAAACCAGTCTTGCAGGCTTTGCAAACCAGTGCCATTAACCACTGAACAATCTCCACAGTGCCTAATTGGGGTTTTATGGCGATTTTGTTCGTAGCATTAGCTTTTCCTTTTGGTTGTTTTCATTATCATATACTTTTAAGTCTATTTGTCACTTCCTTTAATTATTGTTTTTTTAATTTTTTTGTTTATTTATTTATTTATTTGAGAGAGACAGACAGGGTGAGAAAGGGGCAGAGAGAGAGAGAGAGAGAATGGGCGCGCCAGGGCCCCAGCTACTGCAAACGAACTCCAGACGCATGCGCCCCCTTATGCATCTGGCTAACGTGGATCCTGGGGAACCGAGCTTCGATCCGGGGTCCTTAGGCTTCACAGGCAAGCGCTTAACTGCTAGGCCATCTCCCCAGCTCTCATTATCATATTTTTGAGACAGAATCTGATAGTAGCCCAGACTGGCCTCTGGTTGTACATGCATGCACCACGACACCCAGCAAAGATGGATTTCTGTGTATGTGTGTGTGGTGAACATGTGTATGAATATGCATGCTTGTATGTGTGTGTGCACATGTGGTTGAGGAGTAGATATCTGAAAATCAATATGATAGGTGACTTGTTTCCAAAATAAGTAAAGACAAAAAAAATCTAAAGATATACCCACGAGAAATTCTACTCCAAACACAATAGTATATATATCAAAACACAGATTAGGATAGATAAAATTGAAAGACTGATGATATTAACTTATCACAAGGCAGTAGAACCATTAGAAGCTCAATATACTCCTGAAAGGAATGTAAAATGAAAGAACTAATATGGTAAAAATTAGCTTTTTTAAAAAAAATATGCATTTGAATGTAATATAATAAAAGTATTTCACTCCTGAAGAAATCCAAGCATATAACCAAACTAAGACTTCTGGACACCGGCCATAATGGCACACACCTTTATGGAGGCACAGATAGGAGGATCACCATGAATTTGAGGCTACCCTGAGACCTCACAATGAATTCCAGGTTACCATGGACTACAGTGAAATCCTACCTTGAAACAAACAAACAAACAAAAAACCAAACAAACAACAAACAAACAATCAAAAAAACTTCTGGACAGTTTTTGCAATAGCTCCTTTTGTGATATACAAAGTTTGAAAGACACTAGTTCCTGTCAAATTGATGATCAATATAAGCTATGATCAATTCATTAGAAATCCCCTCCAGTATTTATAACAGAATGATGAGTGAGTCCCATTTTGTACATATCTTAAGCATGTAACCACATCAATTGAGACTTCATGGCCTTGTTATGTCCAGATGCTAGAGTTCCACAGCACTCCTCCAGATCCTCCAAGTCTGACATTCTTTCATTTCCATATTCTATAATATTCTCTAACCCCTAAAGGAAATTATCTGTATGTGTCATTAAAGCCGTGCATTCATCAGTCACTAATTTTCCACACTTCAGCAGTAATAGTTCTCTGAATTGACAGTCACTAACTGCATTAAAAAATAAAATATTTTCTGTTTGGGGAGGCTGGTAGAAGAAATGTTTTGTGGATATAAATATGAATACTTAGGAAGCATTTTGACAACAACAAAACTATTTAGCCATATACCAATGGTAGGTCCTTCCTAGAGTCTATATTCTCCACAGCCTTGGGCTTTTCATAAGTTAAGCTTGCATGCCAGAGTATTTGTGTGGGAGGAGAGACGTGTGCATAGAGTAGCTAGCTGAGCCTAAAGTCAACTGCTGGAGGGCAGTGGGCAGTAACTGCTAGAGGCGTATGTGAAGCAGGTGACTGCCCTCACATTGCTGAATACATTGGAAGGCAGTGCAAGTGCAAGGCAGTGTGCAGAGCAGCAGACAGGAGCGCCTGAACTCACACAGGCTGTGAGGACTCTGAATGGCAGGTAGAACTGGTGATTGTACAGGAATCAACCACGAGTGTCAGAGATGACAGTGTGGGGTGGGGTGGACCAAGTGGACAGGATGAGTAGCCAGATCTCACACAAACTACTAGGACGGTGCAGAGAAATTCCCAGGTTCAATGGCAGTGGTTGGGGGCAGGCAAGCTCAAGGAGAAGGAAGGTGCACATTGGCACATGGAGGAGAGTGGCAGCAATGGTGGCATGGAGGGAGGCAGTAGCACACAGGACGGAAAGGACTAGACAGGATGGAAAAGGCGCACGTGCACTCACATTTGGCTCATATGTGGCTGTGCCACAGGGAGGATGGAGAGAGCAGTGCAGAAGGGTCAGAAAATGAAAACACTCAGGCTTCATGAACATGGGAGGTGAAGCCAAATGGTGTCCATAGAATAGTTGATACTGTATTAAATTAAGTAAGAAGTATTATATGAGTAGTTAATAATAAAAATGTGATACAGACTTACAAAGACAAAAGGGGCCCCAACTTTAGCAAATTAAATTTTCATACTTAAAAAAATCATGCTACTATGCAAAATCTACTATGAAAATCTCTTAGTTTACATCTAAATTATATTTCACTATTTCCTTTATTACACAGAAAAAGTTTACAACACCTCCTCGATGACTACACATTTTCATAAACAGATTTAAGAAAAAAGGATTGGACATTCTTGATGAACAGCAGGTGGAGTCTGCCAAATGGCAACTTCATACATTGCATTCAGTGTGGGATAAATGGATCTGGAATGGACATGATGCATAAAGTCCAAAGTAGATATTCTGCCTCCAGAAGGAATTGGCAGTTGATAGCTCTGGTGAGTCAAACATTTCATTTTGAAGTAAGGACACCAATGGATCTTATAACCAGAATCCTGTACTAGACCAGGTCCTAAGTAGCCTGGCCACCAAGAACCTTTGCAACATATCAAGAGAGCTAAACAGAAATTTGAAGTTCACCGGGTGTGGTGGCGCATGCCTTTCATCCCAGCACTCAGGAGGCAGAGGTAGGAGGATCGCAGTGAGTTCGAGGCCACCGTGAGATTACATAGTGAATTCCAGGTCAGCCTGGGCTAGAGTGAGACCCTACCTTGAAAAACCAAAAAAAAAAAAAAAAGAAAAAAAAGAAATTTGAAGTTCAATATCTGTACTAGGACACAGGTATATGCAGGGTACTGTTGAAAGACATAATAAGGGATAATTCACTCTGTATGTATAGTTTTCGAAAGGGCCTCACAAGCAAAATATTGTGTCAGTTGGGTCTTTCATGGTGGATAGAAGTTTGGCAAAGAAAGAGAAATCACTTTTGTAAGTGGGTATTTTAATTTACATTGTGTTAACCTGGGCATAAGTACACACACCCAACCACCCCCCCCAACCCACACACTCACAAAAAGAGAGAGAGAGAGAGAGGAAAGGCAAAGAGATGAAAAATTAGAAGGGAAAATGGCTAATGGTGATGCTGGAGTAATACTAGACAGGCTGCCTCTTAACTACGAGCCCCATAAAATCTAAACATAAGTTACATGCTTGTAAATTATACTAACACACAATAATCATTCTTATTCCAAAGGGGTTGCATAGGTGCATGTCAAGGAAAGATTTGACCAAATCAAGAGTGAAATCCAGTGGCGCAAACACCAAATTGCGAGTTTTCATATTCAGTATGAACAATTCTTACTTTAGGTAATTATTAAAAAATATACCATGGTCATAATCTCCTCATACCACCTTAATTTACTAATTTCCTTATGGCTTTGATTACCACCCCTGCCCAGCACAGAGTCCTTTTCCTTTCCAAAGAATCTCTCTTCTATATTTTTTTTATTTTCAAATTTTTTATTAACAAATTCCATGATTATTAAAATACCCCATGGTAATACCCTCCCTCCCCTACTTTCCTCTTTGAAACTCCATTCTGCATCATATCCCCTCCCCATCTCAATCAGTCACTCTTTGTTTGATGTCATCATCTTTTCCTCCTATTATGATGGTCTTGTGTAGGTAGTGTCAGACACTGTGAGGTCATGGATATCCAGGCCACTTTGTGTCTGGGGGGAGCATGTTTTAAGGAGTCCTACCCTTCCCTTGGCTCTTACATTCTTTCCACCAAGTCTTCTGCAATAGACCCTGAGGCTTTGGAAGTTGTGATAGAGATATTGCAGTACTGAGGACTCCTGTCACTTCTTTCCAGCCCCATGATATCTTCTGAGTCATCTCACAGTCACTGCCATCTGAAAAGAGAAGATTCTCTACCAAAAGTGAGAGTAGCAGGGATCAGACACCTTCCAGTGAGTTGTTGGACAAGGAGGTCCTTGATGCCCGCAAAACATTTCAGGCTATTGCCAAGACTCTTGCTTTCCCAGCAGGAATAGATGATAAGACCCTATTGCTCAGGCTGGATGGATGGCTTAGTGGTTCAGGTACTTGCCTGCAAAACCAAAGGAAACAGGTTGTATTCCCTAGGACCTACGTTAGCCAGATGCACAAGGGGGCCCATATGTCTGTAGTTCCATTGCAGTGGCTGGAAGAACTGGCGGGCCCATTCTCGCTTTCTCTCTCTCTCTCTCCCTCTTTCTCTCTGTCAAATAGATAAATAAATAAATAAATATTTGAAAAAGACACTACTGGTGGTGACTCCACATGCCTGGGCTGCAAGGTCACTGAGAAATCAAACTGGGGCTGAACTAAAAACCTCCTCATGTAGACCAGTTCACAGAAGCTCGAAATTGCATGCAGCCCTATGGGAGACGTAAGCCATCACTGGTGAAAACAGTGGACACTGCAGGCCTCAAGTCTGGCCAGTCAGGCCAAATGAATGATCATGTGCAATAGTGGCACGTCTGTTCTGAGGGAAACTAGCTACTCTCTAATAGGATAGGAGGTCTACTGAATTGGGGGGACAACATGCCTGGTGCTGAAAACCTAATCAAAAGCCTATGATGGGGGGAGGGAAATTACCCTTAGGAGTGTAATGCCTACTCTTCTCTGGCTAAATGCATATATTATGCTCACCAAACTGCCCTTTAAGCCCTTTACTTAATGTTCAGACCCATACATTAATGCTCTTCTCACTTTTCATTAGAAAAGCTTCTCTTGGGCTGGAGGGATGGCTTAGTGGTTCAGGCATTTGCCTGCAAAGACAAAGGACCCAGTTTTTATACCCTATGACCCGCTCTAGCCAGATTCACAAGGGATCCAGATGTTCCCATTCTCTCTCTCTCTTTCTCTCTCCCTCTTTCTCTGTGAAATAAATGAGTAAAAAATATTTTAACAAAGAAAAGCTTCTCTTTTTAGACGGCAGAGACCACTCGGATGACCCAAAAGGCACCATAATGCTGAGGAGATGTGAGAAGGAGTGTTCAGCACTGAAACATCTCTGTCAAAATTTCGAAAGCTCAGGGTCCATTGCGAAAGAGGTGGCAGAAAGAACGTAAGAGCAAAGAAACGGTAGGAATGCTTACAATGCAATCGTCCAGACAGAAATTGGCCTCCATATCTTCACAGTGCCTAGCACTACTTTCACAAGACCCTCATAATAGGACGAAGAGATGATGACATCAATATAAAAGACAGACTAAGGGAGAGAGGGAGGGGATATGATGGAGTGTAGATCTGTGAAGGGGAAGGTGGGGGAGGGGAAGACATTATCATGGGTTATTTTATATAAGTATGGAAGCTGTCAATAAAAATATAAATAAATAAGTAAATGACTGTCTGAATGAATAAAAACCTTCCTCCTGGATGCTAGCATACATGATATAACCCCTAATTAAGGGAGGTGGATGAACCAGACCAAGTCAACATTAGGAGGTGGAGAAAACCTAATCGAAAAGCCGCTGGCTCTGGGAACCACTAGGGGAGGTACTGCTATAATCTTGGAACCTGAACTCTAGCCCTGACCAAATGTATAGCTTCCAAAAGCATCTTCAGCTGCAGTTTCCTTTGGTAACAGTGCTGGGCTCTCATTGGCTGGACTCTCAAAGGGCAGGCTATAAGTGTCACGCTGATTGGTGGCACTTGTTACGCATGCGTGTTGCCCTGAGCTACTGTCAACATTCTAAAGCATTTGTTAGTGGGAGGCAAAGGAGGCCCTGAGTATCTGGGGGTGACTCTATTGACCGGTCCAGATACTCCTCCTCAGACATGAGCTCCTCGGATGATGAGGTATCTAATTAGGGAGCAGACCTAAGTGCAGGGTACAGGGAGGGCAGTGGCAGGGGTGAGGGCTTCCTGAGAGTCTCCAAGTGGTTACAGAGTGGTGGGGGAGATGCCCTTCGTGGGAGATCCGCACACAGTGGTAAAACAGAAATCTAAGTAAGACTGTTTCCAGGGGTTGCAGGAATGGAGGCTGCCTGGGCTAGCGAGATCAGGGGAACCCATGCTGGAGTCCTGTGGGTGGCAGGGATGGGGAGGCCCGAAGGCAATGGGAAGGTAGACAGCATGAAGATGTTAAAGTTAATGCCACAACTTTCACCTTCGGTGGGCCCAAGGGAGGTCAAGAATAGGTAATCTGAAAACGAAAGTAACTTAAATATTGCCCTTGGCTATCCAGGGGCCTTCTTCACCAGGCCAGCCACCCATAGACCCGGAGTCCTCTGACCTGTCGTCAGATGATTTTCCTGTAACACATATGTTGAAAGTGGGGGTTTTGTCCAAAGGGCCCAAAGCCAGCTCAAGAGGCCAGAAGAATTCTGGAGAAACACCCCAACATGGTTCCCTTGATGGGTCAGGAACAACTCAATGGGATGTGCCTCGGGCCACAGTCCTGCAATGTGAGCTATTTGGCAATTACATTGTTCCCTGCTCCAAACCGCCATCAATGAAGATAGTAAACATTGCCACAGACAAAAAAAGAGTGGAGCCTAGCCAAGCGCCTAGCCATGTGCCAAAAGCCACTCCGAGAAAAAAAATGCCACAGAAGAAAATATCATTTGATGATAGTATCTCAAAATTTGTCATGAGAAGAAAGTCACAAGAGCATCGTTCATATTATCTTCCAAAACCAATAACCTTTCCTCCTATATCGGGTTTTCCTGTCGCAGACAGAGCTCGGAGAAATACTTTAGCCTCTTTTGCCAGACAACTTAAGCCTCAGGCTGGGAAGGAGCCTGTGGAAAACAGAACAACTGAGTGTCAACAGGACTTCCGGGAACAAACCCTCCCAAAGAAAGAGCCATCTCCAAAGGGCCAAGTGAGTAGACTTTCTTCATCTTCTCCCTTCCCTTTTCTCTTATCCTTTCCATGCTGTGCCCCAAACACATTCATTTTCTTCACATATTCGAATGCCATTAGAATGCCATGTTTGGGTCATTTTAATAGGATGGAATGTTTAATATGGGTGATGAAATTTTCTCTATACTGTGCTTTTTCTCCACTTCTTCAACAAGGACTTGGGAAGATGGGACCTGGGAAAGAGGTGTAGTTGGCAGCTTATTTGGGCTGTCCACCACCTGAAAGGTTGGGCTTTTCCTGATTCCTGCTGCCTTTCTCATAGTGGTCCTGGGCTTTTTCAGAACTCCACTTAACCTAGGAAAAAAGTGGCCACTAGCTTATATTTTTTACTTACAAATCCCTGTTTTCTTCATCATTCCAGCAGAGAGAGGGGGATATCACTTACCAATTCCTATTTTAGGTTCCAACAAGCAGGCCAGGCCCATCTTGCCCATCTGTGCATCATGGAGTAGGCAACAATACGGACTCCAGGACCAAGATCTCCCAAATTCCAGGAAGGTCTCAGCACTTGGTTGTGGTCCAAAAAGGTGTCAGGCCCAGAGTGACCTTATCATCAGGTAAGTCTTGAGACTTTGGTTGAGAAGGTTGGATATGGAAAAGTGGCTGTCTCCCAGAGTTTCAACCTTGCTCCCAAGCATCTCTACCTCCTCAGATAGTTCTCCCATGGGAGATGGTGTACGGAGGAAGGCCTTAAGCCAGAATTCCTATGAAGGCAGCTAAGAGAGAAGGGAATGGCTTCTGAGCAGACAAGGCAACTAGTTGCCTACAGAGGTTAAGGCTGTCGTACTGCAGATACTGCCAGGCCCCTTAAGCCTTTGCTCTGACACTCTGAGCTATATTTTTGTGTTCTCTTTCAGGGGATCAGGAACCACCTCTCCACTTTTCAAGACAAGAAAAGAATCAGTCACCTGCTGAAATGTGGCACTGCCCTCAAGTAATGGCCTCTAAACTAAGCAGTGGGGTTTGCATCCAATTAAACTCACTCATCTCCAGTTCCCACCCTCATTGGGGGAGGGTTCCTCTTTCCCCTTAAAAACTCATTCTAGTCTATCCTCTGGGCTATGGTATGTTCTATATAAGGGGCAGAGATGGGTGAGAGTGAAGGGAAGAGAAGAGTCAAAAACATGCTAACCTTTTATATTTCTCCCTTGTCTACTGGGATAGTGCCTTGTGCTACAGAAACAGATTGTCAGCCTTAAAGACAAAGTTGGTAAGCTAGGGAAGGGGAAGAACAGGTTATTTTTGTGCAGAAACTAGGATGCCCCATGCCTCTATCTGTCCATCCATCTATATCCAGTTAGAAATATATTCTTTGACCGAGCTTGGTAGCACACAACTTTAATCCCACCACTTGGGCGGCAGAGGAAGGAGGACTGCTGTGAGTTTAAGGCCACCCTAAGATACATAGTGAATTCCAGGTCAGCCTGGGCTACACCAAGATCCTACCTTGAAAAATAAAAAAAGAAAAAGAAAAATAAGAAAGAAAAAGAAATGAAATAGATTTTTTGAATATATTTATGTACACTTTTCCTATTAGTCCTATGTATCTTTATTATACATAAAGACACTGCAACTGTAATATCTTTCTCACTTCTCAGGAAGTATACATATTTTTACAACGTCTAGATGACTGATAAGCAACAAATTTTGGGAAATATTCATGCACTGAGTTTCTACTTAGAAAACACATTTGTCTCTTAGTTGAGTAATGGGTCGAATGGTCAAGTCCACAACCAGAGAGCACCACATAGGTTGGGGTTGCTGGGTTAGGTTTATTGCGTAGACATGAGGGTTTCTAGTTCTCTGTGCCTGGAATGACTAATCATGTCTGCTTCCGTTTCAGTGGCCATGCAGCATGTCATTGACAAGATCCAGATCTCTTGAAATGAATGGTACACATTCCATGCCCTGTCCCCTGATCTAATCTCCTGGGGAGAGCTGGGGGTTGCTCCCCACTGGAGACTTCTTTCTGACTCTACTCGCTTTTGATAGGTGAAATCCAGAATCTTCCCAGGCAAGAAGCTGCTGGTGTCTTTTGACTTGAGACTTGGCAGCCACAGTGGGTCCTGTTTGGCCCACATATCATAGGAAAGTATATTGTGCTTCCCTGCTGGGGATTGATCTTTTCCCTGAAGTTTAGCATTGCTTTTCCTCCCAATATGTTCCAGATTGTAATTAAAATATTAAGATTCTGTGGTCTGTCTGTTTCTCTGTGGGAGCCTGGGCGATCCTCTGGGCAGTAACCCTGAACAGAATGACCTAGGCATGAGGGCAATGTGGCTCTGCTCCTCCATTCACTATATAGTTCTGTCATCTCTTTTTGTTGTGTCATACGTCCCATTTATCACTGATAACTTTAACTCCCAGCAGGAAGACATTGGCCCTTGCACAGCACCATTCTGTCTTCACACTTCTCACTGGGATCTTTACCCCAGTTCTAACCTTCCATTCAACTTCTCTGCCATGGAAATATCCTGCATCTCTCCCTGGCCTGATGGTGGTCAGCATCTCCTATAGAGTACTTCAGCAGAACAGTTGAACTTCCTCCTACAGATACATCGTTATCTTAAAGAACTCATATGTATATATCTAGTGCTACTATTTTTATGGACAATGGGGCTAGAAGCTGCTCATTTTCTCATTTCCTCTGCCACTTCTAGTTCCTTAGTTCCAGTAGAGAGGTAGAGGCAGAAATCCCAGCATGGTGCACTGTGAATCAGAAGGGGAGTCATGAATCTGTTCTGGTGTGTCTGTCAGATTTGGGGTAAAATGCTTATAGGATGTAACAAATTTGTGGTAAAAGGTTGAGTAGTCTCATGTCCTATTCAACTTCCAATGTATTCAAGTTCATACATTGGCTACCCTGGCACCCAATACCACCTCAGAATTGTCCACTGTGGCATTCACATCTCCATGCTAAGACCAGTGTATCCCCTTTGCTCTATTGGCGCATTGTATTCCGCTTACACAAGTGCAATTATAAACTGATTAAGAATTTCAGATGGTGATAAGAGAGCATTAGGCCAAGGGTGAGGGTTTTCTGAGTATAGGACTCTGTATAGAGGTTGCACACCTAGGGTGCTGGCCAGGTCATATCTGAAGGTACCAAATGACAAAGGCTCTGAATTCAGAAAACTCATTCTTTTGGCTATCACATTCTTTCCTCACCCACTTTTGCAATATCCATGAGACTTGAAGTGACACAGATGTCTTATTTAAAACTGAGTACTCCGTTGTCCCTTATTCTCAGGATTTTGATGAATTTTAAGTCTTCCAGTAGTTACTTCCAACTGCAAAAAGAAGCTTCTCTAACCAAAGGTGAGAGCAGCACTGACCTGTGGGCAAAGGTAGAAATATTTAGTAGGCAATTTAAAGGACACAACATATCCATTTAGCCAACTGTAGCAGACAGCTTCAGGTTCACTGAGATGAACTTTCAGGCCAGGCACAGTTATGTAGGAAGGGATATTTATTGAAGCTTACAGATCCAAGTAAAGTTCCATAAATGTCAGGAGAAGCTGACCTGCCTTCACAGGACCAAGCAGAGAGAGAAGAAGCACAAGCCTAAAGCCAAAAGCCACAGCACACTTCAGGAACTCCTGCTAGGCACACTTTGCATATCTTTAGATTGATATCGGAAACCGACCACCACACCTAAACATCCACCCAGTGACACTGCCTCCAGCCAGGTGGCTAAAGATGCAAACTGCAAACAAAGAAACAACTGGATATATTGGGGCCATGTATTCTATTCAAACCACCACATTCCACCCCTGGACCCCAATAGATTTATAACCATCACACATTGTAAATTGTACTGAGTTCAATTTCAAAGGTCCCCACAGTCTTGACCAATTTAAGATATTAAGATCTATAAAATCAAACAAGTTAAACATTTATAACATATAAAGGCACAGAGTTAACATTTCCAACTGGTATAAGGCATACTAAAGAGAGACTAAAACAATGCAAACCCAACCACCATCAAACAAACCAAACTTCTGCAGTTCAAGTTCAACATAACCGGAGACTGACAGTCTCCAGATTTTCCAATTCTGCCTCTCCAGCTGGGCAGAGTAGCCAGGGAACACTTCCGTCACAGGCTAACAGTGTGCTACATGGTAGCCCTTGCATAGTCGTGGTATATCCAAAACATCTTGAGGTCTTCATGCAAACCATGGTCCATCTTCCAAAGGCTCTTTCAGCCTATTAGGGCATCATGTCCCGCCTCATGCCTCATCTCAGCAGCAGCTCCTGGAACGATGTTCAATTCATGACCACTCCTCACACTTTCCAAAGGCTCTTTCAGCCTATCAGGGCATCAGGTCCTACCTCATGCTGCATCTCAACAGCAACTCCTGGAAGCATGTGCAATTCAAGACCACTCCTCGCATTTTTCATGCTTCTGAAACCAATACCAGGTGTGCAGGACACAGCCATATTCTTAATTCACAGATGAAATAAATCATAACCTTGAAAAGCAGGTTCCTTCTCTAGTCAACTCTTTCCAAAATAGTTTGCATTTCTATGAGAGTCCTTCATCAGGCATCCTTTCCATTGTTTTAATGTAAAGCATCTTCCTTCAGACTGCTAATGTGTTTGACAATAGCAGGTTCACTAACCTAAAAGCAGTCTCTGTGCCAGTAAATTTAACTTGCTTAAAGTTTTCCAGCTTAAAAATCTTAAATCTCTCAGTCCAATATCCCTGGCCAAGCACCGCAGTGCATTACAAATTTAACCTTGATCAAACTCTCTGGGCCTGGGCATCAGGACACCACCAACCCTTATGCCAGTAGCACAGTTCCAACAAAGTCCTCTGCAGCCTTTCCTTCCCCTTAGAAAGCTCATAAGCCAAGCCTCGAAGTTCAATGCTGTCTGCACTTAGCATTCTCAGACTCTCATCAGAATAGTTCATAAAACTTGGCTTGCTACTCCAGAAGACATCTTCATTTGCAAGCACCAAGTCCATGCCTATTCCTCCAAAACAAAGGTTCCACAAGATCAACATCCACATGGTCAGGTTCATCTCACTCCACTCCTTGGTACCAAATTCTGTAGCAGACACCTTCAGGTTCACTGAGATGAACGTTCAGGCCAGGCACAGTTATGGAGGAAGGGATATTTATTGAAGCTTACAGATCCGGAGGAAGTTCCACAAATGGCAGAAGAACACTTTGCATATCTTTAGATTGATATCAGAATCCCACCACCACACCTAAAGATCCACGCAGTGACACTACTTCCAGCCAGGTGGCTAAAGATGCAAACTACAAACAAAGAAACAACTGAATATATTGGGGGCCATCTATTCCATTCAAACCAGCACACCAAAGAATAGAAACTTATGTGTTTTAGACTAGGTGTTCAGTACTAGGTATGAATTCCTACCTGTGGAGTGGGCCTCAAATTCAGAGAGAGGTTGGTTATCCCATGATAGTCATTCAGACAGTGCAGCAATGGGCATATCTTGCTGGCTGCTCAGATGTGGTAGTTTGAATTTATGCCCCCAATAGTGTCAAATGTTTTAGTAAAGCTGTAACTTGGATAGGCAGCCACCTGGCTGGAAGAGGTATCACTGTGGGAAGACTCTGGGGTCCAGCCCTAAGGTGTTACTAGGGGTGGTATGAACTCAAGCCTTAGGGTATGCAGAGTGCTTGAGATCTACCTGGGATTCCCACTGTGTGCTTGCTTGTGGTGCTGCTGGTGCTTTTTCTCTCTGTATTGATTTGGTAAAGGGAGCCAGCTGCTTCCGACATTATGGAACTTCCCCTGGATCTGTAAACCAGAAACAAACACCATGCCTGCCATAAACTGTGTCTGGTTTGGAAGTTCATCCCAGCAGCATGGAGCTGACTCTGACAGTAATTAATACCAGAGAATGGGTTGTTGTTGCACCCTGCAGGGGTGGAGGAAACATTACCTTAAAATCATAGTCTATTACTGGTAATTCCACTCCCAGAATTCAGCTACCCCCACTATGAGCTGTTGGTAAGGGAGGCTTGTGAGCTTGCACCCAACAATATAGGCCAGAAATAAATGTAAAGAACCTATTGTTGAAGATACCACAGGCTGCAATTCCAGGGCATGGAGAGTTCATACTGCAACTGAGAAGGAAACCTGCATGTACAAGCAGTTGATCCTGCAAGCTACAAAATCAACCAGGAAGGCAAGATGTACTCAGCAGTGCAATAGTGGCACATAGATTTTGGGGACAATCAACTCCTCTGTGATTGGATGTGAGGCCCATTCAGCGGAAGGGAGTTCATGCCTGGGAATAAGAAACAAGTCAGGCCAGGCATGGTGGTGCATGCCTTTAATCCCAGCACTTGGGAAGCAGAGGTAGGAGGATTCCCTTGAGTTCAAGGCCACCCTGAGACTACGTAGTGAATTTCAGGTCAGCCTTGTCTAGAGAGAGACCTTCCCTCGAAAACAAAAAAACGTACAAAGAAAAATTATATTAAGCTTAACGTGGTTGCACACTCCTTTAATCTCAGCACTAGGGAGACAGAGGTAGAAGGATCACTGTGTGTTCAAGGACACCCTGAGACTACATAGTGAATTCTAGGGCAGCCTGGGCTAGAGTGAGACCATACCACAAAAAAACAAAGAAATAAAAAGAAAACAACAACAACAACAACAACAAAAAAGTCAGAATCTGACTTGGAAGAAAATTTACCATACAGGGGTGTGTCTACTGTTCTTTGGCTGAAATGTAAGGTTATGCCCATCAAAAAATCTAAACCTCTATGTTCACCTCCTCTGATCCATGCTGTCCTCACTCTTGGTAGAGAATATGCTTTTAACTGATGGCAGCAAATACCGGGGAGATTGCCACAGGAAACATTAAAGAATTAGTGACTAATTAAACCTGAGTGGCACTCTCACTGCTAGCCTGAGAAATTTCTCTAGGGATATGGTGGCAGGCACTAAGGATACTCAAACCTCATCAAAACAGATAATTAGAGGCTGTTGAGACATCAACATGAAAGGGGACTTATGACATACTTTCCAAGGCTCAGAGAGTATTTTGGAACAGGGGTCAGAAAAATTATAAGAGCCACAGGGTGGGAAGGAATATCCTGAGACATTGTTTCTCTACCCCCACAGAGACTGACTGGTGCACTCATGACCTCACTGTGACTATGGACAGCCCTACTGAAGAGCTCCCTCAGTGGAACTGGGGTAGTGAAGGAATATAAGAGTATAACTCCATGGGAATATGACCAAATTGCAATATGTTCATATACTAAGTTCTCAACAAACATTAAAAACCAAGACTGCAGGTCAGCTTGGGCTAGTGTGAGACCATGCCTCTAAAGACCAAACAAACAAACAAAAAAAAAAAATAAAGAAAAAGAAAAAACAAGACTGGGGATGGAGAGATGGCTTAGTAGTCAAGGTGCTTGCTTGCAAAGCCAACGGACCCATGTTCAATTCCCCAGGACTCAAGTAAGCCAGATGCCCAAGGTGGCTCATGTGTCTGGAGTTTTACATTCAGTGGCTGGAGTCGCTGGCACACACTTTCTGTCTCTCTCTCTCTCTCTCTTTTAAATAAACAAATATATTTAAAAATCCCCAGACCAGATTCTTTCTACAGAAGGAAGTTCCTTTATGGAACAAGTGACCAAGAAGTCAGTAGTTACCCTCAATCTATAATTGATATTTCACCCCTTTCCTCAAGGAATAATGCTCAGCTAGCAGAACTTAGAGCTTTAACCAAGGCACTAGAACTAAGCAAAAAAAAATCAGAGCTAATATTTATGCTGATTCTTAACATTTCTTGTTAGTCCTCCAAGCTCATACCACTATTCCACTATTTGGGAAGACAGACAAAATCTGACAACCACTCAGTGTCCTATTAAATATCATAAGGAGATTGTTGCAGTCAGACCCTTGTTGCTGGGACAAACATCCAACCAGAAGCAGCTTATGTAGGGAAGTGTGTATTTCAGGCATACAGAATCCAGAGGAAATACTATAGATGGTGGAAGAACCTGGCTCATTTCCATATACTTAGGCAGAGGTTGACCACCAGTATCCAACAAATACCAACACCAGGAAGCACGAACATCCAGAGCTCAAAACTGCTCTCCATACACCTTAGGGCTGTACTCAAGATACCCCCATAAACACATCCTAGGGCTGGACTCCAATTCTTGTCCCCAGTGGCATACCTTTTCCCAAGTAGGTTTCTGACCACTGCAGACTCAGGATTCAAGCCTGAGTCTGTGAGACCATACATGTAAACCACTACAAAGATCTGTCACCATTTCACTTCAGTCATTCTTTCTTCTGAAGTTGCAGTAATGCACTGCAAAGGGTATCAAAAAGGGTTAGATGAACCCATAAAAATAATTAGGTTGACTGACCAGGCTGCCAAGGCTGCTGCTAAGAAGCCCCTTCCCACAAAGGTAATAGAGGCACACCTCATTTAGAAAGGTACCCTAGAAGGAACTTATCCCCAATCTCCCCAAGAACAAAATGAATTGAACATTACATGGGGCCATGTCTTAATACCTACAGGGTGTCTCCAGATAGAATGAAGGAAGATGCTCTTACCTGGGACTAAACAAAGGAAGATTCTTAAAAGCTTTTCTCTAAACCTTTAACCTAAGAACACACTCAATTCATAAGATGGCAGGAATGCTATTTTAAGGGAAAAATCTTTTTAAAATACATTTTATTTATTTATTTATATATGAGAGAGAGAGTAAGAGAATGTGTGCCACAGGGCCTCTAGCCACTGGAAACAAACTCCAGATGCATGCGCCACCTTGTGCATCTGGCTTATGTGGGTACTGGGGAATCAAATGTGGGTTTTTAGGCTATGCAGGCAAGTGCCTTAACTGCTGAGCCATCTCTACTGCCCAAGGAAAAATCTTTTGAAGATGATTTAAATGAATTGCCAGAGCCTGTGAAATATGCCAGAAATATAGCCCCTTAAATAAAAAGGTAGACTTCCCAGACCTATAATGCAACAAAAGGTACCCAGGAGAAGACTGGCAAATAGGTGTTAGTATGGGTAGCTACTTTTACAAGCTGGGTGGAAGCTTCTTCCTGCAGGACAGAAAAAGGCCTCAGAGGTTGTAAAGGCCTAACTAACTAAAATAATTTCAAGGGTTGGACGCCCCAAGAGTCTTTAGACTGACAATAGCCTGTCCTTCGAGGCAACTGTCTCTCAGGGAATCTCTAATATCCTTGAGGATACAATATCGCCTACACTCTGCCTATAGACCACAGTATCCTGGAAAGGTAAAGAAAATTTTTGAGATTCTCAAGGGACTTCTCAGAAAACCAATTCAGGAAACCAACTTTCCATAGATGACTTCGCAACCTACCCATAGCTCTATTATAGATTGTAAATCCCCCTCAGACACTAGGATTAAAACCATAAGAAATATGTATGTTGGCTTCCTCCTCTCTAGTAGGTCTAGTCCCACAATAGAATTGAAAAACAACCAAAGATATCAGGATGGCTATTTTCAAATCTGGGATAGATATATGTGGATTACTCTAACCAAAGGTCACTTAAGTCAGAAAACATTTGTAAGTTGGGAAAACAAAATACTACTTTTTTTTTGTTTTTTCAAGGTAGAGTCTCACTCTAGACCAGGCTGACCTGGCATTCACCTTGTATTCCCAGGGTGGCCTCTAACTCATGGCAATCTTCTTACCTCTGCCTCCTGAGTGCTGGGATTAAAGGCATGGGCCACCATGCCTGGCCCTAACAAAATACTACTTGATCAAAATATCCCAGTGATGTTGCCTATCTAGGAGGTGTCCTTCCTGACTTATACCAAAACATTATTGTCCTTCAAAAATCATGATGGTTTGCTACTGAGTGGGTCTTGAGGCCAAGAATGCATTGGAAACCCCAGATGAAACCCAGTGGCTCTTTGGCACTAAACTTTGGCCTTGGCTTCCCCCAGGATGGATTGGAAGATGTCATTTAGGATTTCTATGGATGCAGAGTTGATGGTAAATAGAAACTCTAGATCACCCTGCCAATTTCCCTGTGTTGCAACACCTCTGGACCCAAAGTGTTTTTCATTGCTATGATCATTTAGCTACCATTTTTATCCCATCTATAGGACTAAAACATGTCATTTGGTATTTGGAAACTCTCAATAAATATACTCAAAAAATTCTTTAAATGATACAGCCCAAGGAATTTTTCTCTCTCTCATTATTATTACTATTATTATCATCATTATTATTATTATTTTGAGATAGGGTCTTGCTGTAGCGCAGGCTGACCTAATTCACTACGTAATCTCAGGGCAGCCTCGAATTCACACCAATCCTCCTACCTTTTCTTCTCAGTGCTGAGATTAAAGGCATGTGCCCCAGGGCTGCCTGGGAATTTCCATTTTAATTCTGAATTTACAATGATGAGACATTCAATTATGCAAAATCACATGGCTTTGGACATTCTGATAGCAGACCCATATGGCACTTGTGCCATCATCAAAGTTGTATGTTGCATATATCTTCCTAATATTTCTGTTTACATGATTTTCAAGAACAGATTCAGACTATGTCAGACAGATTGTGCCCTTTGGTGAACATATTTGGAAGTGGATTTCTGGTTCATCATGGTGGATGACAATCATATGTATTTCAACCCTAAGTTTTGGACTTGTGTACTCAATTGCTCTTTTAACCTTATCTTCTCTCATTTACAATCAGTCTGTCCTCAGATGGTCCTGATACAATCTACCTCCATCTACCTGAGTCTGTAGATTTCCCTTTAAGATCTGAAACTACAAGAATGGAAACATTAAAGACCTCTCTGCGTCCCCATTTACCAAGTGCCCACTTTTTCTGAGTCCTCCCACTTTTATTCTCCCCCTCAATGTCTTTATCCAGGAATCAGAGGCTTTCCTCCTGCACTTCACAAATAGTATCACTGATATACTTTTGTTGTCCTGCAGAAAGGCCTACTGGAGGGTACACCAACTGCCACACCCAACAACCCAATCAGCCCAAAGACTAGATCAGTCAGCACTCCAACTCCCTAATAGTAGTTAGGGCTATATCTTCAGAGGGTAACAGGATCTCCAAGTGGCTTAATGTGAGAAGTATCTTTGAGTCTATAAAGAGAACTTGGTTCCTTTCCTGATCTATTTCTTTTCTGTTTTTTTTTCTTTTTGATAATTATGGTTGTATCATAATTAGGCCTTTTGAGGAGATCACATCCTTTCCTAGAGAGTTAAGATTTCTGGGAGATTGCCCCTTCTCTCAGGAACCAGACCCCTTTTCAAGAAACCTGATGGAAGCCAGGTGTGGTGGTGCACTCCTTCATTCCCGGCACTGTGGAGGCAGAGGTAGGTGGATTGCCTAGAGTTCAAGGCCAGCCTAAGAGTACATAGTGAATTCCATGTCAGCCTGGGCTATAGCAAGACTCTACCTCAAAAACAAACAAACAGAAATCTGATGGACCTGCTTTTTCCTGCCCTAAAGAATTTCCTTTTCCTTAAGAATCCCAATCAGAATCACCAGGAGCGTTCCCCTCCTCATCCCTAGAGACTTCCTCCTGTCTCAAAGGATCCCCTACCTTGCATGTCATAA
This sequence comes from Dipus sagitta, assembly GCA_036346955.1. NCBI lineage: Eukaryota > Metazoa > Chordata > Mammalia > Rodentia > Dipodidae > Dipus > Dipus sagitta. Next base: position 104,463,707 of record CM070776.1, read on the forward strand.
TAATTTTTAAACAAATTTCACCCTCCAGTGCTCTGTGAAATTCATTTATTGAATTTATAAGAAAAGAGCCCAGAGGCCACTGACCTAGTGCAAGCTGTGTGTGGCCATTGCCTTCTGGCACCTCAGATCCTGAGTTACTACCCACCTATGATCCAAGAGAGGCCCCAGTTCTCTCAAGACACCCCCTAATTTCTGAATCAAGGACAAGGAGGAGGAATCGTCCATTTTGTATTGGGCTGTTTAATTTCTTATTAATGATATTTTTTGTTTGTTCGTTTGTTTGTTTTTGAGATAGGGTTTCACACTGGCTCAGGCTGACCTGGAATTCACTATGTAGTTTCAGGGTGCCTTTGAACTCACAGCAATCCTCTTACCTCTGCCTCCCAAGTGCTGGGATTAAAAGCATGAAACATTACACCTGGCTATTTTATTTTTTGAATACTCTAGATATTTATCCTCTGTTAGATGCATAGCTGGCGAAGATTTTCTGCCATTCTGTAGGCTGCCTCTTGGCTCTATTCACAGTGTCCTTGTCTGTACAAAAGCCTTTTAATTTCACGAGGTTCTAATGGTTGTTTAGTTGTCTTACTCTCTGAGCAACTGGGCTTCTATTCGGAAATTTTTTCCTATGCCTATATGGTGAAGTGTTCTGATACTAATTTCTGTAGCAGTTTCAAAGCTTCAGGTCTGGTATTAAGGTCTTTGATCATTTTTGAGTCAAATCTTGTGCATGGAGAGAGAGAAGGATCTTGTTTCATCCTTCTACATATACATATCCAGTTTTCCAAGCACCATTTGTTAAAGAGGCTATCTTTTCTCCACTGAATACTTTTAGCATTTTTCTCAAAAATCAGATGATTGTAGCTTCCCATTTTTACATATGAATTCTTTATTCTGTTCCATTGATCTACATATCTGTTTTGTGCAAGTAACATGCTGTTTTTGTTACTATGGTTCTGTAGTTATCCCTCGTTCATGTTGTTTTGATTTTACAGGTCTAGTGTGAGTGGGAAGAATCCAATTCCAGTACTTTCCAATGCTCTTGCTGATTCAGGCAGTGCAGGATGACCTCCTAGCAGCAGGCCTCCAAATTATTTTTAAAATTATAATTATTAGTAATCCAGGTGTGGTGGCATACTCTTTTAGGCCCAGCACTTGGGAGGCTAAGTTTGGAGTACTGCCATGAATTTGAGGCAAACTTAGGGCTGCTGACTTAGATTCCTGTTTGTATATTCCCCAGAATGATCTACTTGGGTCAAATGATATTCTATTTTCAGTTATCATTGAATTGCCTTCATACTGATTTCCACAGAGGTTACACTAATTCTATCAGCAGTGTGTATGTAAGTTCCAGGTCCCCTTTGACTAGAGTGAGACGCTGCCTTATAAAACATCCAAAATTTTATAATTGTTAGTGCATGCCAATGATTAATAGCAATGGCTTTCATTGTGACATTTCCATAATACACATGTGGTTCTTTGGTCATATCCACACTCCCAAATACCATGTCTTTCCTTATACGCTCTCCCTGACCCCTTACTCCTCCCTAGTCTCCTGCTTTCACATCATCTTTTCTTTTCTTTTTATTTATTCATTTTTATAAAGATTTATTTTTATGTATCATTTATTATAGACAGAGAGAGCAATAGAAAGAGTATGGGTGTGCCAGGGCCTATAGGTACTGCAAACAAACCCCAGATGTATCTGCCACCATGTGCATCTGGCTTATGTGGAACCTGGAGAATTGAGCCTGTGTCCTTAGGTTTCACAGGCATGTGCCTTAACTGCTAAGCCATCTCTCCAGCCCTTTATTTATTTATTTATTCATTTACTTTGTGTTTATTTACTTATTTGATTGAGAGAGAAACAGGCAGAAGAGAGGGAGAGAGTGAATGCTTCACAGAAAATCTCAAGAAATATAACCAAAATATTTAAGCATGATTAAAAACATTCATCAAGATCTCAAGATACAAGATTAGCACGCAAACCCAATCAAAATTTCTGTACTTTTTGTAACATGCACAAATAAAAAAGAAATATGTGTTGTATTAATTTTCTACAACAGTTAAATATTGAGGTTTACCTTTAAAAGATATGGACAGGATGTCTATGGTAAAATTACACAATGCTGGTGAAATAATGTTGAAGAAATAGAGCATATAGACAAGTTCTGTTCTAACCTTTAGTTAAACTAAATTCTTTGTAAAGACTCATGTGACACTTCCACATTCAACACAATGCTGAGAAAACCTGATTGCAAAGTGTATAGTGCTAAACAGGAAATATATCTATATCACTCCATCCAAGTCTCAGGTGCATTGCAGAAGGGATCAGGAAAAATGTAAGAGCTAGAGGATATAGAGGAGGAATGCTAAGGATGCTGTCTATTGGGCATGTCATGGCTACTGCAATCAAGATCACAGTGAGATTCTCATAACTAACTTGCACAAGACCTGAACAACTTCAGACTATGATCATTCCGTCATACGTAATGGAGGAGGGAATTAGGTCCCCATCCACCACTGTGGAGTGCTTGGCAGTTAATGGCTGCTGGGGGAGACAAAGTCATTTTCATTATGGGTCCAGAGGAAGGATGTGGAGAGGGGGTCAAATGAAATAACGAGAGGGGATTATGATCAAAATTATACACATGTTCCAAAATTGTCAATAAAAAAGTTAAAGAAAATCCCGGAAAATTGATACCTACCAGAAAATTAAAAAAAAAGAAATGAACAAATAGAAATAGACTGAGAAACAGCAGATGAAGAGGCAGTGTACAATAAATGCTTCATTAAAATCCCAGAGAAAGATGGGTTTCTGCATCTTTTAAAAATGTTAATTTTATTTGGTTGGTGTTTTTCCAATTCATTTTTTAGAAGAAAGAGGGTATAGGCATATCAGGGCCTTGTGCCACTTTAAACTAACTATAGATATTGTGCCCCTTTGTTCATCTGGCTTTTCATGGAGACTTGGGAATGGAGCCCAGGCTGGCAGGCTTTGCAACCCAGTGGCATGAAACACATAACCATTTCCCCAGCACCTATTTTTTCTTTTATTTTTTATTAATTTAATTGCCTATGTTTTACTTTTTGTTGTTTGTTTTATCATATTTTTGAGATAGAATCTAACAGTGCCCAGGCTAGTCTCAAACTCATGGCAAATGTCCTGCTTCACCTTTTTAAGATCTGGTATTATATACATGCACCACTGTAGTCAGCAAAGATAGATTTCTCTGTATGTGTGTGTGGTAAACATGTGTATGTGCATGCATGCTAGTATGTTGTATGCACATGTGGTTGAGGAACAGATATTTGTAAAACACAAATATGTGAGTTGTTTCCAACATATGTGAAGACAAAAACTTCACACATTATGCTCATGAGAAAATCAACTCAAGACACAATAGAATATATGCCCAGACATGGATCAGGATGGGAAAATTTAAGAAGTCTGATCTTATTAATTGATTGCAAGGCTGTAGAACAATTGGAAGTCGCTTATACTGACAGGAATGTAAAAGAAATGAACCACTAGGGAAAACAATTAGTCATTTTTTTCAAATATTAAGCATATGCACGCAACATGATGAATGCATTTCATTCCAAAAAAATCGAGTCATATGTTCACACTAAGATTTCTGCACAGTTTTTATAATACCTTCATTTGTCATAGACAAAGCTTGAAACACATGAGGTCCTGTTATGTTGACAATCAACATAAGCCTGTGATCATTTCATTGGAAATACCCTCCACTATTTATAACAGAATAATGAGTGGGTCCCATTTTGTGCATGTCTTAAGCACGTAACCACATCTGTTGTGATTTAATAGCTTTATTATGTCTAGATGCTAGAGTTCCCTGCACTCCTCCAGATCCTCCAGTTCTGACATTCTTTCATTTTCATTTTCCATATTGTTCTCCAAACAATGAAGGAAATAGTTTTCATGTCTTATTAAAGGTTGTGCACGCAGGCTTAAATTTGGCCACTTAGGCCAAATGAGCCAACGGGTGCAATAGTGGCAGGTCTGTTTTGGGGAAAACCAACCCCTGTCTAATTGGATTGGAGGCCTGCTCCATGGAAAGGAATACGTCCCTGATACTGAAAACCTACAACAGGGGTAGTCACAAGCCATAGGGGTGAAACACCTACAGGTTTCTGGCTACATGTATATGCTATGCTCACAAAACTGTCCTCTAAACACTTCTCTTAATATTCATACTGATATATTAATGTACTCTCACTTTTGGTTAGTGAAGCTTCTCGTTGCAGATATCAGTGACCTTGGGATAACTCAGAAGGCACCATGGTGCTGAGAAGAAGTGACAGAGGAGTGTTCAGCAGAGACATTTCTCCATCACACATTCCAAGGCTCAGGATCCATTGCAGAAGAGGTGGAGGAAAGAATGTAAGAGCCAAAGGAAGGGTAGGACTCCATACAATGCACTCCTTCAGACACAAAATGGCCTGGATATCCATGACTTCACAGTTCCTAACACTACCTACACAAGACCATCATAACAGGAAGAAAAGATCATGACATCAAAATAAAAGAGAAACTGATTGAGAGGGGGATGGGAAAATATGGGTGGAAGGAGGGAATTACCATGGGATATTGTCTACAATTATGGACGTTGTCAATAAAAACATATTTAAGAAGACTATGCATTCATCAGTCACTAATTTTTAGCATTTTAGCTGTTATGGTTCTCTGAATTGACCACCACCTACTGCATTAAAAAAAAAAAACCTTTTATGTTTGGGGAGGCTGATAGAAGAACTGCTTTGTAGATATAGATATTAATACTTGGTAGACAATTTGTCCACATGACTATTTATTGATATACCAATAGTAGGTCCCTCCTAGGGACAAGATTCTCCCTAGTCATGTGCTTTTCATCTAGTTATCAGTATCATGCATGTATTCCCTCATGTGGAGCATGTCACTATGTCAATCACAGGGCTGTTAGTTATCTCTGTGAACTTCATCTCTTACTGCAATGAGGTCACATGGTGCCTGACGATCAATCGGTACTGTAGAAAGCATTGCTCATGTATTTCCTTTTTTATTTTGTATTCATTTATTTGAGAGTGACAGAGAGAGAAAGAGGTAGAGGGAGAGAAACAATGGGCTCACCAGTGACTCCAGCCACTGCACACGAAATCCAGACGCGTGCACCCCTTTGTGCTTCTGGCTAACGTGGGACCTGGGGAATCGAGCTTCGAACGGGGGTCCTTAGGCTTCACAGGCAAGTGCTTAACCGCTAAGCCATCTCTCCAGCCCTGCTCAAGTATTTCTGGCACCCCTAAGTTAAGTTAGGGTTTGGATGGATGATTGGTATTCTTTTATCACAGTTCCTCATTGCTTAGCTCAGCATTTCTTGAAGTCCAGTTGTGGAAGTAGTTGGGGTTGATTTCTCAATGGGAAATGTGATTGCAACTCAGTTCAACTTTCAGGCCAGGGTGTTTGTATTATGCAGGTGTTTGGGGCAGGGAGACATGTGTATAGAATAGGAAGCTGAGCATAACGTTACCTGTTGGAGCATAGTAACCAGCAACTGAGGGAGGGATGTGCATAACACGTGACAGAGCTCATACACACAATGCTGAACACACAGGAAGGCAGTACAAGTGGAGGGCTGAGTGTGCTGAGCAGCAGACGGGAGTGCTGAACTCACACAGGCAGCCCAGGCTCTGAGGACTGTGATTGGTGGGTGGAACTGTCGAGAATACAGGAATCAACCACAGGTGTCAGAGACAACAGTGTGGTGTGGGGTGGGGCAAGTGGACAGGTTGTATAGCCATATCACACAAACTGCTAGCATGGTCAGGAAAGGGCATGAGGAGCGGGAGGGTGCTTACAGATTCCCAGGTTTCAATGACAGCAGTTGGGGGCCAACAAGTTCAGGGAGGAGGAGAGAGCACTTGGCTCCCAGAGGCAATGGTAGCAATGGAGGAAGACACTGGCACATAGGATGGGAGGGTGAGTGAGCATACAATGACATTTAGGTCACATATAGCTATGGCACAGGGAGGATGAAGGGACCAGAACAGAAGGGTCACCACAAACTAGAACATTCATGCGTATAAGACATTGGAGGGGTGAATCCAAAAGGTGTATGTTTAAGTACTGATACTCTATTAAATAAAACATAAAATAATATAAACAAGTATTTGTATATATTTACCAGGCAAGTGACCATCAATATTTAGGTTTATGATTAATTTATGATCAAAACATGATATAGACTTACTTACAAAATCAAAATCACATCTAGCATCACCAAATCACATTCTTTATACTCATAAAATTGCCACTATGCAATATCTAGTATAGAAGACAGTTGGTATACATAGAGGTTATATTTCACAATTTTCTTTATTATATGGAAAAACTATAAAATACCTCCTCATTGATTAAATATTTTCATAAATAGGCTCAGGAACAAAGGATTTGAAAATTCTTGATAAATAAATGGTGGAATCTGCCAAATGATGCCTTTATACATTTCTTCCAGAATTGTATAAAAGAGTTGAGCAAAAAATCCTATCCCCACTGGTTGGACACTGCCAGGCACAGACTAGAGCCTTCAGTAGATGGGCCTGAGCTGCCAGGCAAGGCTAAGGACCCCATGGCTACAGGAGGCCATTCCCTCTGCAAGCCCAGCACACCTGAATTTAGGCTTTGCCCTGTGACCTTTTGCCAGTTGCCTCAGACTCCTTATATTTTATCTCCTAAAAGTGATCTTTTTCATGCACTCACCAGGGTTTCCTGGACGCCTTCGTGGGAATCACGGCTGGCCCCAGAGGATCCAGGGACCCACAGCTGGTGCATGAACAGGGACCCTATGAGAGGGAACATGATAGGTGAGTGCTGTCCCAGCGTGACTGGGAGATATTGGCCCATGTGGCCTTGCATCCACATTTTTGAGGGCTGGCAGGTTTAGATTTCTCCTTCCTCCATCAGAGGGTGGCAGGCTCCTCTCTCCAAAAGAGAGAGGCAGGTTTCCCCTTTCTCCATCAGAGAGAGGCGGATTTCTTTTCCTCCATAACAGGGAAACTATTTCTTTCTTTTTCCCCTTTACTTAGGTTCACGTTATCATCTTGGCATTTCCGCTCTTTTTCTTTCTTTTTCTTTCTTTTTCTTTTTTTGTTTGTTTTGTTTTGTTTTTCGAGGTAGGGTCTCACCCTTGCCCAGGCTGACCTGGAAATCACTGTGGAGTCTCAGGGTGGCCTCAAATTCAAGGCAATCCTTCTACCTCTGCCTCCCCAGTGCTGGGATTAAAGGTGTGTGCCACCATGCCTGGCTCCACTCTTTTTCTATCATGAGTAATATTGTCTCCCACCAAAAGGAATCACAGATTCATAGATTAATCTTTCTCCTGAAAGTTAGGGGAATTAAAGTCTCCCAGAGAGACACTATCTCCTTAGACTTAGACTAAGTCCTCCACTTAACCCCTGGATGATTTCTGGGAATGAATTTGACCCAGATATTTGGACCTGCATAACTTATCAGGATAGGATTTGGGAAGTTCAGGAAGGATAATTCCCCTCACTCCTTTTTCATCTTCCTTCAAGTTTCTCCACTGGGGCAGTGTCAAAAATGCAGCTGGATTTTCAAGCACTCCAAAGTGGCTCCAGTCTAGGGGCAGGCTCACGAATGCATAGACTAGGACTGCTTGGGCCCCTGCAAGCATCATGTCTCTGCTGCTCTTCCCACTGGCCCCCAGTGGTCTCCGGGGCCCCTTCACTTCTGATTGCCCCCAGTGGTGCCAGGTTCCCCCTCCTTTCATTCCCCTTCAGGAAGCCAGACTCAGGCTGGCAGGTGGCCATTACCTCCATGTGTACCAGAGCTGGAACTCACTTTCTAGCCCCAGGCTGCTCTCATACTCAAAGTGAGCCTCCTACCTCCCTCCCATGAGTGCTGGGACTAAACATTTGATCCACCAGGTCCATGTTTCACAGTGTTATCTTTAAAATGTTGCTAAAGAATTTCAATGAGTGTGGTTCCTCAAGTATACCAGACAGGATTTTAGACGATAAGGTAAACACCTGTAAAATGAGTGTAGCAGTACACTACACCATACCCCTCCCTGCAGATTAATAGGCAGTTGACAGTTGCTGGAAGTGAGGAATCCATGAGGTCACATGCCTTTGAACATATTAATATGCAGTTAACAGTTGGCGGAAGGGAGGGGCCCATGAGGCCACACCTTTCCCTGCATATTAATAGGCAGTTAACAGTGATTGAAAGGGAGGGACTCATGAGGGCACAACCTCCCTGTAGATCAATAGGCAGATAAGGGTCTGGTAGGGAGGGGCTCATGAGCCCACTTATCTCCTGGTACATTAATAGGCTATTAACAGTTTCTTGATGGGAAGGCCCATGAGGCTACACCCCTTCCTGCAGATTAATATGCACTCAAAGGTTGCTGGAAGTGAGGAACCCATGAGGTCACATGCCTCTGGACATATTAATAGGCCGTTAACAGTTGCTGGAAGGGAGGGGCTCATGAGGCTACAACCTCCCTGCAGATTAATAAGTAGTTATCAATTGCTGGAAGGGAGTGGCCCATGAGGTCACACCCCCCAGCAAATTAATAGGCACTCAACAGATGCTGGTAGGAAGTCAACCATGATGCCACACTCCTCCCTGCAGATTATTAGGCAGTTAACAGTTGATGGAAGGGAGGGGCTTATGAAGACACAACCTTCCTGCAGATTGTTAAGCAGTTAACAGTTGATGGAAGGGAGGGGCTCATGAGGCCATAGCCTCCCTGCAGTTTAATAGGCAGGTAAGAGTTGATGGAAAGGAGGGCCCCTTGAGGCCACACCTCTCCCTGCAGATTAATAGCCAGTTAACAGTTGTTGGAAGGGAGGGATTCATGAGGGCACATCCCTTCCTGCCGATTAATAGGCAGTTACCAGTTGCTAGAAGGGAGGGGCCCATGAGGCCAGACCTATCCCTGCAGATTAATAGACAGTTAACAGTTCCTGGAAGGGAGGGGCCAATGAGGCCACAGCTCACCCTGAAGATTAATAGGCAATTAACAGTTGCTGGAATGGTGGGGGCTCCTGAGGCCACATCCTCCCTGCAGATTAATAGGCAATTAACACTTGATCGAAGGGAGGAGCCATGAGGCCACACCCCTCCCTGCATATTAATAGGCAGTTGACAGTTGCTTGAAGGGAGGGGCTCATGAGGCCACAGCCTTCTTGCACTTTAGTAGGCAGTTTAGAGTTTCTAGAAGAGAAGGGCCCATTACACCACAACCCTCCCACAGTTACCAGTGGCCAGAATGGAGGGGCCAGGAGGCCAGCCCCCTCTCTGCAGATTAATAGGCAGTTAAAAGTTGCTGGAAGGAAGAGGATCATGAGGCCATACCCCTACCTGCAGATTAACAGGCAGTTAATATTACTGGAATGGGGTGACTCCTGAGGCCATACCACTCCCTACAGATTAATAGGCAGTTAACAGTTGCTGAAAGGGAGGGCCTCATGAGGCCTCAATCCTTCGTTGTGATTAATAGACAGTTAATGGTTGCTGGAAGGAGGGGCTCATGAGGCCAAACCTCTCCCTGCAGATTGATATGCAATTAATGTTCCTGGAATTGAGGGGCTTGTGAGGCCACACCACTCCCTGCATATTAGTAGGCAGTTAAGAGTCTCTCTAAGTGTCCGTTACACCACAGCCCTCCCTGAAGATTAATAGGCAGTTACTAGGTGCTGGAAGGAAGGGGCCCATGAGGCCACATCTCTCCCTACGGATTAATAGGTAGTTAAAAGTTACTGGAATGGAGGGTCTCATGAGGCCACACCTCTGACTGCAGATTAATGGGGAATTAACACTTCATGGAAGGGAGGGGCCCATGAGGCTACACCTCTCCCTGCAAATTAATACACCATTAACACTTGCTGGAATGGAGGGTCTCATGAGGCCACAGCCTCCCTACAGATTAATAGGCACTTAACATTTGCTAGATGGGAGGGGCCCATGAGGTCACACCCCTCCCTGCAGATTAATAGGAATTTAACACTTGCTGGAAAGGAGGGGCTCCTCAGGCCACACTCCACCATTCAGATGAATAGACAATTAATAGTTGCTGGAAGGAGGGGATCATGAGGCCACAGCCCTCCCTGCAGATTAATAGGCAGTTAACAGTTGCTGGAAGGGAGGATCTCATGAGGCCTCACCCCTCCATTGTGATTAATACACAGTTAATGGTTGCTGGAGGGAGGGGCTCCTGAGGCCACACCCCTCCCTGCACATTAATAATAGTTAACATTTGCTGTAGGAGAGGGACTCATGAGGCCACACCTCTCCCTGCAGATTGATATGCAGTTAATGTTCCTGGAATTGAGGGACTCATGAGGCCACACTCCTCCCTGCACATTAATAGGCAGTCAACAGTTGCTGAAAGGGAGGGGCCCATGAGGCAACTGCTCTCCCTGCAGATCAGTATACAGATAACAGCTGCTGGAATGGTCAGGGACCTGAGGCCACAGCCTCCCTGAAGTTTAAAAGGCAGTTAACAGTTGATGGAAGGGAGGGTCTCATAAGGCCACACCAATCTCCCTGCAGATTAATAGGCAGTTAACAGTTGCTGGATGGAGGAGCTCATTAGGCCACATCCTCCCTGATGATCCATAGGCAATTATTATTTGCTACAGGAGGGAAAGACATGTTCTTTTTTGTTTGTTTGATTGATTTTATTTTTCAAGGTGGGGTCTCATTCTAGCCCAGGCTGACCTGGAATTCACTATGGAGTCTCAGGGTCGCCTCGAACTCACGGTGATCCTCCTATCTCTGCCTTTCTGGTGCTGGGATAAAAGGCATGTGCCACCACACCCGGCTTTTTCTTAGGTTAAATTAATTGTTTAATATTTTTTGACAACTTCCATAATTGTAAACAGTATCCCATTGCAATTCCCTCATGCCCCCCACTTTCTCTTTGAAACTCCAGTCCCCATCATATCCCCTTTCCCTCTCAATCAGTCTCTCTTTTATTTTGATGTCATGATCTTTTCTTCCTATTATGATGGTCTTGTGTGGGTAGTGTCAGGCACTGTGGGGTCATGGATATCAAGGTCATTTTGTGTGTGAAGGAGCATGTTGTAAGGAGTCCTACCCTTCCTTTTGCTCTTACATTCTTTCCCCCACCTCTTCTGCAATGGACCCTGAGCCATGGAAGTTGTAATTGAAATATTTCAGTGCTGAGCACTCCTCTATCATTTCTTCTCAGCACTATGGTGCCTTCTGAGTCATCGCAAGGTCACTGCCATCTGAAAAGAGAAGGTGCTCTAGCCAGAGAGAGAGTAGCATTAATATATGGTTATGAACATTAAGAGAAGTGCTTGCTGGACAGTTTGATGAGCATAGTATATATTTTTAGCCAAACAGCAGCAGACATTACATTCCTAGGGCTCATGATTACCCCTGTTGTAGGTTTTCAGTATCACAGATATATTCATTCCCATGGAATGGGCCTCCAGCCAATTTAAAAGGCCGTTGGTTCCCCCCCATAACAGATATGCCACTATTGCACCTATTGGCTCATTTGGCCTGGGCTGGCCAAATATAAGGTTTGCAGTGTTCACTGTTGGGTATCTTCACTGGTGATTTCTCTCTCTCCCATTAAACTACATGCAGCATGGCTTGTTCCAGCTTTCTGTCTGCTGGGCTACATGGGGGAGGTTTTCAGCTCAGCTCTGGCAGGGTTTTTCAGTGGTCTTTCAGCCCAAGTATGTGGAGTCTTCAGCAATAGGGTTTTACTGTCTATTCCTGGTGGGAAACCAAGGGCCTCAGCAATGGCCTGTAATGTTTGGGGGGCATCAGGTACCTCCCTGGCCAACAATTCAATGGAAGGTGTCCCATCCCTGGCACTGAAAATTTTCTAGTAACAATATATGGCTCCTGTGTGTTCCATTGTCCAAAAAAGTAGGTTTCCATATGACTTATTTATATCCTCTTAGATTTCGATTATCCCTCCCTCCACTTTTCCTTACTCAATCTCTTCCCCTGACCTCACTTAGGCCTTTTCACCCCCATTAATCTATTGTTCTGCTTACAAATACACAATAACATCCTATTAAGTACCCCCTCCCTCCTTTTCTATTCCATTTCTATCTCCTTTCTAGCTTACTGGCCTATGCTACTGAGTTTTCTTCCTACTCACACAGAATTCCAGTTGTTTGTAGCTAGGATCCACATATGAGGGAGAACATGCAATGTTTGGTTTTTTGGGCCTGGGTTACTTCACTTAGTATAATCCTTTCCTGATCTATCCATTTTCCTGAAAATTTCATAACTTCATTTTTCTTTACTGCTGAGTCTTTGGCAATAGGGTTTTTCCATCCATTTCTGGTGGGAAACCAACAGACTTACCAATGACCTGAACGTTTGGGGGGGATGGAGAAGTCCCTCGCTAACAGCTCACTGGGAGGTATCCCACCCTTGACACTAAAATTTTTCTAGCAAGAATCTATCTTCTGGGTGCACCATTATTTTAAAAGTAGGTTTCTATATGGTTTATTCATAACATTTAAATTTTTGATTAATCCAACCCCACTCTTCCTTTACTCAATGCTTTCCATTGACCTCAGGTAGGTTATTCAATTACCAGGAATCTGTTCATTTACTTAAATACACACACACACACACACACACACACACACACACACACACACACACACACACATATATATATATATATATATATATATATATATATATATATAACCATCTCCTTATGTTCTCCCATCTCCTCCCTCCCTTATAGCCCTTCTCCAGGCTCCCAAATTTTTACTTAAACTGTGGATGGTTTTTACTCTGTATCTTGAGCAATTCTTTCATGGCATGTTCTACCACATCTGGCAGAAACTTATGAGTCTCAGGAATGTCCTGAGTTGCTTAAGAAGTCTAGTAACTGAGCAGGAGATAAGAGACCTCATCTCCTTTTCATTTAATTTCCATATTTCTCTGAAAAAAACTGGTGTCAAATACCTTGTAGTGCCTTGGCATAGTTGGAACCTGGAATTTCTATTCTTATATCTCTATCAGTCAGGGAATTGAGAAGTCTGAGGGTCTAAGACTTGCTTTGGGTCAATTTGTGTTGGTCTCACAGATAAGAATAGTTGGACATAGAAAAAAAATCAGTCTTTGTTTCCCCCTTTTTCTAACACTGATATAGCTGTAGAATGTTTTATCCCCATGGGATCATGATTTCTCATCTTGTAAAGGATTTGTTACCTGGTATTATGAAAATCAGGGTGACATCTTCTCTCACATAAACAGAATAAATCCTTAATGGAACCCAAACATAAAATCATAGCTCCCCTGTGAAACCTACTCTGTAGGGGCACATAAAAGTAAGCAATTCACATATTGCAGTATTTGAACTAGAATATGGAACAAATGTCACTGGCTTTTGTCATTAAGAGGCAAACTTTTATCAGTTTAACTTCTATAACCATTTTACATTGTTTGATCAACAAACTCAAATCAAGAAATCTATCAGATATTAAGTCCCTAAATCATTCTGAATCATTTATGTCGGGAGCCATAAAGCAAAAGCCTCTCCATTTTGCCTGGGCCTGTTCTTAAGTTGACTCATTCACCAGAAAGCTGGTCCATCCAGCTTGCAGTTAGGAATGTGGTCTGCAGAATCTTATCATTTGCAAAAGGCCAGTTTATGATCAGGATGTCAAGCCATTAAGGCAAGATTAGGAAAACACCCGGATACATCTCCTCTAGGTTTCCTAAGATTAGATAAACACCCAGTTACACCTCCTCTTAGTTTCCTAACAATTCCGGCAATAAATCACGTCAGGCAGCTTACTCCCCCCTTTTCTTCCCCTATATAACCACTGTGTAAAAAATAAAGTTAGAGACCTTGACAACTCTTTGCTTGGTCTCGTTCCTTCTTTCTCACCCATCTTTTCACAGGCCTGGTCCCCCTCGCGCTCCCCGAATAACTGAGTCCTGCTGGACGGGACACATTTACACACCAGGGTAGCCCAAAACTTGAGGATCCCAAAAGGCAAGATGGAAAAATGTCCCAGGATAAGGGCACTTAAGCTATGAAGAGGAGAGTAAGGGCTGCAACATCTGCACTTGGGCCTACATTGCTTTTCATATGGCTCATATGCCATGATGTGGGAGTTACAGGGCCAGTGATAAAGGAGGGCTGGAGGAGCTTGAAGTAAAGGGATCTAACAAGGATGAGTACCAATATCTTAGCTCTGACCCTACTTAATCCAGGAGACATATAGACTGTACTATTTGTCCTCTAGATTGGGGATGTGGAAAATCATGGAGTTTGGTTCAGGCCTCATACAGGCAGAAGATAAACTCAGTTTCCTCTCCCCCAAACCCGTTTCTGGAGGGATACCCACCTCCATATGAGAAGATGTGAGACAGAATGGATCATAGCCTGACTGTAGTATATGTCTATATGTTTCCACCATTTCATTTCAGATAGGAAACTCAGTGTCCAATACGTCACAAAGTCTCCATTAGCCTGACTTCTTATAAACTGAGACCAATTATAAACACTGAGTTTCAGAAAAAAAAAAGCTTTAATTTTCTCTTGTCAGAAAGGTTTTCTCTAGGAAATAGAGAAAAGTGTCCACCAATGGGCAGTTTTACATACAATACAAACTCTAGCTTGATCATTTCTATAGGAAATGGGGGAAATGGACAGAGGTGTCTTATAGGCAGTTGTTCTTTCATCTCTGTGAATACTCTCAGTGGATCTCTACCACTTGTGGCCCAATAGTCCAAACCCTGAACCTGCAATAGCTAGAGACCTCTACTCTCCTTGTTCACAGATCACTGAGCCTCCACACTAATTTCCACAATGGCTGTACCAGATTATATTCCCACCAACAGTGCAGAAGAGTTCACCTTTTACAACAACCTCACCAACATTTATGGTCATTTGTTTTCTTGATGGTAGCCATTCTGACGGGAGAGAGATGGAATCTCAAGGTAGTTTTAATTAGCATTTCCCTGATGGCTAAGGATGTAGAACACTTTTTTAGATGTTTACATGCCATCTGTATTCATTCTCATGAGAATTCTCTATTTAGTTCCATAGCCCATTTTTTGACTGGGTTGTTTGATTTCTTCTTATTCTGTTTTTCGAGTTCTTTGTATATTCTGGATATTAATCCTCTGTCAGATGTGTAAATGGCAAAGATTTTCTCCCATTCTGTAGGTTGTCTCTTTGCTCTATTCACAGTGTCCTTTGCTGTACAAAAGTTTTGTAATTTCAAGAGATCCCAGTAATTGATTAGTGTTTTTTTTTTTTTCTGAGCAATTGGTGTTATATTCAGAAAGTCATTACCTATGCCAATATGTTGAAGAGTTTCCCTTACCTTTTCCTGTAGCAATTTCAGATTTTCAGGTCTGATATTAAGGTCCCTGATCCACTGGCATTTGACTCTTGTTCAAGAAAGACAAGGATCTATTTTCATCTTTCTACATGTAGATATCCAGTTTTCCCAGCACCACTTTTTGAAGAGGCTATCTTTTCTCCAATGAATATTTTTGCATTTTTGTCAAAAATCAGATGGCTATAGCTGTCTGGATTAACATCTGGGTCCTCTATTCTGTTCCATCTACATGCCTGTCTTTGTGCCAATATCATGCTATTTTTGTTTCTATGGCTTTGTAATATAGCTTAAAATCAGGTGTGGTGATACCACCAGCCTTATTTTTGTTGTTCAAAATGAAATTTAGGATTTTTTTTTCTATTTCTGTGAAGAACATCATTGGAATTTTAATGGGGATTGCATTAACTGTGTAGATTGCTTTGGTAAGGCTGACATTTTCACAATATTGATTCTTCCAATCCAAGAATATGGGATGTCTTTCCATTTTGTTCTGTCTTCTGCATTTTCTTACTTGAGTGTTTTAAAATTCTCATTGTAGAAATCCTTCACTTCCTTGGTTAAGCTTATTCCAGTGTACTTTATTTTATTTATTTTTTTGAGGCAATTGTGAATGGGAGAGATTCCCAGATTTCATTCTCCACACGTTTATTGTTAGTATATAGGAAAGCTTCTGATTTCTATGTATTTATTTTCTGCATTAAGAATTCCTTAAATTATTTTCTGTAGAGCTGGTTTAGTTGTCATAAATTCCTTTAGCCTGTTTTTTGTTGTGGAATGTCCTTATTTCTCCATAAATTTGGATAGATAGCTTTGCAGGACAAAGTAATCTTGGTTGACAGTTGTTATCTTTCAGAACTTGGAATACATCATTCCAAGCCCTTCTGGCTTTTAAAGTTTGTGTTGAGTAAGCAGATATTCTGATGGACTTTGCTTTTATAGGCAACTTGCTTTTTCTCTCTAGGTGCTTTCAATAGATTTTCTTTGGTTTGTGTGTTTAGTAGTTTAATTATAACATGGCAAGGAGACGTTCTTTCCAGATTTTGTCTGTTTGGTGTTCTAAAAGCTTCTTGTATCTGCATTGGCATTTCTTTCCCAATTTGAAGAAAATTTTCTTCTATGATTTTGTTGAAAACACCTACTAAGCCTCTGGATTGAAATTCTTCTCCTTCTGTTATACCCTGAATTCTTATGTTTGATCTTTTCATAGTGTCCAGATATCTTCAAATTCCCATTCATACCTTGCTATTAGCTTGTCTTTCTCTTTGTTGGACTATATTAGATCTGCCACCCAGTCTTCCAGTTTAGCTATTCTGTTCTCTCCTTCATCCATTATACTGGTGAGACTTTCCACAGAGTATTTTATTTCATTGACTGTATTCTTCAGTGCCAGGATTTCAGCCTGGTTTTTCTTAGTATTTCTATTTCCTTACTCATGTCTTGTAATGACCTCTTTATTTCATTAAGCTGGTTTCCTCTGTTCTCTTTCAGAAGTTTGTTTTCTTCTTTGATACCCTTCATTTCTTCTATGATTTCTTTGAGCATAGATACCATCATTTTCTTGAAATCATTGTCAGGCATTACACCTAAAACAGTCTCATTGGTGATCATTTCTGATGGATTTAGTTTTTGGTGGTACTGTATTGTCTTGATTCTTTGAGTTTCTTGTATTATATTGTAGTGACTTTTGCATCCTTAATTGATTTGGTGCTTGGGTTTTCTACTTATCTGCAGTGTTCCCAGATATGGCAATCTACCTCTACATACCCTCAGCATATGAGTTCAAGATGCCATGTGTAGCTCTTGTATGCCAATCAAGGCACAGAAATAATCCTAGGTGTTGAGTTTGCTTGCTAAGCAAGTATTCTAGTGGACTGGGTGGAATAATTTACTGGCAAACTCTAAACTTCAACCATGTAACATACACAATCAATAAAATCCAGCACAAAGTATGCTATTGTGGGGATTAAAACAAACAAATAGTCATATAAAGCCAAAATCCCCAAGGTGTGTGTTGTTCTACACCCTTAATCTTGTCAACTGAATGGTATAGATATCTGTTCTGAATTCAGTTGCAGGTCAACCTAGATCTGGGTCAGACCCTGCCCCCAATAATGACAGAAGGAAAAGCAAAGGCCCTATATATATATATGAAAGCACCAAAGGCAATAAAATTCAACCCCCAAATACAGGTTATTTGAAAATGGTAAAGCCAACCAAGAATATATACCCCATAACTTGCCCTGACAAGGAAAGAGAGATTAGCTCTTGCAGGACTGTGTACCTGTTTTTTTTTTGTCAGTCAGCCTCATTACCTTTTGGGGTTGCTTCCAATCTCACCAATACTGATTGTCCACTTCAATCCCTCCGTGTTGTGCTCTGCAGCTGTACCTCTGATCTGCTCTGCTGGCTGCACTGCCACTGGGGGCTGAATGCTGGAGGTTCCTGGTTCTGATGGTGGGGGATGGGAGAGTTTAGACTTCTGGAGTTGCTGGCCCTTTCAGTAGCTCTTTAGTTGATCTCAGCTGTCTTTCCTTCAGATTTCATAACTTTGCAAGAAGGCTGATGGAGTTGAAAATCTGTTGCTTGGTCTTTGCTGCTGCTGCCGCTGCCTGGTGCACCTAGCAGGACTGCTTCAGGCAGGCGTCAGATCATGGGCCATGATTGCCTCAGTGGGACTCTGGCCATTTTCCTCTTATTCTGGTGGGTCTTGGTCTCTCAGGCTTCCTGCTGTCTATGAATAACTTATATTTCTTCACGTTTTAGAAGAAGAGTTTATTTTGCTGGGGTTTTGCTTAAATCCCTCCATAGGCTGGTTTGGGGTGGCTCCTAAGCCGCCATCTTACCCAGAAGTCTCTCCAGCAACGTTTTTTTGTTTTGAAGAGAACAGTCTTGGACATTTATTGAGCCTGCCCTTTTTGTTAAGCACATGTGTTGGGGCCTTTTGTATCATGCTGAGAAGAGCAGGGAAAACCGACTCTCCTTAATGAGTAAGTTTACCTTGTGGTCCAAACATGGCACTATGCACCCTGTAGCATCGCTTTTTCCCCTTGCAGTGTCTGATGAGAACTGCCTACATTTTATATGGGGGGGGCACTTAGGCACAGAAAGGGCTAAGGCCACCAGGCATGGTGGAGCATGCTTTTATTTTTATTTATTATTATTATTATTATTTTCTTTTTTCTTTATTAGTCAGTTTTGTATTCAGCAAATACAGTCAGTTTGGTACCATTATTAGGCTCATCTGTGACTTACCCCCTCCCTTGGCCCCTCCTTGTTGAGGTATACCAGTCATGCATTGTGGAGTTAGCCCACAGTTATGGGTAAGCTAAGTGTCTCTGCATATCATGACCCAACATGTGACTCTGACATTCTTTCCGCCCCCTCTTCCACAAAATTTCCCTGAGCCATGTTGGGTTCATTTTTGGTCTGCTTCAGTGATGAGGTGTTGGGGGCCTCTGAGGCTCTGGCTCTCTGATTTGGTAGGAGTTGATTTTTCTCTGTGCTGATCTCCTTCCCCCTTGTGCTGGTATCCGGTTCATCAGGAAAACAGCCCCTTTGCTTGTTTCTCCAATTTTTCTTAGTTTCAGCCGGGGCCCTTTTGAGGTATGATGGGGTGGCTCTCTCCTTAGGATCTACATCTATCTGAAAAAGAGAAGCAGATTCTCAAACAGAGAGTAAGTTAGCACCAGGACAAATGAGATAACCCTTACTTTTTTTTTTTAATAGAGAATTTAATACATGTAGGCCCTCTTGTAGCCCACAATTGATGGTAGCTTGATATTGGAGAGTGGGCTTACGTTTGGATCTGGTTCTGACTTGTTTCCCAGCTCCAGCTATGGGTCCCATACCAGTGAGGGGATCTGTTAGCCAAATTGAGAGCAGTTGGTTCCCCACCATGGCTGTGTGCCACTATTGCACTTGTGTGGGCATCACAACAAGTTATTTTCTCCAGCAACTTTTAACTGCCTATTAATCAGCAGGGAGGGGTGTATCCTAAAGAGCCATCCCCTTCCAGAAACTCTTTTTTATTTTTCTATTTTCTCTCTCACTCTCTCTCTCTCTCTCTCTATATATATATATATAAATATATATATATATACATACATACATATATATACCATGGTTTGTTGTCTGTGTGTATAGAAGCTCACTGTTATAAGTCAGCTCTCCATCATATGCCTTCCTTCTCTCCATTAGTCTCTCTTTTAAATTGATATCATCATCTTTTTTCCTATTATGAGGGTCTTGTGTATATATTGCTAGGCACTGTGAGGTCTTGGATATCAAGGCCAAATTCTGTCTGAATAGTTGTATGTAAGGAGTGGTACCCTTCCTTTGGCTCTTACATTCTTTCTGCCACCTCTTCTGCAATGGGCCCTGAGCCTTGGAGGGTGTGAGATGTTTCAGTGCTGGACACTCCTCCATCCCTTCTTCTCAGCACTATGCTGCCTTTTGGGTCATCCCAGTGTTCATTGCCATCTGAAAAGAGAAGCTTCTCTAACTAGAAGTCAGAGTAGCATAAATATGTAAGTATGAACATTAAGTATAGTGCTTTCAGGGCAATTTGGTGAGAGTAATTTATGCATTTATCTAGACAAAGCAGGATTTATAACCCTAAGGCTCATGACCTCTCCTGCTGTAGGCTTTTGATTAGGTTTTCAGTACCAGACACGTATTCCCTCCCATAGAGTGGGCCTTCTGAAAAAATAGAGAGCAGTTGGATTTCTGCAGAGCAGACAAGCCAGTATTGCACTCGTTCAGTCATTTTGCCCAAATGGCCAAATTTGAGGTTTCCAGTGTCCACGTTTTAACTTCCTATTAATCTGCAAGGAGAGGATTGGCCTTATGATCCCCTCACTTCAAACAACTGTTAACTGCCTATAAATCTGCAGGGAGAGTTTTGGCCTCATGGGCCTCTCCCTTTCAGCAACTGTTAACTGCCTATTAATCTGCAGGGACAGGTGTGGCCCTATGAGCCCCTCCTTTACAGGAACTGTTAACAGCCTATTAATTTGCAGGGAGATGTGTGGCTTCATGAGCCCCTCACTTCCATCAATACTTAACTGCCTATTCATTTCCAGGGAGAGGTGTGGCCTCGTGAGCTCCTCCCTTCCAGAAAATGATAACTGCCTATTAATCTGCAGGGAGGGGTTTGGCCTCATGGGCCCCTCCCTTCCAGCAACATTAACTGCATATTAATCTGCAGGGAGAGGTGTGGCCTCATGATACCCTCCCTTGCAGCTACTGTTAACTGACTATTAATGTGCAGGGAGGGGGGTGACCTCATGAACCCCTCCTTCCAGCAACCATTAACTGTCTATTAATCAATGGAGGGGTGAGGCCTCATGAGCCCATAACTTTCAGCAACTGCTAACTGCTTATTAATCTGCAGGGAGGTGTGTAGCCTCATGAGCCCCTCCTGCCAGCAACTATTAACTGTCTATTAATCTGAATGGATGGGTTTGGCCTGATGAGCCCTTCTGTTCCAGCAAGTGTTAACTGTATATTAATCTGCAGGGAGAGCTGTGGCCTCATGTGCCTCTCATTGAAGCAACTGTTAACTGCCTATTAATCTGCAGAGAAGGGTGTGGCCTCAGGAGCCCCACCATTCCAGTGAATGTTAACTGCCTATAAATCTGCAGGGAGAGCTGTGGCCTCATGGGCCCCTCCCTTCCAGCAAATGTTAAGTGCCAATTAATCTGTAGGGAGGGGTTTTGCCTTATGGGCACCTCCCTTTCAGCAACTGCTAACTGCTTATTAATCTGCAGGGAGGCTGGGGCTTCATGAGCCCCACCCTTTAAGCAACTGTTAACTGCCTATTAATCTGCAGGGAGGGGAGTGGCCTCACAGCCCCTCCCTTCCAACAACAGTTTACAGCCTATTAATATGCAGGGAGGTGTGGCCTCACAGGTCCCTCTCTTCCATAAACTGTTAATCACCTATTAATCTGCAGGCAGAGGTGTGGCCTCATATGCCCCTCCTTTCCAGCAATTTTTATCTACCTATTAATATACAGGGAGGCGTATAATACAGTCAGTTAAACAGAGAAGAGTAGGCATTACACTCCTAAGGGAAATTTCCCTCCCCCCATCATAGGCTTTTGATTAGGTTTTCAGCACCAGCCCCCCAATTCAGTGGGCCTCCTATCAAATTAGAGAGTAGCTAGTTTCCCTCAGAACAGACGTGGCACTATTGCACATGATCATTCATTTGGCCTGACTGGTCAGACTTGAGGCTTGCAGTGTCCACGGTTTTCACCAGTGATGGCTTACGTCTCCCATAGGGCTGCATGCAATTTCGAGCTTCTGTGAACTGGTCTACATGAGGAGGTTTTTAGTTCAGCCCCAGTTTGATTTCTCAGTGACCTTGCAGCCCAGGCATGTGGAGTCACCACCAGTAGTGTCTTTTTCAAATATTTAGTTATTTATTTATCTATTTGACAGAGAGAAAGAGGGAGAGAGAGAGAGAAAGCGAGAATGGGCCCGCCAGTTCTTCCAGCCACTGCAATGGAACTACAGACATATGGGCCCCCTTGTGCATCTGGCTAACGTAGGTCCTGGGGAATAGAACCTGTTTCCTTTGGCTTTGCAGGCAAGTACCTGAACCACTAAGCCATCCATCCAGCCTGAGCAATAGGGTCTTATCATGTATTCCTGCTGGGAAACCAAGAGTCTTGGCAATAGCCTGTAATGTTTTGAGGGCATCAAGGACCTCCTTGTCCAACAACTCACTGGAAGGTGTCTGATCCCTGGCATTGAAGTTTTCTCTAGTAACAATCTATGGCTTATGGGTCTGCCTTTACCCCAAAAAATAGGCTTCCATATGCTTATTCACAATGTGTTGAATTTTTATTAAACCTCCCCCAACAGCACTTTTACTCAATCCCTTCCCCTGACCTCGCTTAGGCCATTCCACCCCCACTACTTGAACTTTCCCTTCAAAAAGCTGTTGAAATTTATATTCTCCTGCAATAATATTTTCTTAAACCCTCATCAGCACTATATTCCACCCTTATCTTGCTTTTGTCTATCTGCCTTGTACTTTTTGGTTTCAGTTTCCCTGGTTTTTCAAAAGCTTTCAAATGGATCATTTTTTATTTGAGATCTCTCTTTTTATAATATAGGCATTTAGGGCTATGAGCATCCCTCATAGGACAGGCTTTAGCATCTCATATGAGTTCTGGTTTGTTGTATTTTCATTTGATTCAGTCCTAGGAATTTTTTTTTATTTCCTTCTTTCTTTCTTTAATGACCCAACCATTGTTCATAATGGGTCACTTGCCCTCCAGGAGTTTATGTGTTTTCAGTTGTTACTCTTGTTGATTTCTAGCTTTCTCCTATTATGGTCAGATACAATACAACAAGTTATGTCAGTTTTCCTGACTTTGTGGAGTCTTGTTTGC
Source organism: Dipus sagitta (assembly GCA_036346955.1). NCBI lineage: Eukaryota > Metazoa > Chordata > Mammalia > Rodentia > Dipodidae > Dipus > Dipus sagitta. Next base: position 104,486,505 of record CM070776.1, read on the forward strand.
ATCCCAATATATGGTTTATTTATTTATTTATTTTTTATTAGTCAGTTCCTGTATTCAGCAAATACAGTCAGTTTGGTACCATTATTAGGCTCATCCGTGACCTACCCCCTCCCCTTGGCCCCTCCTTGTTGAGGTATACGGGTCATGCATTGTGGAGTTAGCCCACAGTTATGGGTAAGCTAAATGTCTCTGCATATCATGACCCAACATGTGACTCTGACATTCTTTCCGCCCCCTCTTCCGCAAAATTATTTTAGGGAAGGTTTCATGTGCTGCTGAGGAGAATTCTGTAGAGTTTGGATGGAATATTCTGTAAATGTGTGTTAAGTCCATTTAGTCTATTGTGCTGTTTAGCTCTATTGTTACTCTATTGACTTTCTGTTTAGATGATCTATCTATTGACAATAGTGGGCTTTTAAAGTCATCCATTAATATGGCATTACAATTTATTTCTATTTTAATGTCTAGTACATTTATCTTTATAAAACTGTGTAGGACTTTGTTTGGTATCCCTATTTTCCTTCATGTTCTTTTAATACATTTTCTGAACTTGTCATTGATTTTGGCCTCCTGATGTATTTCTTTTCTTTCGTGTCCTGAAGCCTTATAATCTGTCTTTCACATGATCTATTCTGTTGGTGAATCTTTTTTGGGAGCCTTTAAAGTATTTCATTTTTTTTCCGTTATGTTTTTTTTTTTTTTCAGAATCTCCATCTCTGTGTTGAATTCCATTTACATGTCATGGTTGAATTTGCAATTTTCAATGTTTTGTTTTTTAGTTTTTTGAGGTAGGGTCTCACTCTAGTCCTGGTTGATCTGGACTCACTATGTATTCTCAAGGTGGCCTGGAACTCACTGTGATCCACCTTCCTCTGTCTCCCAATTGCTGGGATTAATGGCATGTGCCACGACACCAGGCTGAATTTTCTTTTTGAATTTAGTTGATTTTCTGCACTCTCTTGGAATTCAGTCGTGCATTTTATTGTGTCTTCTTTGAGTTCATTTCATTGTCTATTGAGTTGTTTTTGTTGAACCACTCCATTTAATTCAGCCATCTATTGAGTTGATTTTGTTGTTTATATTTCTTTTAATTCTGTTGTTATTCATGACCTCATGAAGTTTGTTGAGTATGTTCATCTCAATTATATTTCAAAATTCTTTATCTCGAGCTCCTTCTAGGTAGTTTTCATTGGAGGCATTCCCTATAGGACAAGGCATTCCTGGTGGAGGTATATTCCCTTGGTTTCTTGTGCTATTTGTTTTGCATTGGTATTTTCCCATCTGGACACAATCCTTTTGTCTTGCCAAGAATGCAGCAATAGAAACTCAACTGGGGCCTATGTATAGTGGATTGGTCTACATTTGCTCCACGAGGGCAGGTGGGTGGTCTAGCAGCCGGTGTAAGAAAAATATTGGGATGAGCTGATTGGACATCATTAGGAGGGAAGCTGAGCAATAGTCTGCTTGCTGAGGGCTGTCATGAACAGGCATTCCTGGGCTAATAAGGGAGCAGGACTGGATGAATGCAAAGAAAGATGTTATCTAAGTCATGAACAACCTAGTGTGTGGTGCTCAAGCAGTGTGCATAGGCAGGTTGGGCAGGGTGTGGGGATGGGCCTATGGTATGTTGTTCACCAATGACCAGAGGGCCAGTTTGCCTTGCTCAAGGCGGCAATGGGCAGGAGGTCCAGGAAACATGGTGGAGTGAGACTGGATGCATGCAGAGGAAGGTCTTACCTATGTCCTTCTGTGCCTAATGTGCAGTGCTCCAGGCAGTTGTGCATGGGTGGCCAGAAGTCACTGAGGCACAGAAGCCTGGTTGCAATTTAGATCATCATGGGTGGTGGGTTGCCTCTCATGGCTGTATATGGTATGGGTAGATTCATGTACTGAGAGAGTCACAACCTTCTCCTGCCAGACAGAAAAACCCCATGAAGTGGTGCATATCCTTTTAGGTATAATCATTCCAATATCTGGAATGCCTCTGAGCACACAGAGAGACAACGGAGCCAGGCGTGGTGGTGCATGCCCTTAAACCCATCACTTGGGGGTCTGAGGCAGGTGAATTTCTGTGAGTTAGAGGCTACCCCGAAACTACATAGTGAATTCCAGGTCATCCTGGGCTAGAGATCGGAACCCTACCTTACCCATCCCCCGCACCACACAAAGGAAGATCAATGAAAGGCCCATGTTCTAAAACCACAGTAGCAATGAATCAGTCTTTGAAAAACAAGTCACCCAAAAGTTCTCCCAGGCCTGAGAGATACAATTTTATCTCCACGATGCCTGGGAGCCTCAATTCTCTGGAAAGGTAGGAAACCTAATGGACTAATTTAAAGGCAACTATCCAAGCTTAAGCAGGAAGCCCAGACATATATGACCAAACTCTGGCCTCTAGGCTTCTTGCCCTTAAGGCGCACTCCAAGGCAATTGGGACTTACTCCATTTGAGGCATCACATGGCATGTCCTTCCTTTCCAGAGACCTGTGACATGACTCTGAGATTACCCAGCTGATGTCTCAAATGACAGATTTGGGTAAGTTTCAGGAGGTCCACTCAGATCTAAACAGACAACCTCAGAAAAAGGATGATACCAGTGCACCTTCATTTGGCTGAGGAGATTTAGTTTTTTTTTTTTTTTTTTTTTTTGAGGATGGGTCACACTCTAGTTAGTCCAGGCTAACCTAGAATGCACTCTGTAGCTTTAGATTGGCTTCAAACTCACAGCAGTCTTTGAACTTCTGGCTCCCCAGTGCTGAGCATAAAGGAATGTGCCACCATGCCTTGCTGAGACTTGGTTTTAATACAGTCAGTTAAACAGGACGCCTCCTTACAACCCACCTTGGAGCACTCTTACTTAGTCATTCTGTCTACCTGTATGGCTGACAAGGTGTCAGGTATAGACTCTGAAATTCATCACAACAGGGTCAAGGGTTATCTCACCTCCCAGGAGACTCTACAGGAATCTGAGACACAGGCTAGGAAGACCTTAATCTGCTTTGCAGACATCAGCTGGCTCAAAATGAGATTAGTGCCCTCCCTGGGATTCTTTTTTTAGCATCCTGCACAGATAAGGTAGGTGAGGGTACCATTATAGCGCAAGCTTATATACCTGGGTTTGGGGCGTGTATTGACATAGTGAGAAATATTTCAGTTGTCTTACAGGGTGACTATTAATCTCACCGAGGTGTGAGTGTGAGGCTGTTTCATTGTTTGGTATATCCTGGGCTTAACTCAGCGGTTTAGGAAGGTTTAATCTTCATATCAGTTATATTCCTAATTTCAAAAGAATTTCTAGGAGAACATCCTGTTATCTCAGGAGGCAGGTAGTTATTAGTCAGAAAAATTCCTTGTAGATTAATAGGCCTAACAAATCATGACTGTACACATAGGTTCCTTATGACTACTAAATGGGGGGAACATTATTGTCAGTTTCAGAAGGCAGGCATACCTGGAACTCTGGAATTATTGTCTGTGATTCTGTTTTCTAACCGTTGTATTGACCACTTGCATAATTATAATAAAGAAACCATTATCATTCCCTTCCTGCCACATCTTCCCCCTTCACAAATCCACACTCCATCACATCAACCCCACCTCTCAATTAGTATCTCTTTTATTTTGATATTATCATATTTTCCTCCTATTAGGAGGTTTTTTTTTCTGCTGGTAGTACTAGTTACTGTGAATTCATGGATATTGAAGCTAATTTGTATATGGAAGATTGCATTTTAAGCAGTCCTACCCTTTCTTTGGCTCTTATGTTCTTTCTGCTCCCTCTTCCTCAAAGGACTGTGAGCCTTGGAACATGTGATAGAGATGTTTCATTGTTGAACACTCCTCTGTCCCTTCTTCTTAGCATTATGGTGTTTGCTTTTTTTTTTTTTTTGTCTCAGTGGTTGCCGCTATCTTTTTCATTTTTATTTATTAATTTATTTTTATTACTTTTGTACTCAATAAACACAGTCAATTTGTTACCATTGTTAGCCTCCTCCCTGTCCTCCCCCCTCCACAGGGACCCTCCTCGTTGGGGTACATGGGTCGTGCTTTATGAGGTTAGCAATCAGTTATGGGTAGGAGGAAATGTCTCTGTATATCATGACTCAACGTGTGCCTCTGACATTCTTTCCGCCCACTCTTCCGCATATTTCCCTGAGCCATGTTGGGTTCCTTTTAGGTCTGCTACCATCTTAAAAGAGAAGCTTATTGGGGCTGGAGAGATGGCTTATCAGTTAAGGCACTTGTCTGCAAAGCCGAAGACCCAGCTTCAATTTGCCAGGACCCTGAAACCCAGATGCACAAGGTGGCGCATACTTCTGGCAATCATTTGCACTGGCTGGATGTCTCTCTAAAATAAATAAAAATTAGGAAAAAGAAGCTTCTCTAATCAAAATTGAGAGTACCAATAATATGTGTGCATGAACACTAGGAAAACTGTTTATGGGGAAGTTGTGTAAACATAATATACGCATTTAGCCAGATACCAGCAGGCAGTACATCCCTTGGTCTTCTGATCTCTCCCACTATAGGTTTTTACTACGTTTTCAGCACCAGTCATGTATTCCCTCCCATGGAGTGGGCCTCTAGTCCAATTGGAGAGCCGTTGTTTTCCCCCATAACAGATATGCCTCTATTGTACACATTGAGTCATTTGGTCTGGCTGGTCCAAATTAAAGCTTGCAGTATTGACTGTTGTTTATAAACACTGAAGAATTTTCTCTACCATAGGGAAACATGCAGTGTGTCTTTTTACAGATTTCTATCAGCTTGTCTACAAGGAGGAGGTTTTCAACTCACCTTCAACATGCAAGTGACCTTGCAGCAGAAGGATTGTTCCCCTACAGTGCTTTCCTATCCATTCCTGGTGGGAATCTAAGAGCCTTGCCAAATGGCCTGAATGTTTGGGGGGCTGGGGAACTCCTTGGCCAATAGCTCACGTGGAGGTTTCACATCCTTGGCACTGAAAGTTTTATAGTAACAAACTATGGCTTCTGGGTGCACCAGTGGGTTTCCAAATGGCTTATTCATAACATCTTAAATTTTGACTAACCCTCCCCCACCCTTCCTTTACTCTATCTCTTCCATTGACTTGACTTCATATAGGTTACTCGTCCCCTGGTAATCTGTTCTTCTACTTACATATATATAGCACCAATTCCTTAAATCCTCCCCTCTCCCCTCTCTTCTCTCCCTTACAGCCCCTCTCCAGTCTCCTGATTTTTACTAGAACTGGATTTTTGTCTCTGTTTCTTGAGCAATTCCTTCATGGCATGCTCTACCACATCTGGCAGAAACTTATGATTCTCAAGAAGTCCTGAGTTGCTTACGGGTCTTAGCAAGTGAGTAGGAGATAAGATGCCTCATCTCCTTTCCAGTTAATTTCCCAATTTCTTTCCCAAAACTGATCTCAAATACCTTACAGTGGCTTGGCACAGTTGGGGACCTGGAATTTCTGGTCTTATAGTTCTATCTGTCAGGAAACTGATAAGGCTGCATGTGTAACACTTGGTTTGGGTTAATTTTTGATGGTCTCACAGATCAGAAGAGTTGGACATAGAAACACCCAGTCTATTTTGTTTTTCCTTTTCCTCTAAATCAGGCATAGCTGAAGAATGGTATTATCCCTGTGGGGGCATGATTTCTCATCTCCTGAAGGATCTGTTGCCTGGCATTAGAGAAATCAGGGTGACATCTTGTCTCACATAGGACAGAGTAAGTCCCCAATGAAACCCAAATATAAAATCAGAAAATCATTGCTCTCCTGTGAAACCTCATTTCTAAGGTACAGGACAGGAAGTAATTCACACATTTGGGTTTCTGAACTAGAATATGGGACAAATATCAATGGCTTTTGTTATTAACAGTAAATTTTAGCAGTTTAACTTCTATACCCATTATACTTTGTTCTATCAATAAAGTAAAATCAAGAAAACTGTCAGAATTTAAGTCCCTAACCCATTCTGAATCTTTCACACACCAGGGCAGACCTCACTTCCAGCAAGTGTTAACTGCCTCCTATTCTGCAGGGAGGGGCGTGGTGTCATAGGCCCCTCCCTTTCACCAACTGTTAACTGGCTATTAATCTGCAAAGAGGTGTGGCCTTGTAGGCCCCTCCCTTCCAGCAACTGTTTACTGCCTATGAATCTGACAAAGGGGTGTTGCCCCTCCCTTCCAGCAACTGTTAACTGTCTATTAATCTGGAAGGCAATTTGACATCATGTCCATTTTACAAACAACAGTAATTGTTACCTTGCCAGAACCTATGTCCTCTCTAGCCACAGGCTTTTGTCCTTCCCAGTCATAGGCTTACAGTACCAAATTCTGTGTTCTCTACAACTCTCCTAAATGGATAAAAGAATGAATATCAATGGCAAAAGATAGTTGAAGCAAAACAGCACCCAAAATCAGCTTGATACTCAGGGGGTGTACTATTCTGTTCAGTACCCTGCAAATTCAGAGGAATTTCACTAGCACTTGGAACTGTGGAAATGATCTCTGAAAGTACATAGTCTTCGCACTAATTCTGAGGAAGGGGTAACATCACAATTGGCAATCCTTAGAGTTTGAAATATTGGGGCAGGGATGATGGCTCAATGGATTAAGCACTTCCCACCCAAGAATGAGTACCCACAGTTTTCCCCCAGTACACATGTAGAGTCCAGTATGCTACAGCAGGCAATTGTGATTCCAGTCATTTTTATGAGCAAGAAGGTAGAAGGGGGCAGGAGGAAACTACCGAAGCTCTGGGGCCAACAACCCTGATTAAAATTTGTGATACAACCCGAGCATAGTGGCGCATGCCTTTCATCCCAGCACTGGGGAGGCAGAGGTAGGAGGATCGCTATGAGTTCAAGGCCACCCTGAGACTACGTTGTTAATTCCAGGTCAGCCTGGACCAGAGTGAGACCCTACCTCAAAAAAATAACAATCAACAGCGGGCCCGCCCCGCGGCCATGGCACTTGCCCACTACTGGGCGGCTTGCGTTGTGTAGCTCTACCGCGGGATGCGGACAGGACATTGGCTCCGTCACCGCCGGGCTCTCTGCAAAGACGCGCTGGCCGCTGCTCCCCCGGGCTGGAGTGGGGGACGCCAGGAGCGCGGTCTCCCGCAACCTCCGCCTGCTCTCCAGGTCCGAGAGTCGGGGCGGTGATGGAGTCGGGGTCCAAGGCGCCCTCCACTGTTGCTCCGAGGCTTGCCGGGACCCGGAGACACCGCAGCCGCAGCCACCGCGGCCGGGCTGGAGCTGCCTGGCATGCCTGTGCCCTCAGCGCGGGAGGGTGCTGCAGCTAAGAGCTGCGGGAGCAGCGGGATCCGAGCGAGGGCTGGGCAGACCCCTGGGGCCCACGCCCAGTCAGAGCCACTTCCAGGTGGACCCGGTTTCCGAGAACGCCGCCGGGCTTGGAAGCAAGAAGACCCCCGCGGGCGGGAAAGCCAGCGGCGAGAAGGGCTCCGGCAAGGCTAGCGAGGAAGCCAAGGGCCGCTTCCGCGTGAACTTCGTGGACCAGGCTGCGGAAGACAGCCTGTGGGATGCGGCTGAGGTAGGCGGCGAGGGTCCCAACGTGAGCTACCAGAACCGCGACGACAGACACGGTGCTGGGCGGCATGCACACAAACACGTAATACCTGCGCACCTTTGGCCACAACACCATTGAGGAGGTGCCCAGGATCAACCACTACAGGCACAGGGCCTCTCAGCTCAGGGAGAAGCTGCTCAGGCCCAGCATGCCCAGACTGCAGGAGGAGCTGGCAAAGGTGAGCTCGACCCTCCCGGGGAAGTGGGGGTCCCCCTCCTCATGCCCATCCCCTGGTGTGTGCTTCATTGCAAGAAGTAGCAAAAGAGGCCCCAGGGTGGTGAGGTGGCAGCAGCCACAGACTTAAGTGGACTCCCTTGCATCTCAGGATCCAGCTGTCAAGGGTGGAATGGCAGCAGAATGTAACTTAATCTCTTCAAAGTTTCCAGCAGCTCTGGCTGGTTATGTGGTACTGGAGGGAGGTCGCATTTGGCAGTCCATCCCCATCCACCTCTGTGTCTCCTGGACACTTGTCTTTTTCACCCAGTCTTGACAATGTAGCACCACTCTTGAGTTGCCCTGGTGTTTATGGGCCCTGTGGAGGTAGGTTGGGGGAGATTTAGGTGAAGGCCACTCTCAGGTTACATCTAACATCTGTGTCGTTTTTAGAGTGTAGCCTATGGCTCATGGACACCCGTTAGCTTCAAGTGATCAGGTCTGGAGAATCCTTTCCCACAGCTCTGGCAGATGTATGGCTTTTCTACAGATCCATCATGGTATCACACATGGTATCCTCTTCCTCAGGTTGTATGCTGCCGGCAGGCAATGCCCCTTTGGTCATGTCCAAAGGAAAGCCCAAGTGAGAAGTCCCAGGGGGACGAAAGAACATGATATCAGCCCGGGCAGTAGGCACTAAGATCTGCAAGTTGGACTGTTTGATGACTTCCTGGCAGATCTTGATGACTAACCTCATCAGTAGGAACTCGGCAGCTGTCCTGAGCTCGGGGAAGCTCTCCAGTCGTACCAAGTTATACCAAGATGTGTGAAGTGTAAGCAAAGCCCAGGATGTCACGAACACCTTGCAGCTGATGGTATGTATCTCCAGCTCACCGCTGTCCCTGGTCTGACACAACCACCAACAGTGTATTTCAGATCTACAACCAAACACACCTTAGGACTGGAGCCCAGGGTCTGCCTACAGTGACACCTCCTTCAGGAAAGCAGCTGGAGATATAAGTAACAACCTGTAATAAACTGGTGAATCTACTGAGGAACATCCATTCAAACTGTCACAAGAAAGAATTTAGAAAATGGCCTCTAAGAAAGGTAAATTTATTTCAGGAGAATTGGTATCCATGAAAAGACTAGAAAGACTCAAGGCAGAAAGGAATTATTTTCCTTGCCCAGCTGAAGACAGAGAGGATAAAGGAGAAATAGGGAAATCTCCATGAGAGAAGTCCATGGAAAAGGCATACACACACACACACACACACACACACACGAGGCATAAGAGGACAGCCTAGGCCAAAAGTTTTTTAAAAAATCATCCACACACACACAGAGGTGTGAAATAAAGCACGAAAGCACAAGCCCTTCACCTTTACATAAAAGAAAGCAAGGTAATTCTATAGTAAAGGACTCAGGGTCTAAGGAAGTATCACACATATATCAGAGTGAGAAAGCATCCAAAGTAAGGCAAGACACTGTCCAGATCAGAAGAAATTCCTTTCCTCTAGCCAGGCAGGGAAGGAGAAAGAGATTACCAAAGCAGGAATCAGGAGACTCAGTTTCCTAGAGAATATAACCAGGAGAGCCAAGAAACAAACCACACCGGTGGAAGGCCCATTTATATAGATCAGACATTCATTTACAATGATCAGTGTCACCTAACTCAGTTATGTAAGGGAGAGTCCTGATTGCTTTATGGATTCAAGGGGCTGACTCAGAAGGAGCCAGCCCACCTATGTGTGCTAGACTGGGGAAGAGGTAGGAGATGCTGTTGCTGATGAATTGATGGGAGCCATGTTGGATGAGGCTGGATCAGATGTGGGTGCTAGATTTCCATGAGTGTCAACGTACCATCTCCTTGTGTTCCTTGGGCCTAGACGCTGGCTCACTGCCTATGCAAACCTATCTTGCTCCTGTTTCTCCTTCAAGACCCTGTCTCAAAGGAGGTAGAAGACTGGGCCCAACACCTCAAAGATGTTCTCTGATTTCCGTGTATGCACTATGGTCATGTGCACATGACACAAGTACACACACACACACACACACACACACACACCACCTAGCATAAGAAGGAAAAGAGTATGAAATACTATGTAAAAGGAGGGAGTCTATGTCACAGTGGCCCTCCTTAAGATGTAAAATATATGAAAGGGAGTGAGGTACAGATACTGTTATGTTCCTAGTGAGAAAATTAGCAGGCTTTGTGGCCATTGAAGATGCACCCCCGTTGAACTCCAACTCTTGTTTGACTAGTTAAGCACTGACTTTAAGAAAGAGGAACTATCAGAAGAATTTGGAACGCCACGTGGACACGGCATGGGAATTTGGAGTGACTTTGAGTGTGATGGAGTCTTCTCACTTCATGGTTGGGCTGTAAGTCAGGAGTTAGTGTGTGTATGCTCACTGCTACACAAAACTTCCACTGAGTCAGAGGCCACCAGTTTCTTGTCTTGTGAATTTTGACAAATAAAATCCATAGCATATGGAATTTAGCAGAAGGCAAGAATGCAGATGTCCTACTGTAATTCAGGAAGGGTTTTGGCAATGGAAAAAACTATTGTGCACAGCTTGAAGGCCTGTGTTCTCTTCCCATGCCCATGTAAAGTAAAAGGCACAAAATGGCATATTCACCTGAAGTTAGTTTTCAATGGCAAGAGGCCTTTGCACACCCATCGCCATCCTTTCTCTCTCTGCTTACAAAGAGAAAAATTGTAAAATAAAGAAGTAAATGCTGACCATGTGGAGTAGTGCCTCTGCTGTTTTAGGTGGGAGTTCAATATCTCACAATCAATGTAGTCATAGGTGCAAAGGAATGAAGCAGTGCTGCTTTCTTCTCACAGAGCAGAACTGGGGCCAGCATTGCTTCAGCTCACACAGCACCAGGAAGCTATGTATTTTGAAAGAAAAAGTGATGTATTTTGTCATCTTTGGCTGCAGGTACAGAGCAACTGTCATGCATAGAATGATGGCTCTGAAGATTTCAGAGGCGTCCATACCCATATCTAAGTTTACAGGCAAATGAATGTGACTATGGAAGGGGAATTATAAGGACCTTTGGACAATAGTGAGAGACAACAGAGCACCTGCAAATATTTATCTTTAGTATATATCTGATGAATATACTATCTGTTAAATGTTGGAGGTAAAATCATCAACAAGACAGTGCTAGTCTTGTTAATTGTGATGGTTTGAATGCAAAGTGTCCCTCATGGTGTCATCTGTTTATGATTAGGCTTCATATTTCATCACAGCTAGTGGAGCCCTTGGGTGGTGAGGCCTTGTTGGAGGAGGTGTGTTGTTGTTGCTGGGTACTCCAAGGCTCAGGAATCATTGAGGATGAGGTGATGGAAAACATTTAAGAGTTTAATAAACTAGTAATAATAATAAACTAGTAATAAACTAGTAATAAATAAATAATAAAAATAAAAATAATAAATAATAATAATAAATAATAAAAGCACTAATAAACAAATAAACTAAAAAATAAATCATTAAAAAATAGAAGAGAGCTGACAGAAGGCTGGAAGAAGCCATTCTGCATGCAGTTCAATGGGAGAAAGAGAAATAACCAGTGAAGATACTCAACAGTGGACACCGCAAGCCTTATATTTGGCCAGCCAGGCCAAATGAGCCAACGGGTGCAATAGTGGCACATCTGTCATGGTGGAAACCAACTGCCCTCTGATTGGACTGGAGGCCTGCTCCATGGGAGGGAATCCATCCTGATACTGAGAACTTACAACAGGGTTAGTCATGAGCCCTAGGGGTGTAACATTTGCTGCTGTCTGGCTAAATGCATATGCTATGCTTATCAAACTGCCCAGTAAGCACTTCTCTTAATGTTCACACCCTTATATTATTGCTACTCTCACTTTTGGTAGAGAATCTTCTCTTTTCAGATGGCAGTGACTGTGGGATGACTCAGAAGATATCATGGTGCTGGAAAGAAGTGACAGGAGTGCTCAGTAAGGCAATATCTCTATCACAACTTCCATTGGCTCTGGGTCTATTGCAGAAGACTTGGTGGAAAGAATGTAAGAGCCAAGGGAAGGGTAGGACTCCTTAAAACATGCTCCCCCCAGACACAAAGTGGCCTGGATATCCATGACCTCACAATGTCTGACACTACCTACACAAGACCATCATAATAGGAGGAAAAGATGATGACATCAAACAAAGAGTGACTGATTGAGATGGGGAGGGGATATGATGCAGAACGGAGTTTCAAAGAGGAAAGTAGGGGAGGGAGGGTATTACCATGGGGTATTTTAATAATCATGGAAGTTGTTAATAAAAAAATTTGAAAACAAAAAAATATAGAAGAGAGATTCTTTGGAAAGGAAAAGGACTCTGTGCTGGGCAGGGGTGGTAATCAAAGCCATAAGGAAATTAGTAAATTAGGGTGGCATGAGGAGATTATGACCATGGTATATTTTTTAATAATTACCTAAAGTAAGAGTTGTACATACTGAATATGTAAACTCGCAACTTGGTGTTTGCGCCACTGGATTTCACTCTTGATTTGGTCAAATCTTTCCTTGACATGCACCTATGCAACCCCTTTGGAATAAGAATGATTATTGTGTGTTAGTATAATTTACAAGCATGTAACTTATGTTTAGATTTTATGGGGCTCACAGTTAAGAGGCAGCCTGTCTAGTATTAGCCAGCGTCACCATTAGCCATTTTCCCTTCTAATTTATCTTGTCTTTGCCTTTCCTCTCTCTCTCTCTCTCTTTTTGTGAGTGTGTGGGTTGGCAGGGGGGTCGTTGGGTGTGTGTATTTATGCCCAGGTTAACACATGTAAATTAAAATACCCACTTACAAAAGTGATTTCTCTTTCTTTGCCAAACTTCTATCCACCATGAAAGACCCAACTGACACAATATTTTGCTTGTGAGGCCCTTTCGAAAACTATACATACAGAGTGAATTATCCCTTATTATGTCTTTCAACAGTACCCTGCATATACCTGTGTCCTAGTACAGATATTGAACTTCAAATTTCTGTTTAGCTCTCTTGATATGTTGCAAATGTTCTTGGTGGCCAGGGTACTTAGGACCTGGTCTAGTACAGGATTCTGGTTATAAGATCCATTGGTGTCCTTATTTCAAAATGAAATGTTTGACTCACCAGAGCTATCAACTGCCAATTCCTTCTGGAGGCAGAATATCTACTTTGGACTTTATGCATCATGTCCTTTCCAGATCCATTTATCCCACACTGAATGCAATGTATGAAGTTGCCATTTGGCAGACTCCACCTGCTGTTCATCAAGAATGTCCAATCCTTTTTTCTTAAATCTGTTTATGAAAATATGTAGTCATCGAGGAGGTGTTGTAAACTTTTTCTGTGTAATAAAGGAAATAGTGAAATATAATTTAGATGTAAACTAAGAGATTTTCATAGTAGATTTTGTATAGTAGCATGATTGCTTTAAGTATGAGAATTTAATTTGCTAAAGTTGGGGCCCCTTTTGTCTTTGTAAGTCTGTATCACATTTTTATTATTAACTACTCATATAATACTTCTTACTTAATTTAATACAGTATCATCTATTCTATGGCACCTTTTGGCTTCACCTCCCATGTTCATGAAGCCTGAGTGTTTTCATTTTCTGACCCTTCTGCACTGCTCTCTCCATCCTCCCTGTGGCACAGCCACATATGAGCCAAATGTGAGTGCACGTGCGCCTTTTCCATCCTGTCTAGTCCTTTCCGTCCTGTGTGCTACTGCCTCCCTCCATGCCACCTTTGCTGCCACTCTCCTCCATGAGCCAAGGGGCACCCTCCCTCTCCTTGAGTTTGTCTGCCCCCGACCACTGTCATTGAAACCTGGGAATCTCTCTGCACCATCCTAGTAGTTTGTGTGAGTTATGGATACTCATCCTGTCCACTTGGTCCACCCCACCCCACACTGTCATCTCTGACACTCGTGGTTGATTCCTGTACACCCACCAGTTCTACCCGCCATTCACAGTCCTCACAGCCTGTGTGAGTTCAGCACTCCTGTCTGC